>JANAVB010027979.1:0-61687 GCA_029216955.1 Iris pallida
AATTCCAGTTGGGTTATTTCTAATTGATATTGGTTTTGCTAATTCTAGAATTTGCTGATTCATTAGGAGTTGGGTTCATTGATACTTCACATACAATCTATATGTTATAATAATATTAGTTTCTTTGTGTGTGTGTGTGTGTGTGTGGTGTGTATATATATCTTATATATATATATATATATATATATATATATAAGGCTACTTATATATACTAGCAATATATATGTCACGCCCCAGAACCAGAATACTGGAGAGCGAGGGCATACATAGCCAGCTACGTATAATAAAATGGATTCTACTTCACTATACGGTCACGGCTGTCTAGATATATGAGGGTTTAACTACAATCCATCAGTCTCCTATAGTCAATAACAAGCCAAATTGTCTCAATCTCAAACAGCAGGTAAAGTTACAAGAGGTAAGATCGTTCAAATATACAATAGTAAGGCGTCCCAAACATTACATATTCAGCTGATCATGAAGCTAGTCGTTACAAAAGGTAAGGATTAGCAAGAGTTTAGTCATACATGATCAACCCTAGGATTTGTCAATCATGTTACAGCCGTAGGCAGACAGTAAGTAAAATGTACACGAGCTAACACTTGTTCGGCGGCTAAACGCCTCAAAAGAATAATTTTACAATGGAGTGGAAGAGCCAAAATAAACCCACTCGCTGCCAGGATTCCGTCTAGTGGTCACCATCTGGCGGAAAGTCGGTAGATACTCTGGAGTTGCTCCGGAATCTGGCCATACAAAACCAGCTGGGTCAGATCCAGAAAGAGCAAGTGCCACAAAGGAGGCTTCACTTAGGAACTAAACCAGCAATTAGCACAGAATATAATTAAATAATAAAAGACATTAATTAAGGAAAAACAGGAAAGGTGATTACGATGAGATAACCATGGGACTATTCAGATAACCAGGTTACAACCCGTAAACCAAACAAGGACGGGTTGTAACCCTTCATCTGAACAGAACTTGGTTTCTTCCACCATTTATCGGCAAGATGAATAAGAAATCAGGAACATGTAACAATCTTGTACAGGATCAAGACAAGACTAGACAGAGTAAACTCCATCCAATATTTTACGGCCAAGCAATAAGTACGGCTTGATACTTTAACTAACTAGGGTTATCACAGGCCTAGTTACTAGCAAGATACAGCGAGATTCTTCCACAGCCACAAGCCTTCAGATCATCCAGGTATCCAGGTCGAATATTAGTACAATAAGGGAGCAACACATGACAGTGTGCTGGAAATGTGCCCTACTCGTCGGCAGGCTAATGATCCCAAGTGGGGCGCCCACATAACGGGATTGCTGTAGCTAGAAAAATCTCTTCATGACTACTGGATTATTCTAGTAGTTAGCCTTAGTCGATTTAGGGGTACCCCTGACCATGGTACTCAGGGGTCCCTGTCCTAGACATGATGCAAGACAAGACGGGTTCATTTGTACAAGCACAATCGTCCACGGTGTCCAGGTTATTCATACTTGTCATGTCAAGCTAGCCGTCGCAAAGCCTTCGGGGATATATATATCGTCAGGTTCACTGTCAACAGTGCGCCACGTCGGGCCCTATCATGTCATGTTTATCATGTCAAGTTTGTCAGGAGTGCACCACAACAGGGCACTATCATGTCATGTCAAAAGTGTACACCAACGGGTCACATCGTGTCAGAGAACACACTTAAAAATAATAGCACAAGCCTACAAGTGATAATAAATATTAGCAGGGGCAAGGACGTGGACTCATGCGGCTCAGGAAAAATTAGGCCATATGCGACCAGCAAATGGATTGGCCATGCGGCCAAGGTAAAATTTTACATGCGGCCAGGAATTTAATCCATGCGGTCAACCTGCTGTACAAAAATCATGCAAGCCAAATATACATGCATGCTTGCATTAAATAATACATGTATTAGTATAATGTACAAAATATACATGCATTAATATAATGCATTAATATACATGCATAAGTACAAAATATTTTGTACTCCCATGCGGCCAACCTACTTTACAAAATATACATGCATTAATATAAAGCATTAAATAATGCTTGCAAGTATAAACCTGGAATTCCCATGCATTAATAACATGCGGCTGGCTTTGGTATTGCTCCTTATGCGGCTCACTTGGTATAGTATCCTTATGCGGCTAACAATTAGCCAAGCAAATATTTAAATGCATATAAGCATGCAATAGCATGTAAGCATGTAAGCATGCGGCCAAGTATTGGCCAAAAAATATTTAATTGCATGTAAGCATGCAATAGCATGCATGCGGCCAAGTATTGGCCAAACAAATATTAAAATGCATGTAAGCATGCAATAGCATGCATGCGGCCAAGTATTGGCCAAACAAATATTAAAATGCATGTAAGCATGCAATAGCATGCAATAGTATGCATGTGCAAGCATACAAGCATATGTAGGCATATGCGGCTCCAGCAAGTATTTATGGGCTATGCGGCCAACTCTTGCTACCATATGCGGCTAGGAAATCTGGAATGGCCATATGCGGCCAAGTTACTATTTAAGCATGCAAGCTGGCCATTATTATATTTAAAATATTCTTATGCATGCAGGAGATTAAATGGCCATGCGGCCAATATATTTAAAGTTGGCCATATACGGCTCAACAAAATAGCAACTGGTCATTTCGGCCATTAAATACAACTAGCCATATGCGGCTAACTTAAAGCATGCAAATACAATTAATGCTAAGGCCAAGTAATATTTAATACTAATGGCAATTATTTAATACAAGTAATTAATGCTTGCAAGGCCATGCGGTCAAGAATGGCTAAGGCCATATGCGACCAGAAATAACAAATGGCCATGCGGTCAAGAATGGCCTATGCGGCCCAGGCAAGTTGTATGCAAATGCATGCAAGCTTGCAAGCAACTTAATTAAATGCAAGCACAGTGCATATGCGGCTCAACAAAATGTGCATATGCGGCCAAGAATGCAATTAATGGCTCCACAAAGAACATGTCCATAAAAAATACCATGGCCTCCATGCTCCTCCAAACAACAATAGGAACCCAAATCCAAACTCCCGTAGGTCAAATTTGAGTAAAATGGAATTCTCTACAACATGGAACCATCAACTAGCAAAAATATGCAAGTTTGATAGATCAAAATTTATGGGAACCGAAAATACCACAAAACTAGATCTACAAAAAATTAACCACAGAAATAAAAAATGTTAAGTACTAAAGTTGGTTAGAAACACATGAGGAAGACAATGGAACAATAAAAATAGGGTTCCTCCATGAAACAAGATGCACTTGCCTAAGCTCTCCACTCTCAGGTTGGTGGAGAAGTAATGGAAGGGAAGAAGAAAAGTAAATGAGGAAAGGGAAAAGAGTAGGGGTTAATAAATGGTGATGGTGGTGGTAGGTAGGTGGTTTGTTCTCCAACAAAACTGAACCAAGCCAACAAGCCGAACCGAACCCAACCAAACAAAACCAAGCCAAGCCAAGCCAAGCCTCACCAGGATGAGCCCAAAATAAGCTAAACCAGGATTCAAGACAAGCACGACAAGTCTAACTACAGGTCGGAATAACGTACACGTACACAAAATACGTAATACGAACCACGAGCATTACAATATATATATATATATATATATATATATATATATATATATATATATATATATATATATATATATTCAGTTGGAATGGGATTGTTGGGCAACCCCTCGATAGCCCCTTCCTTACCCACAACACACACAGCAGCCCATATACTCTCACATACACACACACTTGCCTTCACTTCTTGATATGTAGACGTATATGAATAGTAGTACATTGTATGTGTGTGTCTATTATATATATATATATATATATATATATATATATATATATATATATATATATATAGGTTTTAACTATAGGATATAGCTTAGGGATTAATGAGTTAGTTTATAAATGACCGAATAGGCCTAACTTGACATAGTTGACAAGCAAGTTGACAAAAGTGAACTTTGGGCAAACTTGACCTAGACTTGACCCAAATGGACTTAAAATGACTAGATAACTCAAGTTTGACCTAAATTTGGGATAATGGACTAGTTAACTTAGGGTTGACCTAGTTGACCAGAATGGTTGACCAAAGTTGACCAAGAGTTGACTTTGACCTAGAATGACCTAGAACATGTTGTTTGTATTGTAAACTTTATTTATTCTATCTTAAATACATTAGAACCTGTAATGCTCTAAATAGGATATTGTGACTCCGGTTCGGACATATGTATTCATCAGTCACTCACGATATCAGGTGAGTACATTCTCTGATAGTTCTTTTATTTACTTGTCGATTTCTATATTCCAGTTCTAGTCAGTTCTATTTGATTCTCTGTTACAAACACGGATTGATATTTCTGGAATTCATGTATACGATACACACACCTTACTTGTCTAGCCTCTATTACAAGAACCACTACAAGAATAACCTACAAGCACATTCATGTTCTGGCTAGATTTATTCTCGATTTATGTGTCGTGTTATGGATTCACTCGTACTAGTTTTACGGAGAAATACTTGAGTAGACATGTAAACATTCCCAAATATTCGAACCACCTCCCTGTGAATTATACAAGAACGATAGCCATCCCACACTTGGCCAATGTGTGATGTGCCGGATTACCCGTAGCCGTTTACATATCGATCTCATTATTTTAAAACACACCTTTGAGTATTGTCTAGTATCATTACTAGAATCACCACAAGAATCTTTACTAGAATCATCAAAAGGATCATTAAAGAATCTCCGTACTTGAATTATTGATTGGAATCACACTTGAACTACAGTATACCACCTGGACTCATATCACATTATTCTAGTTCAGTTAGCTTTTAATTACAGTCTTCATTGACATGATCTTCTGTTTCATATCATTTACTTTCCTTATTTTTAACTGTTGCTTTACATCTTAAACTGTCTAAAACTTCCATGCTTCATCAATATAACTGTCTATAATATTTTATAGTCTTAAGCATTTACTTGGATTTTCTTGATGAGATGTATTCATTCATGTCCTGACTGGACCTGTTGAAAATTACAGATGATAGCCCTGAGGATACATGCCCTACTTGTCACGACCCGTACCCAGTGTAGGGGCACGGAAAGTGGGTACGTCTAGCCTACCGTAATATCGGCGGTAGAACATTATCCTAGGTCACATACATCTAACATAATATATAAGGTACCTGTACAGTATATACACTCCTATCGGAGGACAATACAGAAGTACAGCTCAATCACAATCTAAGGTAGAAAGTACGATATGATAGATATGAAATCTCAAATAAAATACAAACAGAAGGGGAAATAAGTACGAGCGGCACGTGTCATTTATTAGGAAAGGCTTTAGTCTCTTGGTTTAGCAAAAAATAGAATTCTGTCGCACTATCCACAACAAGAAGCTGAATACATCGCAGCTGGGCATTGTTGTGCACAAATTCTGTGGATGAAGCAAACCCTTGAAGACTATAAATTATCTTTCATGCATATTCCAATCTTTTGTGACAACACTAGTGCTATAAATCTGACTAAGAACCCCATTTGTCACTCACGCACGAAGTATATTGAAATTGTCATCACTTTTTGCGTGATCATCAACAAAATGGCACGATTAACTTAGAATTTATTGACACTGATCATCAGTTAGCAGATTTTTCACAAAACCACTATCCGAAGAGCGCTTCAATTTCTTTGTCGTGAACTTGGAATTTTAGATGAAGCTGCTATAAATTAAAATCAACCTGCGTAAATATCGAGTATATCTTGATTTCTTATGATGAACTTGCTATGGGTACAAGCCGAAAGGGTCCGTCTGACAACAAGGCGTAAAAGCCTAAGCGACACGGTGCACTAGTCCTCAGGACTACCGCTAGCTGGGATCGGCCCCTGCAGCTAACCCATGGCAGCTTCAAAATATTGAATTATGATATAATTCCTTGTTTATTATATGGTTCATTTTCATTTGTCACATGCTGAAATACTATTTTTTAACTTCATATTGCTGTTTCAAACTCAATCTGTTATTCTTTTGTTTACTTTTGGATCTTTGATGTAATTATACTCACACTACAAGAAAAATGATTTTTTCCAATATTTTATTAGCGTTGGCAAAACTGTACAAAACGTTGGCATAGGCGTTACCGACGTTTGTTCAACGATTTTTGCAAACGTCGTCGTTGCTCTAGTTGGCAATTTACAACATTTACGCAAAACGTTGGCATAGGGTTTAGACGACGTTTATAAACGCCATTAATTGTTCTATAATGATTACAATATTTCCAACAGTTTCTCACAAAAATGTCGCAAAAGAGAACTTTCCAACGTTTTTTGAAACGATGAGTTTTCCCAACCTTTTTCCAAAAACGTCGAATTTTGATTTCCTAACCATTTTAAACAAACGTTAGGTTTTGTATGGCCAAATTTTTTCAAAAACTGTTGGGTTTTTTTTTTGGAACCAGGTAAATTGTTTCTGGAATCGCTCCGACTGGGATTCGAACTCCTGACCACTCGGGCCGCATGCATCTCTCTTAACCACTAGGCTAGAGGTCATTCGCTATATGTATAAAGCATACTTTTTAATTTAATCAATGGTTCACCTTAATTTCCATAAACAAAATCTGCCTAATTTATGTAGGATTAGAAAAAAAAATTCCTTCACACGTCAAATAAGTGTAAATGCCCAAAAAAAGTCAAAGAAATGTCGAAAAGGGTTTCCAAATATGTGACATGCTTCAAAACGTTGGTATATTGCTCGACGTTTAAAGAAAAACGCAGGTAATTAACAACGTTTGTTTTCAAAATGTTGCTATATTTCTCGACGTTTAAAGACAAACGCAGATAATTGTCAAATATTGGTATATTGCTCGACGTTTAAAGAAAAACGCAAGTAATTATCAATGTTTGTTTTAAAAATGTTGGTATATTTCTCGACGTTTAAAGACAAATGAAGGTAATTGTCAACCTTTGTTTAAAAACGTTGGTATATTGCTCAACGTTTAAGGGAAAACGCAGGTAATTATCAATGTTTGTTTACAAACGTTGGTATATTGTGCGACGTTTAAAGACAAATGCCGGTCATGACCAACGTTTTTTTAAATACGTCGTTATATGCTAACTTAGCCAACGTTTACAAAAATGTCGGAGGAATAAACGTTGGAAAAGACCTATTTTCTTGTAGTGTCATGTCTTATATTGGTTTCTCTATTACTTAACCAATATTTTTCATTTTCTGCCTAATTCCTGTTCTGTGACCAGGACCCGGAATTCAGGCCGAACTCTGCCCATACCAGAGTTCGGGCCGACTTCGGCCTGACTGTTCCAGAACCGGGAACAGTCTCAGCCGTTGATCAAAAATTAGATCCAATGGCCATTATTTGCTCCGACCAAGAGAAACCCTTTCCATATTTTTGGTCTCTCTTCCCTCTCCTTCCTTCTTACCACATTTTCCACTTCTCCAACACAATTCTCTCAAAACCCTAACCCTAATTTCTCCTTTCTAGAGCTCCATTCTTCCCCACACTCAAGGAGAAGGCTTATTTTTCAATTCTCCTTCATTGTTCACCACTAGTTTGAGGTATAATTCTATACTTTTCTATATTTCAATTTCTTTCATTATCAATTGTGTTATGGCTCCACGTTTGCTCAACCGCGGGAAGAGACTTTGGACCGAGGGAGCATCCTCGTCGAATGCTCCTCCTTCCGTTGAGCCACCCGTTGTACCACCCGTTGCACCGGCCATTGAACAACAACCACCAATCCATCCGTTGTTCAATCCTCCACGTCCTCATGATCCAAACACTTTTGACGACCGAATTTTTGTATCACTAGACGCATCAAATGATTGGTTTAGTGATTTTCGGACACGTCCGGTGTTTGCGGGACACCCTATCAACTTTACTATATTTTCTCAATATGATGCACTTTTTCATGACCTTTGCCTTGATGAACTTGTTACCACAAATTCGATCATTTATCGTAGTGCTATTCAGATGTTTTACTGCAACTTAACCCATGATGATACTCATATTTATTCACGGGTTGCGGGTATTGACATCTCATTTGATGATTTTGAATTGGCTGAATATCTTGCACTTCTAGAGCCAACTTCTTGGGAAAAGCTTGTTGAAGCTTGATCATTTCAATTTCCTGAAGGAATTTCACTTGAAAGCTTCAAGGACGACTTGTGTAGCCCTAACACACGTCCTCGTAAGCTTTTAGCTAAATTTCTCAATCCTTATTTCTATGAACTTCATCGGATCATTTTAACACCATTCTACCCAAAGCGGGTTCTACCGATGAAGTCACTTATTTTGAAATTTCGGCCTTATACCATCTCCACTTCCATGTTTCCTTTAATCTTCCACGCACAATGATGGATTGGATGATTAACAGTAGGAAGAAACCGAGATCTTTGGTTTATGCATTATACCTTCCTATGATCCTTCGTGCGTTCCATGTACACCTTGATGAGTGTCCATTCTTACCTGCCCCTGCCTTTCTCTCTAAGACAAGGAGGCTTCATGCGGCCGTTGGCTCACCGGTCGTGTCTGAGCATTCTGATGATGAGCCAGATGCCCCTCTTGGACAGGATCCTCCTCCTCCTCCTGCCACTCTCGAGTCTCTTCAGACTATGCTCCGAGATCGCTTCACCTTAGAGGACGATCGTTGGACTCAGCTGGATTACCGGACTACATTGCAGATGAGTGCCATCAGCAACTCTCTGCAAGATATTCGGTATTCCATGTCCCGCCATCCTTCTATGCCCATTCTTATGGAGCGAGACCCCGATCGTGAGGGATTTCGTATTGATGACCCTTGGGTTTGAAGCTACATGGATCCGGATGCGGCATTTGTGGACCCACGTCGCTCCTTTACTGATCCATCGGACGACGCCGGGCCTTCTCGTGCTCGATGATGGATATGGACTGCTCCTTGCTGCTGCTACTAAGGATCATAGCTTATGATTTAGCATTTTGATTTTCTAGTTACTTAGTTGCTTTTATGTACTTGGTTTGTGTTAGACTTATTATGAGTTGAGACTCTTGAGACTTTGATAGTTTTATCAGTTTATATGTCATTTCCTCTATTATGACTCTTGAGACATTTGGTTGTTATCTTCGTTTATATGCAGTTTTTCTCTTATCTTTTGGTATGTTTGCTAGTTATTCATTGTTTATCTTAAATTGCTAAATTCCAAAAGGGGGAGATATGTGTATATTCTATATTCTTTTTGGTCTATATGTGCTTTTGGAAGAATGTTATTAACAGGCCAACAAGATTCACAGCATTGTTTATGGGGGAGCTATTCTTAAAGCTCGGCACTAATTATGGGAGAGCTATGTCGTTACATATGTCCAGGTATGAATATTTAATACACACTTATTATTTTGTCAATTATCAATATGTGGAAGATTGTTGACACTAAGTCACAGTCAGCCAAATATTGATAACATTGACTAAATAATACTTGATAATTCAATACGATACACGACGACTACATCCAGCTCAAGACAGACGACAGCTCAGTTTTGCAGATACAAGTCATTTTTGAGTCTATATTTTTATATTTATTGAGTCTAGACTATTGTAAGCTGAGTTGTGCTGAGCTCTTGAGACTTAACCCATAACCTACCCAAAATCCATAAAGCTCCACATCCAAAATAAGCCCATTGGACCCTAAGACCCATTCTGTGCTCTGGAGACAGAGTTCGGGCCGAACTATGCCTCCACACAGAGTTCAGGCCGAACTCTGTCCCCTAAAAATCAGCACCCTAATTTTTAGGGGTGGCTGGTTGCTAGTTGTCCAACGGCCAAATTTTTGAAAATTTTCTACCAGAATTCTGGCCGAATTCTGCCTGTTAAAACCCTATAAATAGGCCAAGAATTCTCTCATTTTCATTCATCCAATCTTCTCTTCTCTTCTCTCTTAAGCTCAATATAAGCCATACCCTTCTTCATCTACTAGCCAACAAGCTTCCTAAGTCTCGAGTGCTCAGCATCTCTCAATTTGGAGTCTTGTACAAGAGTTCAAGAAGTCGCTTGGAAAATTCCAAGCATCGCCACTGCGATCCTTTGTAAGAAGTGACGTGCTCTTCTGAAGAAAAGACATGGGGTGTAACTACTATTTCACAAATAGTGGATTTAATCCTGAGCTAGAGTTCTCATCCCTGGACTAGTCCTCCACGAGGGAAACCAGGTTAAAATCGGATGTGTTTGCGTATGCTTTCTTGCTCTTTATTTATTTCCGCATTTACTCTAATTAATTTTAGATTGTGAAAGAGTTTAATTTTTTAATTGGCTATTATCGCTATAAACTCTATTCATCCCCTCTAGAGTTTCCATCTGTTCTTCAATTGGTATCAGAGCTCTGTTCTCTTTACAAGGACTTACATCTTAGAGTTGATCCATGGCAACCACACAATCCTTGATTTCCAATCACGGTGAAGGACAATCCACTCATAGGCCTCCCCTATTGATGGAACTAACTACACATATTGGAAAACAAGGATGAGCTTTTATCTCAAGTCGCTAGACTTTGACCTGTGGACTATCGTCACTGACGGATTCAAAAAGCCCGCCAGAATAGTTGTCAACGGTGATCTCGTTGAGAAATCACATGACAAATATTCTGACGAGGAGAAGAAATAGGCAAGTCTAGACGCGAGAGCTATTAATGCTTTATTCTGTGCTGTAGACAGGAATGAGTTCAACAGGGTATCTACATGCACCACATCTCACGAAGTTTGGAGACTTCTAGAAGTGACGCATGAAGGAACTACCCAAGTCAAAGAATCAAAGATAAGCCGTCTCACTCAGAATATGAGGCTTTCAAGATGAAGCCAAATGAGACGATCACGCAAATGTTCACAAGATTCCTTGACATCATCAACCCCCTGTCTTCGCTCGGCAAGCAATATTCAAATCACGAAAAGATTCGCAAGCTACTTAAGGGGCTACCAAAGATTTGGAAGGTGACAGCCATCATCGAAGAAAATAATCTCACAACCATGTCCATGGAGACCTTGATGGGAAAGCTAATGACTCATGAGCTTGACCCCAAGGACTTCGAAGAGCCTGCTCCTAAGGCTAAGGAGATCGCACTCAAAGCTCACCGACGGAGGGCTGAACCCGAAGAGACGGATGACGACAACTCAGAAGATGATGATCAAGCTCTTATGGTCCGCAAAAAATTCCTTCGCTTCAATCGAAGAAAGAAGGAACCACAAGAAGATAGCGAAGAAGAGCCAACCTGCTACGGTTACAAGAAGACTAGACACGTCCGAAAAGACTGTCCATTCTTGAAGAAGAGCAACCGCTATGAGAAGCCATACAAGAAGACTTCCTCAAAGAAATATGCCAACACAAGCATTTGGCATGAAAGCGAAGCTAGTGACTCCGAGGAAGAAAAGGACTCTCCTCAAGATACGGCTTATGTGTACCTAATGGCGACATCCGACAAGGTATCAAAGAAACTCTTGATGACTTCACTTTTGATGAACTTGGCGATGCTTTCACTGATTTACTTAATGATCACAAAAAAGTCATTAGTAAATACAAACATGCCAAGGACAAGATCAAAAGTCATGAAGTCGAAATTCAAAGACTTTCTCTATTACTTGATAACATTAGAGACACTTCACCCACGGATGTCACTGATGAGGCATCTAAGCTTAAAATAAGCTTACAAGATGCCGAAACACGCATTGAACAACAAACACAAGAAATCACAACACTCAACACGGAGCTTGCAGAAGAAAAGAGTAGACATAAGATATCTATCACTAAGATATTTGGTTTGAATGCTAAGATTACTGAACTGTAGGCTGTCTCTAAGAAACAAGAGACTAAATTGGGAAAACAGGTTGCTCAACCTCAAACACAATTTTATGAGACACACATAAAGCATGATACTTCTCATACTAGTCACCCACGTCATCCACCTACAACACGTAACCATGCTTACATATACACACCTTCACAAAGGACACAAACCACATACACGTAGAAATAATCATCATATGCCACAAAATCATCATGCTACACGTAGATACAATCATCACAATGTTGCACAAAGACACAATCAACATCACTCTACATATAGAAATCATCACCATGCCATACCATATAGACCATATCACCATGCCATACCATATAGACAATATCACCATGCCACTCCACATCACTCTATACATAGTCATCATCACCATGCTAACTCTACATATCATCATACTTCTCCTTATTACTCTGCTCATAGACATCATCAGCATGCTCCTAATGTAAATAGGAATGCTATATGTACTTATTGTGGTTTACATGGACACATTTCACCACAATACAGAATTAGAAGATTAGTAGATAGAAAGATATATGCATGGTTTCCAAAAACTAACTTTTCAGGACCCTCAAGAACTTGGGTACCAAAGGTCACATCTACTCTTGATGTAGATGGACCTTCCTTCCTCAACTAAAAGTAAGTAGATTCTCGATAGTGGATGCTCGCGGCATATGACGGAAGACGCAAATCTTTTCGTATCACTATCGATAAAGAGAGAAGGATATGTATCCTTCGGCAACAACCTAAAAGGTTATATTATAGGTAATGGTAATATTGGTTATCCTTCCTCTCCCGTAATAAAGGATGTCTGCCTAGTGACCGAGTTAAAGCATAACATGCTCAGCATTAGTCATCTTGCTGACCATGGATATGACATTAACTTTGGACAAAACAAATGCCTTATTTATGATAGGTCAACGGGAGACATCGCTTTTGAAGGGGTAAGAGAGGATAATATTTATATTTTCTATTTGTCTAGAAATACTAACAATGCAGGTAGATGCCTATATGCTCATAAAGATGAACGATTACTATGGCACCAACGTCTTGGTCATGCTAATATAGATACTATATCCAGGCTATCGACCAAGAAGCTAGTTAGAGGCTTGCCCGATATCACATTCAAAAAGGACACCGTATGTGCCGAATGTGAATTGAATAAGGCAACCAAGTCCTCATTTCATTCCATTAACTCTGTAAGCACTACTAGACCCCTGCAACTACTCCATATGGATTTATTTGGCCCTAGTAGAATAGCCAATCTTGGTGGAAAACTCTATGCCTTTGTTATTGTTGATGACTTTTCAAGATTTACTTGGATTTTCTTTCTTGCAAATAAAAGTAATGCTATTTCTGTTTTCAAGATTTTTGTTAAGAAAGTTCAAAACGAAAAAGGCTACATGATTACTCGAATCCGAAGTGATCATGGAGGCGAGTTCGAAAATTCTGATTTTGAAAAGTTTTATGATTCTAATGGTTTTAATCATGAGTTTTCTTGTCCAAGAACTCCTCAACAAAATAGTGTTGTGGAGCGAAAGAATAGGACTCTTGGCGATATGGCTAGAGTCATGTTGAACAAGTTTTCACTTTCGAAATACTTTTGGGCTGAAGCTGTCAGTACAGCATGCCATATTTTAAATAGGGTGCTTATTCGTCCTATTACGAAGAAAACACCTTATGATTTTTGGTTTGGGAGAACCCCAAATATTTCTTACTTTAGAGTTTTTGGTTGTAGATGCTTTATCCTTAACACCAAAGACAACTTAGGCAAATTTGATGCCAAAGCTGACGACGGTATTTTCTTTGGCTATGTTGCCAAGAGCAAGGGATATAGAGTTTTTAACAAACGCTCATTAATTGTGGAAGAGTCTATAAATGTGACTTTTGATGAAGGTAACAGTACAGCAGCTACTCTTGATGATGATGTTGAGCCATCAACGTCTACTCCAATGAACACCATAACCGAGACCAATTCTCCGGAGGGCTTGCCAAAGAAATTCTCTTTCAAGCCATCTTATCCAAAAAATTTGGTAATCGGCGAGGTTACACGTGGAGTAACTACTAGATCATCATTAAGAGACTCTATTGCTAGCACTGCCTTTATTTCACAAATTGAGCCAAAAAACATTTTAGAAGCTTTCAATGATGAATTTTGGATTTCTGCTATGCAAGAGGAACTCAACCAATTCGAGAGAAGCCAAGTATGGGAACTCGTTCCTAGACTGACTAATCACTCGATTATTGGTACTAAATAGGTTTTTAGAAACAAAGTGAATGAAGATGGTTCAGTCACACGCAACAAAGCTCGTCTAGTAGCCCAAGGATACAACCAAGAGGAAGGTATCGACTACGATGAGACGTATGCTCCTGTTGCTAGATTGGAATCCATTCGGATGCTTTGTGCATTTACAAATTTTTAAAATTTCAAATTATTTCAAATGGATGTTAAAAGTGCTTTCTTGAATGGATTTATTAAAGAGGAAGTTTATGTAAAACAACCTCCTGGTTTTGAAAATCACAAATTTCTCGACCACGTGTTCAAGCTAAAGAAAGCGCTGTATGGCCTCAAACAAGCCCCTAGAGCTTGGTATGAACGGCTAAGCAACTTCTTGCTTGAGAAAGGTTTTTCAAAAGAGAAAATTGACACCACACTTTTCATAAAATCTTTCAAGGACACAATTCTTTTAGTACAAATATACGTAGATGATATTATATTTGGTTCTACTGATGAAACCCTTTGTCAAGATTTTGCCAAGTGTATGCAGACCGAGTTTGAGATGAGCATGATGGGGGAGCTCAACTACTTTCTTGGGCTGCAAGTCAAACAAATGTCAAATGGAACCTTCATCTGTCAATCGAAGTATACAAAGGACATGCTGAAGAAATTCGACCTTGACAACGTCAAACCAATCAGCACTCCAATGGCTACTTCAATCAAACTTGAACCAGATGATAGCGGCAAACCCGTAGATCAACGTAAGTATCGAGGTATAATAGACAGTCTACTCTATCTTACTGCTAGTCGCCCTAATATTATGTTTAGCGTTTGCCTGTGTGCTAGATATCAAGCAAATCCTAAGAAATCACACATGACCGTTGCTAAGCGTATCTTTCGATACCTTAAGGGTACGGTTACAGTGGGCCTTGGTATCCCAAGTCAACATCATTTGACCTCATTGGTTACTCTGATGCTGACTTTGTCGGATGCAAGGTCGACCGTAAAAGTACGAGTGGCACGTGTCATTTATTAGGAAAGACTTTAGTCTCTTGGTTTAGCAAGAAGCAGAATTCTGTCGTACTATCCACAACAGAAGCTGAATACATCACAGCTGGACGTTGTTGTGCACAAATTTTGTGGATGAAGCAAACCCTTGAAGACTACAACGTATCTTTCATGCATATTCCAATGTTTTGTGACAACACTAGTGCTATAAATCTGACTAAGAACCCCATTTGTCACTCACGCACGAAGCACATTGAAATTCGTCGTCACTTTTTACGTGATCATCAGCAAAATGGCACGATTAACTTAGAATTTATTGACACTGATCATCAGTTAGCAGATTTCTTCACAAAACTATTATCCGAAGAGCGCTTCAATTTTCTTTGTCGTGAACTTAGAATTTTAGATAAAGTTGTTATAAATTAAAATCAACCTTCGTAAATATCGAGTATATCTTGATTCTCTTATGATGAACTTACTATAGGTACAAGCCGAAAGGGTCCTTCTGACAACAAGGCTTAAAAGCCTAAGCGACACGGTGCACTAGTCCTCGGGACTACCGCTAGCTGGGATCCGGCCCCTGCAGCTAACCTATGGCAGCTTCAAAATATTGAATTATGATATAATTTCTTGTTTATTATATGGTTTATTTTCATTTGTCACATGCTGAAATACTATTTTTTCAACATCATATTGCTGTTTCAAACTCACTATCTGTTATTCTTTTGTTTACTTTTTGGATCTTTGATGTAATTATACTCACGTCTTATATTGGTTTCTCTATTACTTAACCAATATTTTTCATTTTCTGCCTAATTCCTGTTCTGTGACCAGGACCCGGAATTCGGGCCGAACTCTGCCCATACCAGAGTTCGGGCCGAATTCAGCCTGACTGTTCCAGAACCGGGAACAGTCTCAGCCGTTGATCAAAAATTAGATCCAATGGCCATTATTTGCTCCGACCAAGAGAAACCCTTCCCATATTTTCGGTCTCTCTTCCCTCTCCTTCTTTCTTACCACTTTTTCTACTTCTCCAACACAATTCTCTCAAAACCCTAACCCTAATTTCTCCTTTCTAGAGCTCCATTCTTCCCCACACTCAAGGAGAAGGCTTATTTTTCAATTCTCCTTCATTGTTCATCACTAGTTTGAGGTATAATTCCATACTTTTCTATATCTCAATTTCTTTCATTATCAATTGTGTTATAGCTCCACGTTTGCTCAACCGCGGGAAGAGACTTCGGACCGAGGGAGCATCCTCGTCGAATGCTCCTCCTCCCGTTGAGCCTCTCGTTGCACCACCCGTTGCACCGACCATTGAACAACAACCACCAATCCATCCGTTGTTCAATCCTCCACGTCCCCATGATCCAAACACTTTTGACGACCGAATTTTTGTATCACTAGACGCATCAAATGATTGGTTTAGTGATTTTTGGACACGTCCGGTATTTGCGGGATACCCTATCACTTTACTATATTTTCTCAATATGATGCACTTTTTCATGACCTTTGTCTTGATGAACTTGTTACCACAAATTCGGTCATTTATCGTAGTGCTATTCAGATGTTTTACTGCAACTTAACCCATGATGATACTCATATTTATTCACGGGTTGCGGGTATTGATATCTCAATTGATGATTTTGAATTGGCCGAATATCTTGCACTTCTAGAGCCAAATTCTTGGGAAAAGCTTGTTGAAGCTAGATTATTTCAATTTCCCGAAGGAATTTCACTTGAAAGCTTCAAGGACGACTTGTGTAGCCCTAACACACGTCCTCGTAAGCTTTTAGCTAAATTCCTCAATCCTTATTTCTATAAACTTCATCGGATCATTTTCAACACCATTCTACCCAAAGCGGGTTCTACCGATGAAGTCACTTATTTTGAAATTTCGGCCTTATACCATCTCCACTTCTATGTTCCCTTTAATCTTCCATGCACAATGATGGATTGGATGATTAACAGTAGGAAGAAACCGAGATCTTTGGTTTATGCATTATACCTTCCTATGATCCTTCGTGCGTTCCAAGTATACCTTGATGAGTGTCCATTCTTACCTGCCCCTGCCTTTCTCTCTAAGGCAAGGAGGCTTCATGCGGCCGTTGGCTCACCGATCGTGTCTGAGCATTCTGATGATGAGCCAGATGCCCCTCCTCTTGGACAGGATCCTCCTCCTCCTCCTGCCACTCTCGAGTCTCTTCAGACTATGCTCCGAGATCGCTTCACCTTAGAGGACGATCGTTGGACTCAGCTGGATTACCGGACTACATTGCAGATGAGTGCCATCAGCAACTCTCTGCAAGATATTCGGTATTCCATGTCTCGCCATCCTTCTATGCCCATTCTTATGGAGCGAGACCCCGATCGTGAGGGATTTCGTATTGATGACCCTTGGGTTTGAAGCTACATGGATCCGGATGCGGCATTTGTGGACCCACGTCGCTCCTTTACTGATCCATCGGACGACGCCGGGCCTTCTCGTGCTCGATGATGGATATGGACTGCTCATTGCTGCTGCTACTGAGGATCATAGCTTATGATTTATGCATTTTGATTTTCTAGTTACTTAGTTGCTTTTATGTACTTGGTTTGTATTAGACTTATTATGAGTTGAGACTCTTGAGACTTTGATAGTTTTATCAGTTTATATGTTATTTTCTCTATTATGACTCTTGAGACATTTGGTTGTTATCTTCGTTTATATGCAGTTTTTCTCTTATCTTTTGGTATGTTTGCTAGTTATTCATTATTTATCTTAAATTGCTAAATGCCAAAAGGGGAAGATATGTGTATATTCTATATTCTTTTTGGTCTATATGTGCTTTTGGAAGAATGTTATTAACAGGCCAACAAGATTCACAGCATTGTTTATGGGGGAGCTATTCTTAAAGCTCGGCACTAATTATGGGGGAGCTATGTCGTTACATGTGTCCAGGTATGAATATTGAATACACACTTATTATTTTGTCAATTATCAATATGGGGGAGATTGTTGACACAAAGTCACAGTCAACCAAATATTGATAACATTGACTAAATAATACTTGTGATAATTCAATACGACACACGACGACTACATCCAGCTCAAGACAGACGACAGCTCAGTTTTGCAGATACAAGTCATTTTTGAGTCTGTATTTTTATATTTATTGAGTCTAGACTATTGTAAGCTGAGTTGTGCTGAGCTCTTGAGACTTAACCCATAACCTACCCAAAATCCATAAAGCTCCACATCCAAAATAAGCCTATTGGACCCTAAGACCCATTCTGTGCTCTGGAGACAGAGTTCGGGCCGAACTCTGCCTCCACTCAGAGTTCGGGCCGAACTCTGTCCCCTAAAAATCAGTACCCTAATTTTTAGGGCTGGCTGGTTGCTAGTTGTCCAACGGCCAAATTTTTGAAAATTCCTACCAGAATTCTGACCGAATTCTGCCTGTTAAAACCCTATAAATAGGCCAAGAATTCTCTCATTTTTATTCATCCAATCTTCTCTTCTCTTCTCTTCTCTCTTAAGCTCAATATAAGCCATACCCTTCTTCATCTATTAGCCACAAGCTTCCTAAGTCTCGAGTGCTCAGCATCTCTCAGTTAGGAGTCTTATGCAAGAGTTCAAGAAGTCGCTTGGAAAATTCCAAGCATCGCCACTGCGATCCTTTGTAAGAAGTTGACGTGCTCTTCTGAAGAAAAGGTACGGGGTGTAACTACTATTTCATAAATAGTAGATTTAATCCTGAGCTAGAGTTCTCAGGCCTGGACTAGTCCTCCACGAGGGAAACCAGGTTAAAATCGGCTGTGTTTGCGTATGCTTTCTTGCTCCTTATTTATTTCCGTATTTACTCTGATTAATTTTAGATTGTGAAAGAGTTTAATTTTTTAATTGGCTATTATCGCTATAAACTCTATTCACCCCCCCCTCTAGAGTTGTCATTTGTTCTTCAAATCTCCCGTCTATGACGTGGCAGATACTCATGTTTTGCGCTCTATGCGTAAAGAAGAATCTTCTGTCTGTGACAGTAGAGATAAAATTCACAATGATACTTCTGTATCTAAAGTGAATTTACCTACACGCAACCAGCGTAAAAATATAGTTGGTAAAACTTCTTTTTTCAACCAACAACCTTCTTATACTGCTGTACGTAAGGTGCCAAACCTTCAAAATACGCGTAATACTGATGGAGTCCTTTGTGCTCAAAAATCTCAGGATTTACGAACGCAACTCCAAGCGCGTAAAAATGCACAGTTTGGTTCTGCGAATGCAGCCAGTAATCTTCTTTATACACAAAGGACTAAGCGCTTCTCTACCCCAAACGTAATAAAGAAGACTACTTCCTCTGCTCCTTCTGATTTACGCGAGTTGCTAATGCAAAAGCGTAAGAATAGACAATCTCCTGTGATACTCCCTCAAGAGAAACACCATTGTGAGTGTCATCGGATTGTGATCAAATGTTGTTGTTCGGATTCTAAACGGTCAGTTTTTGACCGGTTAAGCTTCAATACGCCTCAACAGCAAGCTGTTGACCAAGAACATGAGTTGTCATATGCGTCAGTCAACATGGCATCTTATACCAACAGAGGACGACGTCCAAGATGCAATACGTCCCAAACTCCAGGTCAACAACAATTCAACAGACTTCTTGATTCCTTTGAAGGAGTATATTGTAGGAGCGTAAAAAGTGCTTCAAAGAAAGAGTCATCTCATTCATAAGTGATCTGCTTTACGCCTAACAGAACGGGTAATTTCTTTACGCCCAAGACTAGGCTAATCAATTTACGCCTAAGCAGGCTGATCATTTTACGCTCGGGTCAACACCCATCATTTTACGTCCAGGACAAGCTAGCCACTTTTACGCTGGACAAAGCTGTCAAGTCTTGCATTTAATGCAAACTCTGACATGAAGATATTAATGATGGCATATATCACAGAATTCAAAGGGATTTGTTTTATACAGAGACCAATGTTGTCGTTTAGTATGTGGATTGAGCTATTTTACGCTCACACTATGGCTTCTTTTACGCACGAGGACTATACGAGCTTTTACGCTCAACAGTTGACGTGTGCGTAAAGTCTATTTGAGCTATTTTTACGCTCAAGGTTATTTAACAACCACTTTACGCGGGAAGTCTACGTCAAAGCTACTTTACGCTCAATCTATTGCTTTACGCTCAGAGTACATTGAGGCTATTTTTACGCCCTGTTCTTTCTGATCAATTTGGAACGTGGTTTGCCTACATGGCTTTTATGCCACACATCCCGAAGAACGTGTGTACGTGCATCCTATTCTTACTGAATTGATGGGACACGTGTTAACGTATACAGAGGATGACTTTGATCGTGGGTGGCGGTTGTTAGCGTAAAGGCGGAACTTTTGCTGAGTTTTTATGCACCAGAGCCCAAGTCTATAAATAGACTTATTTTTCTCATAAGACACACACAGAGAGACAAGAGAGAAGACAGAGATCAAAACTTCGAGATTTTGATTCTCCAGAGCATTCTTCTTCAACTTTTCTTTCAGAACAGAGTGAAGCAAAGCAGGAAAGCATTCGGCCTCGCCATCAGTGCCCAAGTGCGTCGATACCTTTCTGGTGACTTAGTTCTTCCAAGTTGTTCTACTTCAAGCAGTGATCTTCATCATCATCATATGGTCCAAGGAACAAAGTGATCATTTACAGATCAGACTTCCATAGCAATACTTTTCCAGAATCAAATTTGTACTTCTTGTACTTTTTCTCGTTTTATTTTCAAAAGCCAATTTTCCTGGCATTTTTGTTAAGTGAAACAAAATGGCGAGTCTGCTGGGGACGACCTTCTCCTCTAACGAGGAGGCGATTGCTCAATATGATGATGTTTCGGTCGGTTCGACCAAGAAGACTCTGGTTGTGCACTTCGACCAGACTGCCTATGAAGAAATGCTCCGAACTGGGGGTGGTTCTCGCCACTCCAATGTTCAAAAGTCTCGCAAAGCACGAAAAGTTTGGATTCCCAAATCCAAAGTGGTTTCTGATCTCTCTGTTGCTTCTGATGACAAGGGAATTCTTCCCACTCCTGTTGTAGGGGCTCCCGTTCATAACGAGGCAGTCCTTACTTCAGAGTTGCACTCAAAGTGTGACGATTTATCTCCCGTTTGTAACGGTGAAGATAATCAGGTTTCACGCCCACTGCGTAAGAATCAAGTTTTACGCTCAGTAGGTAAGAACCAAATTTAACGCTCAGTACATAAAAATGAATCTCTCATTCGTAATGGGGCAGACTCTAAAGTTTATGCTTCTGAGTGTAAGAATCAGTCTTCCGTCAGTGACGTGGTAGGCCCAAATAAATTACGTTCCTCGCGTAAAACAAAATCTTCCATCTGTGACATGGTAGATAATCAATTTTTACGCTCCACGCGTAAAGGTAAGTCTCCTGTCTTTGACAGTGTAGATAAAATTCATAACGATGTTTGCACATCTAATGTGAATGTACCTAAACGTGTGCAGCATAAAAATGTCGTTGGTAAATCTTCTGTCCTACACCAACAACCTTCTTATACTGCTTTACACAAAGTACCAAACTTACAAATTATACGCCATAAAAATGAAGTCCTTCGTGCTAAATCTCAAGATTTACGCACACAACTCCAAACGCATAAAAATGTACAGTTTGGTTCTGCGGATGCAGCCAGTAATCTTCTTTATACACAAGGGACTAAACATTTTTCTACCCCAAATGTAATAAAGAAGAATACTCCATCTGTTCCTTCTGATTTACGTGAATTGCTAATACAAAAACGTAAGAACAAACAATCACTGGTAATATTCCCCCAAGAAAAACAGCAGTGTGAATATCACCAGGTTGTGATCAACTGTTGCTGTTCGGCTTCAAAACGGTCAGTTTTTGATCGTTTAAGTTTTAACTCGCCTCAACATCAAGCTGAAGACCAAGAACATGAGCTGTCATATGTGTCAGTCAACATGGCATCTCATACTAATAGAGGACGACATCCAAGACGAAATATATCCCAAACCCCAGGTCAACAACAGTTCAACAGGCTTCTTGATTCCTTTGAAGGAGTATATCAGAATACTCGATCAAGAAGACAAAGACAATTGCAGACTTCTGATTCAGAAGCTGGGGGTACTCAATCTTTTGAGTCTGATACCGATAGTGTGGATTCATACTTCTATACTAATCCCTCTATATCTTCAAGAGAGGTTGAATCCTACGCTATTGGAGATGAACCAGAGACGTCTTCTGCTAATACGGAACAACGTCTCACTGCCGTGGAGCAATCATTGAAAGACATGCTTAACATGGTACAAAGCATGCATCAGATAATTTTGAATCAGCAAACTGCTCAACCTACAGTAATAACTCTGGTACCAGTAGCAGCACAAACTCAAGTTAGTCAAGGGGCTGATATACCTTTGAATATTCAAGAGCCTGTTGTTAATCAAAACTCTGTATCTCCAGATCCCATCATTCCAGAAGATGTACCACCTCCAGTGGGGGTTACGGTACATCCAACGACCATTCAATCAAATGTGCTTCCTCAAACCAGTGAAGCCATTCAAGCAGTACGTGAACTCAAAGCACAGTTTAAAGTTTTGAGGCACAAAGATCAGCTCCAGAGGTTTGGGATTAAGCAACCTTATCCTCCTTATTGGAATGATGTACCCTTTCCACCAAAGTTCAAGCCACAATCCATGGTTTTATTCGATGGAAAAGCATCTCCCAGTCAATATATCAATTACTTTGATATTATGACTGTACACTTGCAGAAAAATGATGCTCTTCTCACTCAAGTGTTCATCGGGTGCCTGACGGGTTCAGCTTACGACTGGTATCGTAGCTTACCCGATAACTCTATTTCGTCTTTTGACGAATTCAAGGCAATGTTTCTCTCCCACTTCTATGAAGGAGGTATGGACATGAACATGTCCTCCTTGATAGAAATCAAACAAAAGGAGAAAGAAGATACTCGGACGTTCATTGAACGTTTCCGACAGGCTACTCTAAAGATGCCTCCTGGTATGCCAGATTCAGCGTTGATTGATACATACAAGATGAATCTGCGACCATCCATTGCTGTCTTCATAGGTTCCCAATTCACAGATTGGGCTTCGTTTATCATAGCAGCAGTTTCTGCCGAGACCAATGGTAGGTTGGCTCGTGAACACGGGATGATTTTTGCTTCAGAAGATAAAGGGAAAAAAAGTAATCCTGGTAATAATCCTGGCAATCGTAATGTGAAAGGAAAAGATACTCTTATGGTCAATCTTTCCAAGAACAAAATGATGCCAAATAATCAGGAATCTTCCAGGCCAAAGGAAGAATACTCTTTTGACGAAAGTGATATCCCAGGGATATTTTAATGTCTGGTGAAAAGTTGTAAACTTCAGATTCCAGAGTCAAAAAGGCCTAATGAGGTGAATCTGACTGACAATCCCAAATATTGTATCTATCATAGATACATTAATCATCCTACCAGTGCTTGCTATGTCTTAAAAAAGAAGATCCAAGAGCTGATAAATGGTGGCGCTATCGCTTTAACCAATGATGACCATACGGTTACGACCAATATGGTTTCTCTTCAGTTCGAGGATTTTCCTCCACAGCAAGTCCCAGATGGAATTATCCCAATTCCGAAGGCGACGATGAAGATCGTGAATATCCCGCCTGCCAGGGAAGAAAATACAGGATTGCTGCTGCTCACATTGAAGAATGGTGAAATCATGTGGGTACATCCTGACTTAGTACCTGAGTTGGAAATAAAGGTAAAACTTTAAAATCCAAGAAAGATAAGAAAGTCAAAACCTGCAACATAATTTCTCATGTTATTCCAAATCCTGATGACTTGAATCATCTATGGGATGGCCTTCCTCTAGAAGATAGACTGAAAGGACTAAACATCTGTCCTCCAAGTCTAGCTCCTCCTACCAAGATCAAGCTTACTCATCAGCAGTGGCTAGCCATGAATAGTATTCCTTTATACCGGGCACAACAAGTTTTTGCTGCTTATGAAAAAGCTCCAACAAGGATTTCTCCTTGTATCCCGAATCCTTCTCCTCCCTTAACTACAGAGATGTCTATGCTTCATTCTCCTGTAGTTGCAGAGGTTTCTTCCTCTTCCTGTGCTGAAACACCTGTCCAAAGTTCACTGCCTATCCACTTATATAGTCAGCAATCTGTCCTTCTTATGAGGAAGATGGGTTACGACTTTCAAAAGGTAGAAGGTTTGAATTATGATAAAGGAATACGTCTTCCTTTACAAATTCAAAATCAGAATTCCACTGCTGGATTGGGTTCTGAAGTCCCTTATAATTGTCCTCATAAGAAGACGGCTAGGGAAAGGAAGACTAAATCCTGTAATATGGTACTTCCTTCTTTTGAGTCTGAAGAAGAAACTTTTGCTGGTACAAGATCTGGAAAAGAGTACCACAAAGACTATGAGGGATCCTCCAAAGAAGCTGAAGACGTAGTAGAGACACTACCAACTCAACCCTCTTCTGTTCCTGCTAAACCGTCTGTGGTTGAAAAGGGAAAACAGAAGGCAGTACGCTTTGATATCCCATTGAAGTCTGCTTCCAGTCAGGGGGTGGTGATGAAGCCTTACAAATTCGATATTCTAGCTCAGTTAGCCAATACTCCAGCTAGACTATCTATATTTGAGTTGCTTCGCCTTTCCAGAGAAAGCAGAGAGACTTTGAATGAAGCTTTACTTCAAGCAGATTCATGCTTGGCTCAACTCAAGACTCCCGATAATATACCAGTATCATGTCCGCAATGTCATAGTGTGATGGAAGCAATTCCCAACATCACCTTTACACAAGAGGATATGCTATTGAAACACAACAAGCATGATAGACCTCTGTGCTACACTGGATATATCGGATCCACTGAAATTGACAGGATTTACATTGATCCTGGGTCTTCAATTAGTATAATTCTTCAGAGTATGCTAAGACCCCTGAGGATTCCTACTAGTGAGCTGACTTACACTAGTACTACGATAGTCGGTTTTAACTCTGGCAAGAGCAAACCACTGGGGAAGATTCGTCTGCAGATTCAGATTGGTGATCTTCGAACTATAGTAACTTTCTATGTTATCAACTCGGACGTATCCTACAATATTCCTCTTGGAAGACCGTAGATTCATGAGCACAATATTGTGCCTTCAACTCTTTTTTTTATTCATCGAATCCGATGTCTCGTTCCTTATATTGTGAATCTGGGCAAATATTTTCAGTCAATATGGTTCAAGCCGATGATGAATCAGAGCCATTTGAGAATGATCTTTGGGCTCAACAGATGGATACTCAATGGGAACTTCACTTTGAACAGCGACAGCCACCTACAGAAGATGAGGTTATCCAGATTGATGTTGGAGATGGAATTACGTACAAACCAATATTCATCAGTAAGAATCTTTCTAAAGATGAAAAGGAAGAGCTGATAAAACTTATCAAAGATAACATTGACATCTTTACATGGAGTTATGAGGATATGCCAGGGTTAGATCCTAAAGTTGCTACTCATAAACTCAACATTTTGCCTAATGTCAAGCCTGTAAAACAACAGCAACGGCGCTTTAGACCAGATATGATGGATGTAATTGAAGCAGAAGTCAGAAAGCTGATTACATGTGGCTTTGTTCGTGAAGAACAACACCCAGATTGGGTGGCCAATATTGTTCCTGTTATGAAGAAGAACGGAAAAGTCCGAGTTTGTACAGATTACCGAGATCTTAATACGACTTGTCCAAAGGACGAATTTCCACTTCCTATTACTGATGTCATGATAGACAATACATGCGATTTTGAACGTATGTCTTTCTTTGACGGATTCTCAGGATACAATCAGATCAAGATGCATCCAGAAGATGAGAAGCATACATCTTTTTGAACACCCCTTGGGGTTTACTGCTATACGGTTATGCCGTTTGGTCTTAAAAATGTCGGTGCCATATATCAATGGGCTATGAGCAATATCTTTCAAGAACATCTACGAAAAATAGTTGAATGCTACGTAGATGACATTGCCGTTAAAAGTTGGTCAAAGAATGATCACATTCAGGACTTGAAGACAGTATTTGAATTGATGCGCCAACATCAATTGAAAATGAACCCTACTAAGTCTTTCTTAGGGGTTTCTAGTGGCAAGTTTCTAGGATTTGTCATTACCTCTCAAGGTATCCATGTTGATCCTGATAAGGTTAAAGCAATTCTTGAAATGCGTCCTCCTCGTAATCTAAAAGAACTCCGTGGCTTTCAGGGCCGTATTGGTTATATCAGAAGATTTATATCTAATCTTTCTGGGAGATGTCAACCTTTCTTCCGTCTATTAAAGAAAGGGGTATCTTTCGTCTGGGATGAAGCGTGTCAAAAAGCCTTCAATGACATTAAGCAATATCTTACAAACCCGCCTATTCTGGTACCTCCGGTGATAGGAAGACCATTTTTGCTATATGTTCGAGCCTTGGATCATTCACTTGGCGCTCTTCTGGCACAGAAAAGTGATATGGGTCATGAACAAGCAATATATTATCTGAGCAGAATGATGGTAGGAGCTGAATACAGATATCCTCCTGTGGAAAAGGAATATCTAGCTTTGGTTTTTGCCGTCCAAAAGACAAGGCATTATGTCACTGGACAGACTATTCATGTCATCTCCAGAATAAATCCCATTCGGGTATTGATGAGAAAATCGAGCATTCTTAATTCCAGGTTAGCTACCTGGGCGATGTTGCTCACTCCTTATGACATGGTTTATGTGCCTCAAAAATTAGTGAAGGGCCAAGCGTTAGCTGATTTCTTAGCTGCTCATCATATACCTGAAACTTCGAAGTTATATGAAGACATTCCAGACGAAGTAGTGGATTGTAACATGACTTTGAAGAATGATATATGGCAGTTATATTTTGACGAGGCATCACAAGTGGGACCTAAAGGCAACATTGTCTCTGGGGTAGGAATTGTCTTGGTTTCTCCTGACAAAATGGTCATATACCGTGCCTATTCTCTTAATGAGCCATGCTCTAACAATGTAGCAGAATATAATGCTCTATTGATTGGTCTCCAAGTAGCAAAACAATTGGATATTGAATTCTTAGAGGCTTATGGAGATTCTCAATTGATCGTTAATCAAGTTAGAGGGACTTATGAAGTCAGAAATCCTGATCTCATCCCCTATCATCAGGTGGTAGTCGAGTTGGTCCTATCATTCAAAGGATTCTTTATTGAATTTGTACCACGTTCTCAGAATATGGAGGCTGATGCTCTTGCCAGCTTAGCTGCAGACTTGGCTGTCCCAATCCGAAGGCAAAATATAATTACTTTGTTGGACAGAGACTTGTTCTGTGTGAAGAGTAATCTGCATATTGAACAAAGTTATGTTACAGAGGCAAGTTCCCAGCAGAAAGATTGGAGAACTCCATTCATTGATTATGCAGTTCATGGGATTTTGCCTGAAGATCCTAAAGAAGCTGCATCAATTAAGAGACGATCGTTTCGATTCTATTATGATTCGTCTTTACATATGCTATATCGTCTTTCATATGACGGACTCTTGCTGCGCTGTCTCTCAGAAAGAGAAGCCAAACAAACACTGCGCGAGGCTCATGATGGTGTCTGTGGTGCTCATCAACCGGGTCCAAAGTTGCAAGATCGCATTCGAAGAATGGGGTATTATTGGCCCTCTATGATAGTAGATGCTGTAGACTATGCCAGAAGATGTAAAGCTTGTCAGATTTATGTTGATTTTATTCATCAGCCGTCTGAATTTCTACATCCTACAGCAGCCTCCTGACCTTTCGAAGCTTGGGGTATGGACATCATTGGTCCTATTAACCCTTCTTCTGTCAAAGGACATCGGTTTATACTAGCTATAACCGATTACTTTTCGAAGTGGGCAAAAGCAGTTCCCCTTGCTGAAGTGAAAACATCTAATGTAATCAGCTTCATTAAACATCTTGTCATTTATCGCTTCGGGATTCCTCGACGAATAATTCATGACAATGGACCACAATTTGTCAGTCAGGCATTTTATCGGTTCTGTGACAAAAATTGAATTCAAAATCTGGCTTCTACGGCTTATAATCCAGCTGCTAATGGTTTAGCTGAAGCCTTCAACAAAACGATCATCAAACTTCTTAAAAAGTTTGTCTCTTCTAATAAAAGAGATTGGAATGAGAAGCTTGAAGAATGTTTATGGGCATATCGAACAATGGTCCGGACTCCTACTGGTTTTATACCATTTTCACTGGTTTATGGATGTGAAGCTGTCCTTCTATTGGAAATCCAGATCCCTTCTCTTCGAATTGCTATTGCTAATGAGCTAACTACAGAGAATAATGATCGCTTACGACTCCAAGAACTTGAAGGATTGGACGAGAAGCGTCTTCAAGCACAACAGCATATTGAGCTATATCAAGCCCGTATATCTCAAACTTTTAATCGTAAATTCAAGAAGAGGGTATTCAAAGTTGGCGAGCTTGTATTAGCTGTTCGGAGACCAATGGTGATGACTCACAAAAGCAAAGGGAAATTCCAAGCGAAATGGAAAGGCCCGTATGTAATTGAGTCCGTGTTCTCCAATGGTGCCTATCGGTTGTCAAAACTCAATGGAGATCTACTCATGTTGCCGATCAATGGTAAAATTCTTAAGAAATACTATGTATAAAAAGAGAAGACAGAACAAAAATACACTACCAAAATACACTCATTTAGCGACGGCTTTTTAGCGACGGAATTTTTTCGTCGGTATTAGCGACGGTTTCGTGGCCGCTCAGCGACTGATTTTCGACTACAAGCCTTTGCCATTTTTATTTTAATTTTAGGAGGAGGAACAGTCGTGCCGCCGTCGCTAGACTTACGGTAATATAGCGACGGATTTACCGTCGTCGCAACACAGTCGTATATTTGGCGGGAATTGTGTAGGAAATTGGCGGGACATATTTTCGACGACTTAGCGACGGGTAGTCAGTCGGTACATATCAAAAAGGGCGACTACCGGGCGACGGATGTATACCAGTCGCTAGTCCGTCGCTATATATACGTTCCAGACTTTAAATGAAACGGCGGGAGGAACTTTTCGTATTCCTCCTAAATTTACTCTCTCTCCTCTCTCTCTCTTTCTCTCTCTCTCTCTCGCCGCTGTCAGCTTCGGTGATCGGCATCGGTGTCGTCGTCGGCGTCGGCGTCCTCTCCTCTCTCTCAACCAAAGGTAACCCCCTCTCTCTCTCTCTCTCTCGATCTCTCTCTCTCTCTCTCTCGCGGTGTCGTATAGGGGCTGGGCGACGCGCTTGGGACTGGGCCGTCCGGGGCTTGGCGGCTGCCTTGGGTCGGGGGCTGGGCGGCGGGCTTGGGGCTGGGGCGTCGGGGGCTGGGCGGTGGACTTGGGGCGGGGGCGTCGGGGTCTGGGAGGCGGGCTTGGGGTTTTGGGGCGTCGGGGGCTGGGCGGCTTGCTTGGGTCGGGGTCTGGACGGTGGGCTTGGGGCGGGGGCGTCGGGGTCTGGGAGGCGGGGTTGGTGCGTCGGGGGCTGGGCGGCTTGCTTGGGTCGGGGTCTGGGAGGCTGGCTTGGGGCGGAGGCGTCGGGGGCTGGGCGGCTGGCTTGGGTCGGGGGCTGGACGGTGGGCTTGGGGCGGCAGCGTCGGGGGCTGGGCGGCTGGCTTGGGTCGGGGGCTGGGCGGTGGGCTTGGGGCGGCGGCGTCGGGGGCTGGGCGGCTGGCTTGGTGCGGGGGCGTCGGGGGCTGGGCGGCTGGCTTGGGTCGGGGGCTGGGCGGTGGGCTTGGGGCGGCGGCGTCGGGGGCTGGGCAGCTGGCTTGGGTCGGGGGCTGGGCGGTGGGCTTGGGGCGGCGGCGTCGGGGGCTGGGCGGCAGGCTTGGGGCGGCGGCATCGGGGGCTGGGCGGCTGGCTTGGGGCGGCGGGCTTTGGTCGGGGGCGGCGGGTGGCTTTGCTTCTCAAATTCATCTGAGTTTATATATTGGCTAAATAATGTGTTATCTATATTGGGTGTTTCATTAGTCTGGTGGTGTTTGGATTAGTAAATGTTAATACATATGGGGTTTGGATTCATGGTGTATATGTTCACTGTCTCAAGGACAGTGCGAGTTCTATCAGTTGTGTGCTTCTGTATAGATGTATATATCTATACATCTAGCTGTGATATACATATGTGTATGTGACAATCTCAGTTAGCGACGGACTAGTTACCGGTTAGCGACGGATATTTCCAGCTCCATTAATTGCATTAATCTACGGTACGACATGGTGACGGATATTCCCTGCAGCCATTCGACTGGCGAGGCAGAAACTATGTTGCCGTAGATAAAGTTGCCTGTCCTCCGACCCTCATCCCTCGGCAATGATGATACGACAACCCATCACTATATCTTATATAGTAGTAGATGATGTCTTAGTATATTACATTAGTGAGTTCATCTTGATTCTGTTACGTACGTCCTTCAGATACTAGATACGATAAGGTTAACATATCATACACGATATGTATACAGAATATAGATGATTCACACTAATGTATGCTAGAATGAATCTTGGGTTGTGTTCTGAGCCATCCGTTCTCACACTTAAAACACATAGGAATTAGTAGTGTGAGAGCGCCGGAGAGAGTGAGAGCGCCGGAGGAGGGAAGGAGAGAGAGAGTAAAATGGTACGACATGGTGAAGTAGTACTATATTTTGGCTCCAGTTCCAGCTCCATTTGATCTACGGTACGACATGGTGATCAGGACATAGCCTCTGCAGCCATTCGACTGGTGAGGCAGAAACTATGTAGCCGTAGATAAAGTTGACTGTCTTCCGACCCTCATCCCTCGACAATGATGATACGACAACCTATCACTATATCTTATATAGTAGTAGATGATGTCTTAGTATTACATTATGTGAGTTCATCTTGATTCTGTTACGTTCTTCAGATACTAGATACGATAAGAACATATACTACACCATATGTACAGAACATAGATGATTCACACTAATGTATGCTTGAATGAATCTTGGGTTGTCTTCTGAGCCATCCGTTCTCACACTTGGCAAAAAATCGAATTTTTTATACTTTATCGGCTTTTGAAAATGTACTCAAATTACATGATGGTTCCTTTAGTTAGCTTGCTTATGTTACAATTATATTATTTGTGACTATCGATCTTACCAGATGGCACCCATGACTCGAGGAGCGGCACGTCGTTTGAAGAAAACAGTGAATGCTGAGGTGGCTCCTCCTACAGTTGAGGAGGAAGTGGCACCGGTTGCTAGTGAGACCGGGAGTTCTATTCATCCAGCACCGGTAGCTAGTGAGATCGAGAGTTCTCTTTATGCAGTCCTTGCAAGGGACGACATCTCTCCTCGTGCCAAAAATCTCGCTTTTTCGAGGTGGATGCGTGAACGTATCATTGAGCGTTTGCGTGAGCAGCGTGGTTCTCATTAGCTATTATTACTTATTTGTATTGGACTATTGGTATTGGGTTATTTTTGTATTAGACTATTTGTATTGGACTACTTATTGAGTTGTTTTTGTATTAGACTATTTGTACTGTCCTTCGACCCTCATCCCTCGGCAATGATGATACGACAACCAACAAGAGAGAATATTAGATCCATCTCAGTATGACGTATACTCTGAGAGATCACTATTACAAGAATGATATCAGTAGTAAGATTGAGTGCTGGAGGAGATATTATCAGAGTATACGTCCTACTCAGATTGGTCTCCCACCGTTACTAATTTTTTCTGACAGCATGGTGGATGTGCTTCGTCAACAGAATCTTGCTCCGAACCAAAACTTTACCCCGGAGCTCAAGTAGACATCCTTCGTGTAGAGCTCGAGTGAGAGGTTCTTGACAGCATGGTTGTCTCATTTGTCAAAGTATTCGTGCTCATCCCACATTGGTTGTGGGACGAGCACGGATACTTTGACAAAGGAGACCACCTTGCTGTCAGGAACCTCTCACTCGAGCTCTACACGAAGGATGTCCACTTGAGCTCCGGAGCAAAGTTTTGGCTCGGAGCCAGATTCTGTTGACGGAGCACATCCACCATGCTGTCAGAAAAAAATAGTAACGGTGAGAGACCCATCTGAGTAGGACGTATACTCTGATAGTATCCCCTCCAGCACTCAATCCCACTACTGATATCATTCCTGTAAAGGTGATCTCTCAGAGTATACGTCCTACTCAGATGGATCTCCAGAGTATCCTCTCCGGTTGGTTGTGTTCTGAGCCATCCGTCCCAGGGATTTGATTCTGTATTTTGGTTTCTGTATTTTGGCTCCAGCTCCATTTGTATTTGATCTACGGTAAGACATGGTGATCAGTATATAGTCCCTGCAGCCATTCGACTAGCGAGGCAGAAACTATGTAGTCGTAGATAAAGTTGCCTGTCCTCCGACCCACATCCCTCGGCAATGATGATACGACAACCTATCACTATATCTTATATAGTAGTAGATGATGTCTTAGTATTACATTATGTGAGTTCATCTTGATTCTGTTACGTTCTTCAGGATAATTGATGTCTATTTTATATTAATTTGGTTTGGTCTATATGATTCTTGGATAATTGGCGTGCATTAAATTCGTATGTGCATATTTGGTCTATGTGATTCTTGGATAATTGGTGTGCATTATATATTGGTTTGGTTTATGCATATTTTTTCAGCTCCATTTGTATTAGTCTACGGTACGACATGGTGATCAGGACATAGTCCCTGCAGCCATTCGACTGGCGAGGCAGTAACTATGTAGCCATAGATAATGTTGCCTGTCCTCCGACCCTCATCCCTCGGCAATGATGATACGACAACCTATCACTATATCTTATATAGTAGTAAATGATGTCTTAGTATTACATTAGTGAGTTTATCTTGATTCTGTTACGTCCTTCAGATACTATATACGATAAGAACATAGATGATTCACACTAATGTATGCTAGAATAAATCTTGACTTGTGTTCTGAGCCATCCGTTATGATCAAGCATCTTCCTTCTCCTCTCCTCCACCATGGCTCTGAACCAATCTGCTCCTCCCTACTTCCCTTCTTTTTATTTGACTCTCTCAGCCACATATGACATCCAGCTCAAGTGTAGAGTCGGGGGAGAAGAATCGGGCAGGAAGATGAGGGGGAAGCAGCACAGCCTGCAGCATGACCCGGAGGAAGTACAGAGGTTTTCTTCAACAGCCGTACGGCTGTTGAAGAAAACCTCTGTACTTCCTCCGGGTCATGCCGCCGGCTGTGCTGCTTCCCCCTCATCTTCCTGCCCACTTCTTCTCCCCCGACTCTACACTTAAGCTGGATGTCATATGTTGCTGAGAGAGTCAAATAAAAAGAAGTGAAGTAGGGAGGAGCAGATTGGTTCAGAGCCATGGTGGAGGAGAGGAGAAGGAAGATGCTTGATCAGAACGGATGGCTCAGAACACAAGCCAAGATTCATTCTAGCATACATTAGTGTGAATCATATATTTTTTTATCGTATATAGTATCTGAAGGACGTAACAGAATCAAGATGAACTCACTAATGTATGCTAGAATGAATCTTTGGTTGTGTTCTGAGCCATTCGTTTCGATACTTGGCAATTAAGTCATTCGACTGGTGAGGCAACAACTATATAAAAGGCTACTTGCATGTTCTTCCAACTTTAAATTACAAGATTACTACATTTGGTTACATAAATCACTAACCTCATCGCGGCCAATGTTTACAGTCCTGCCGAGTAAATTGATGCTATGATGCGTTGACATGCTCTACGAAAGCGTCCAGAATCTTGACACTAAGTATCTGGAGACCGAAGCTTGCAAGAAGATGCTGCTCGACCCTAGAAGTGAAGCAGAAAGGCTATGTGAGGGTTTAAAACTCAATGTCGATGATTTAAAACCTCGGCGAATTTACGGGTGCCCCACATTTGAGTGCTACACCAAGACTCACCGTGATGAGGTTAGTGATTTATTTAACCTAAGACATGGGATCATAGAATCGAAGACAGTTGAGACCAAGACTGTAAACATTATGTGAGTTCATCTAGAATGAATTTTGGGTTGTGTTCTGAGCTATTCGTTCCCATACTTGACAATTAAGCATGTGAAATAGAACTGATTATGTTTAGTTTGTCTTACGATACAGATTTTCACATCCAAATTGAAATGGATCGTTACTTCGTTGTTCGTACATGGATGTACTAGCGGATCAACCTCCTGGATCGTAGGTACTTATAAGTATTGACCATGTCGAATTAGTATCGATCTATCGTTTTGGTATGGACCGTATCGGTTGGTATTGGCCTTAGCGAATTGGTATCGTCCTATCCGATATGTATCGGCTGTATAGCCATTAAGTCATATTGGCCTTATCGATTTGGTATCGGTCATATCCGATAGGTATCGGCCGTGTTGGATTATTATATACCATTTCAGATTAGTATCGTTGAAGGTTTAGTAACAAGTGTACTTGGATTTCTCTCTTCTAGAGCTAGATTACCATTGCAAGAGAGTCACGAGAGCGTAGATGGCCAGTTACAGAACATACATACTTCCTTTTCAATCTCGCTTTTTCTGATGGAAAATGAAGTATGTATGTTACTGTAACTGGCCAATCACGATCTGGTGATTCTCTTGCAATGGTATTCTAGCTCGAGAAGAGAGAAATCCAAGTACAGTTGTTACTAAATCTTCTATGATACTAATCCGAAATAGTCTATACTAATCTAGCACGGCCGATACCTATCAGATATGACCGATACCAAATCGATAAGACCAATATGAATCCTAGCTATTCGGCCGATACATGTACATATCGGATATAGGACGATACCAATATGATACGTCCTATACTGAACCGATAGACCGATACTAATCTGATACACTAGATACTAAGTACATCTAGCATCTCTGTGGATCCACAAATTACTGCACGATAGTACCAACGACTCCAGTTACATTCGGTTATTGGTGAGTACATGATTACATAGTAATTCTGTTAGTCTTGTGATACAAATTTTTACTCTCTCATGCTACCAACGTCACAACTTTTCGAGTGCTGCTCCCTCTAATGATGATGAACGCAAAAAACCAACGTCACAACTTTTATAACTTGAGTAAATTTCTTTACCCTATATGAAAATTTCTGTTGTCAGAAAGATGGCTCCTAGGACTCGTCGAGGTGGTGCTGCTAGTCGAGGAATGGGTCGAGGCAAGAAACCCTTGGAGGTCGACACGGAGGAAGTCTCCGTCGTCAAACAAGAGCCGGTAACTGTCAAGGAAGAACCGATGACCATCAAGGAAGAGATTACTCCCAAGCTTGAAGCTAAGGAGGAGCCACCGTCAGAGAGTAGTAGCATCGGGACCGACCCTCCTATCCCTACAGAAGACTTCAACCAGATTGAGCCTTCGTATGCAAAGTGGCTGATAGAATGGTACATGCCTCAACGCAACTATCATCCCTGGCTGTGAGGATTCATCGTCTGACTTGTGGTCTTTGTTGAGGCCAAAGTCGATTTTCCTATGTGTTTTGGAATATTTGTGAAAATTTTGGAATATTTATGCTATGATCGGTCGTCAGGATTGCATATTAGGTTACTGTAACTGGCCAACTCTTTCCTATGTGTTTTGGAATTTTTGTGAAAATTTTGGAATATTTGTGCAATGATCGGATTATAACGATGGATATTAGGTTACTCTTCCGGATAACTGATGTCTATTTTATATTAATTTGGTTTGGTCTATATGATTCTTGGATAATTGGTGTGCATTAAATTCGTATGTACATATTTTGGTCTATGTGATTCTTGGATAATTGGTGTGCATAATATATTTGGTCTATGTGATTGTTGGATAATTGGTGTGCATTATATATTGGTTTGGTTTATGCAAATTTTTGCGAACAGCTAAAAAGCAGTAACTTTTTTTTTCAAAATATTCTCAGTTAGCGACGGACTTGTGACCGTTTTGCGACGGATGTCTCCAGTTGCCGACTATTTTTCGACGGTTATTCCGTCGCTACCTGGATATCTGAAAATTATTCCCAGGTAGCGACGGATGGTCGACGGACAATCCGTCGGCATGATTCATTGTTCGACGGAATAGCGACGACATATTCGTCGCCCGTATTCTGGAAATAACAAGAATTTCCAGAACAAGGTCGACGGTTAATCCGTCGCTATGCGGTCGATATATTGCGACGGCATAGCGACGACTTATCCGTCGCCAAGTTGCTGAAAATGACATGAATTTCCAGAAGCTGGTCGACGGCTTTTCCGTCAGAAAACCGTCGCTAATCCGTCACTTGATATCGACGTTATCGACAGATTAGCGACGAAACGACACGATCTGATACGCTTTTATGACGGGTTAGCGACGGAATTTACGTCGGTATTGTCTACACAGTTAAGTACTTAAAAGCTGAAGTGGACGATAGTCCGTCGGAAATGCGTCGCTAATGCTTCGTATTGTGACGTCGACTATCCGTCGCTATTCCGTCATGTGACGACAACTTAGCGACGGATGGTTATTAGCGACGAGCTGATTGCCGACGGATTTTTTTGGCCAATATCCGTCGGCAATCGGTCGCTAATAGTTATTACCGTCGTCTTAGCGACGGATTCGGCCGTCGCTAAATCGATAAATTTTGGTAGTGATAAAACTTCTTTTATTATTTTTGTTCAAGATAAAAGATTAAGGACAAGGGCCACTCCCTTCCTTATTGAATACATAGCCAGCCAATGCGTAGAAGGCATCGTTTCCTGAACCCATAAAATTTTTACAGACGGTCATCCTCAATGCTTCTTCTTCAGGAGTTTTTCCTAGCTCTACTAAGAAAGCAGAGATGTCTTGGGGTGGCTTGGGCGTAGAAGAACTGTTGTCTACTTCGGTCGGACCCGTCACTATTGGCTCAGCAGGGCATGTCTCAATGACGTCCTTAATGTTCCTGAAGACTTCATTCTTTTGCTGTACATCCTCGGAAGACATTTCCAATAGAGAAGTAAAAATAAGAATGAAATGATTACAGAGAATTCTCACCTATTTATAGAGGAGGATTATTAATGAACTGGTCTCTGAAATTGAAAACGACTTTTCATTTCCGAAAAGACTCGTCCGTTCATGTTACCAGGTTCATCCATTTAATTATGGAATTGAATCGTCCTTTCTGTTCTCAAGAAATATGTTGATTCGTCCACCGTTTTGATGTATATGCTCACAATATCTGTCTTCTTATTCCCCAGCTACCAAGGTTTGGTTAAGCTGACTTCTTGTCTCTTGGGAGAGAGATTTTAAATCTTCTATCAATTGATTAAAAAGTGGGATTCGTTATTTATCATGTTTTCATAACCTCTCGATAAATGCTAAATCTACCTACTTATCTATCATTTTCCATTTGACATCTGCATAGAAATTAATCTAATTTTCTTTTGAGTTCTCACACACTGTCATGTCCATATTACCTCTGATAGTATTGTGTACTCTAAATCAGAAAAGAAGGTTTCATTATCTATCATGTCCATATTACATCCAGATAGATACAAATCATTGAGCATAGAAGAATTATCATTTTCACTCTCATATCACCATAAAAGTCTATTACATTTCTTAGACTTTTCTTTACAATGGAAATCTATTATATCTAAGATTTTTATTCTATACACACAACGATAACCTAATAGATCTATTTCTTCTTTGGATCTTCTTTGACGGGTTCGTTGTTGGTGTCAATTCCTTACTGTCTGAGCCCCAGTGGCAACCAGGACAGTAGGAATCAAACTCTGGTCGTCTCTCTCAGAAAAGAGGAGAACCCCAGAGTATGGTAGCCCGAAGGTGTGTTGCTGCCAATACAATTGGTGGATTAGGGGCGGCCTTCCAGAGGAGATAGGAATGTATCCAACATTGGGATACAATTCCTAGTTCTGTCGTGAAAGAAACTCTACTACCCAATTTTTCGGGGTAGAGTTGACTCCACCATCCAACTCTCCGTGTATAAAGGCTCTTCCTACCAACAGAGGAAGACCCTTCCATCCCACGAAGAGTTCTGAGTTGTCTGATTTGCGCGTCAAAAGCGCATGAGCTCCCTGATGTTGATGTCAGAAGAACGCTCTTCACAGCGTCAAAGTCACCAATGCTAGTTCTGAAAAAGCTCTTCAGCCAAGCTTCTGCAGAAAACAACGAAGAAAAAGTATTTTAGACAGAAGTATCATCAGATGCGTATTAAACGCTAACTAAAAACAGATGGCAAGGCTTTTACGCCGGTGCTTCACAAAAGCTTTTTACGCCAGTGATATAACAAGGCTTTTATGCCATTGCTTCAACAAGGCTTTTACGCCGGTGCTTCACAAAGGCTTTTACGTCATTTGCTTCAGCAAGACCTTTTACGCCGGTGCTTCAGCAAGGTTTTTAAGCCAGTGCTTCAGCAAGGCTTTACGCTCGTAAAATAGCTGTTTTCAAACAAAAAAAAATTCGAAGACAGATATTTTCTTACGATCGGACTTACCACTTGAGTCGAATGGTTTGGCTCTAATGGTGGTTGAATCTGCGTCTAATGACTGAGCATACAAAGGAACGCCATTGGAAAGCTTTGCTATTGTCATTTGTTGAAGAACAACATCGCAGAAAGTTATCTTCAGAGGAATGAGTACGAGAGTATATGAAACATTCTCGGCTATTTATAAAGACTGAAGAAACTGTTGGGATGAGTCTATTTCGGGAGAAGATCCTATTTAAAGGCTCTCATAACCACAAGATAGATGCCACGTGTTGGTTTGTTTCTTGGGAATTAACAATCACAGAAGCAGTCAAAAGAAGTGCATAAACAAGTACGCGTCAATAGATGAGGTCAACAGCAAAATTTTATTTATAAAGGGGGATATGGACCCCTATAGATAAAAGATTCATAATACATAAAAACGTCATTTTTTCTCTCCTTCGTTGGGCTGACGAAGGGAGACACCTAGTTCATGCATATTGTGAATCCCGGAGTGGCGCATCAGATGAAGAAATGCTTCGGCATCTCCTGGCCCTTCGTACGCAGTTGGGGGACCACCATCAATGCGATTAAAGACTGCAGGAGTCACTCCAAAACACTCTAAAAGGTTGTACGCCCGCTCGAAATCAAGCCTGGAGCTCGAAGCCTCTTTGTTGGTAATCTCGTTCTTCGGCGCCATGACAAAACGAGGATGAATGTCAAGAATAAAGAATTTGTCCTTATTTATACAAATCATAGCAACTCTTCACATTCCTCGTTGGAAACTGCTCACTCAGGAAGATGAGGAAACATTCGAAAGTTTCGAGAAAGGAAATTTATTGTGATGGTTAATTAAATGTTGACCGACATTATTTTCTTTTGAAAATTACGCCGACTGTTGGATATCTCCGCTTTTACGCGGATGACTGTTGCGTATCCCGAATTTTACGCTGACTGATCAAATCTCAACTTTTACGCTTCTGTTCAAAGTGTTTCAAATTTTGGAGATATTTGAAAACTTTGAAGGGGGTCTTGTAGGAGCGTAAAAAGTGCTTCAAAGAAAGAGTCATCTCATTCATAAGTGATCTGCTTTACGCCTAACAGAATGGGTAATTTCTTTACGCCCAAGACTAGGCTAATCAATTTACGCCTAAGCTGGCTGATCATTTTACGCTCGGGTCAACATCCATCATTTTATGCCCAGGACAAGCTAGCCACTTTTATGCTGGACAAAGCTGTCAAGTCTTGCATTTAATTCAAACTCTGACATGAAGATATTAATGATGGCATATATCACAGAATTCAAAGGGATTTGTTTTATACAGAGACCAATGTTGTCATTTAGTATGTGGATTGAGCTACTTTACGCTCACACTATGGCTTCTTTTACGCACGAGGACTATACGAGCTTTTACGCTCAACAGTTGACGTGTGCGTAAAGTCTATTTGAGCTATTTTTACGCTCAAGGTTATTTAACAACCACTTTACGCGGGAAGTCTACGTCAAAGCTACTTTACGCTCAATCTATTGCTTTACGCTCAGAGTACATTGAGGCTATTTTTATGCCCTGTTCTTTCTGATCAATTTGGAACGTGGTTTGCCTACATGGCTTTTATGCCACACATCCCGAAGAACGTGTGTACGTGCATCCTATTCTTACTGAATTGCTGGGACACGTGTCAACGTATACAGAGGATGACTTTGATCGTGGGTGGCGGTTGTTAGAGTAAAGGCGGAACTTTTGCTGAGTTTTTACGCACCAGAGCCCAAGTCTATAAATAGACTTATTTTTCTCATAAGACACACACAGAGAGACAGGAGAGAAGAGATAGATCAGAACTTCGAGATTTTGATTCTCCAGAGCATTCTTCTTCAACTTTTCTTTCAGAACAGAGTGAAGCAAAGCAGGAAAGCATTCGGCCTCGCCATCAGTGCCCAAGTACGTCGATACCTTTCTGGTGACTTAGTTCTTCCAAGTTGTTCTACTTCAAGCAGTGATCTTCATTATCATCATATGGTACAAGGAACAAAGTGATCATTTACAGATCAGACTTCCATAGCAATACTTTCCCAGAATCAAATTTGTACTTCTTGTACTTTTTCTCGTTTTATTTTCAAAAGCCAATTTTCCTGGCATTTTTGTTAAGTGAAACATATATCAGAATACTCAATCAAGAAGGCAAAGACAGTTGCAGACTTCTGATTCAGAAGCTGGGGGTACTCATTCTCTTGAGTCCGAAACGGATAGTGTCGATTCATACCTCTATACCAATCCTTCTGTATCTTCAAGAGAGGTTGAATCTTATGCTATTGGAGATGAACCGGAGACGTCTTCTGCTAATACAGAATAGCGTCTCTCTGCTGTTGAGCAGTCATTAAAGGACATGCTTAACATGATGCAAAGCATGCACCATATAATGACTCAGCAAATTGCTCAACCGGCAGTAGTAACACCGGTGTAAGTAGCAGCACAAACTCAAGATAGTCAAGGGGTTGACATACCTTTGAATAATCAAGAGCCTGTTGTTAACCAAAATTTTGTATCTCCAGATCCCATCATTCCAGAAGATGTACCACCTCCAGTGGGGGTTACGGTACATCCAACAACTATTCAATCAAATGTGCTTCCTCAAACCAGTAAAACTATTCAAGCAGTGCATGAACTAAAATCACGGTTTGAAGTTTTGAAGCACAAGGATCAGCTCCAGAGGTTAGGGATTAAGCAACCTTATCCTCCTCATTGGAATGATGTACCCTTTCCACCAAAATTCAAGCCACAATCAATGGTATTATTTGATGGAAAGGCTTCTCCTAGTCAGTATATTAATTACTTTGATATTATGACTGTGCATCTGTATAAAAATGATGCTCTTCTCACTCGAGTGTTCATCGGGTGCTTGATGGGTTCAGCTTACGACTGGTATCGTAGTTTACCCGACAATTGCATTTCGTCTTTTGACGAATTTAAAGTAATGTTTCTCTCCCGTTTCTATGAAGGGGGCATGGACATGAACATGTCCTCCCTAATAGAAATCAAACAAAAGGAGAAGAAAGATTCTCGGACGTTCATCGAACGTTTTCGACAGGCGAATCTAAAGATGCCTCCTGGTATGCCAGATTCAGCGTTGATTGATACATGCAAGATGAATCTGCGACCATCCATTGCTGTCTTCACGGGTTCCAAATTCACAGATTGGGCCTCGTTTATTATAGCAACAGTTTCTGCCGAGACCAATGGTAGGTTGGCTCGTGAACATGGGATGATTTTTGCCTTAGAGGATAAAGGAAAGAAAGGCTCTTCTGGTAATAATTCCGACAATCGTAATGGGAAGGGAAAGGATACCCTCATGGTTAATCTTTCCAAGAACAAAACGACGCCGAATAATCAGGAGTCTTCTAAGCCAAAAGAAGAATACTCTTTTGACGAGAGTGATATCCCAGGGATATTTCCATATTTGGTAAAGAGCGGCAAACTTCAGATTCCGGAGCCGAAATGGCCTAATGAGGTAAATCTGACTAACAATCCCAAGTATTGTATCTATCACAGATACATAAATTATCCCACCAGGGCTTGTTATGTTCTAAAGAAGAAAATCCAAGAGCTGATCAATGCCAATGCCATTGCTTTAACTAACGATGAGCATACGGTCACAACCAATATGGTTTCTCTTCAATTCGGAGGTTTTTCTCCTCAACAAGTCCCAGATGGGATTGTCCCAATTCTGAAGGCGACGATGAAGATTGTGAATATCCTGCATACCAGAGAGGAAAATGAAGGATTGTTTCCTCTCACATTAAAAAATGTTACATCCTGACTTAGTACCTGAAATAGAAGATGAAGGAAAAACTTCAAAATCCAAGAAAGATAAGAAAGTCAAAACTTGCAACATGATTTCTCATGTTATTCCAGATCCTGATGATTTGGATCATCTTTGGGATGGCATTCCTTTGGAAGATAGATTGAGAGGTTTGAACATATGTCCTCCAAGTCTGGCTCCTCCTACCAAGCTCAAGTGGACTCATCAGCAGTGGCTAGCTATGAACCGTGTTCCCTTATACAGGGCACAACAAGTTTTCGCTGCTTATGAAAAAGCTCCTACAGGGATTTTTTTTGTATCCTGAATCCTTCTCTTTCCGTAGCTATAGAGGCTTCTATTCCTTATTCTCCTGTAGTTACAGAGGTTTTTGCTTCTTTCTATGTTGAACCACCTATTAAAAGTCGGCTGCCCATTCACTTATACAGTCAACAATCAGTCCTTCTCATGAAAAGATGGGCTATGACTTTCAAAAGACAGAGGATTTGAATTATGATAAAGGAATATGACTTCCATTACAAATTCAAAGTAAAAAATCCACTGTCGGATTGGGTTCTGAGGTTCCTCATAAAAATCCTCACAAGAAGAAGGTTAAGAGAAGGAAGACTAAATCCTGCAATATGGTACTTCCTTCTTCTGAATCTGAAAAAGAAACCTTTGCTGGTACAAGATCTGGGAATGAGTACCACAAACATTATGAGGGATCTTCCAAAGAAGCAGAAGACATAGTGGAAACACTACCAGCTCAACCTTCTCTTGTTCCTGCTAAACCATCTGTGGTTGAGAAGGGGAAACAGAAAGCAGTACGCTTTGACGTCCCGTTGAAGTCTGCTTCCAGTCAAAAGGTGATGATGAAACCCTATAAATTTGATATTCTAGCCCAGTTAGATAATACTCCGGCTAGACTCTCTATCTTCGAGTTGCTTTGCCGTTCTAAGAAAAGCAGGGAGACTTTGAGTGAAGCTTTGCTTCAAGTAGATTCATGCTTGGCTCAACTCAAGAGTCCTGATAATACACCAGTATCGTGTCCACAATGTCATAGTGTGATGGAGGCAATTCCTAATATTACCTTCACACAAGAAGACATGTTGTTGAACACTACCAAAATAAGTCATATCAGCGACATATTTAGCGACTCCAAGATAAAACGTCGCTAATATTTGGGGGTTTAGCGACGTTTATCTAAGACGTCGCTATTCGTCGCCAAAGCGACTAATAGCGACGTCTAGCGGCTACAATTTGTTAAATGGAAATCTGCGTCACAAGTTCGTCGGTACACGTCGCTGATATAGCGACGTGTAGCGACGCATTTTAAGTAGCGTCGTCGTTTATTAAATATCAGCGACGTTTAGCGACGGCAGAGAAGGACGTCGCTAAATGTTTGATATAGGCGGCGAGGCTTTCCTTTTCGATCATTCACAAATTCTCCCCTCCCCCCCAATTTTTTGCGCACTCCTCCTCCGCGATGCTCCTCCGGCGATTTCCCTCCTCCGGCCTCCTCCTCCGCGGCACTACTCCGGCGATCTCCCTCCTCTTTCTCCTCCTCCGCCTTCCTCAGGTAACTCTCCCCTGTCCCCGCTTTCTATTTTCTCCTCGTCTTCTAGCTCTCTCTCTCTCGCTTCTAGTTCGTATCCACGAGAGCGTGGACTCGCTGCGGGGGACACGAGACTCACAGTGGACTCGCTGCGGGGGACACGAGAGCGTGGACTCGCTTCTAGTTCGTGTGACATCTATTTTGTTGGTTTGGACACGTAGTGTCCTACTGTGTGGATACGAGACTCACAGTGTGACACCTATATACTGATACTGGGAGTTTTTTAGGCATATCAACTGTCAATTTGATGTTTTGCTTGGATTCGAATTCTAATTTAGGGTTCGAGCCCTATTTACTGATACTGGGAGTTTTTTGGGCATTTTCAGGGTTTTGAAATGATGAGTAAATTGACTAATAATTATTATCGAGCCCTATAAAATTTTAGCTATGTCACGAAGGATGGATACTAATCCTGTGAATGAGTTTTCTCCTAAGTATTCTCGAAAGTTGAGTATGATTTAGCTCACTGACATTACTGAAATATGGAATGATTAGTGTAGGGTATGTTGGTCAGGTTTTGGCAGAGTTGGGATATGATAATATGCATGTTATAATTGACAAGGAATGCTGTTGACACCAAATATTGCACGACAGGTTACTTGAGTAAACTGGAATGTTTTACCTACTCAAACAAATGGTTTGGGCAAGGGTGTGTATAGGTATGTCATCAGATGGTATGGGATTTTGCCTGCCAAGTTCTGAACAGCAGTCCAGGCTGCCTGCTTAGTTGAAAGTCTTAATTAGACTTTCTGTTCAGTACCCTTTGACTGAATTAAGTTGACCTGAATACCATATTTTAAATCTTAAATCTAAGTCTGCCTATTGTTCAATTCATGATAGGTTATCTTGTTAACAGTAAATGCCTTCCTTTTTAATATGTATGAAACTCAGAGGTAGGATAAATCCAGTACAAATTAGGGACTGTCATGTTCAGGCAGTTGGTACCAGTATTTAAGACTAGTTTGATTTGTATAATTATCTGCCATTCGACTAGAGAGACAGAAATCTATGTATGACATTTGCTATAAGAAATTTGCATTAATCTACGGTACGACATCGTGATCAGGACATAGTCCCTGCAGCCGTTCGACTGGCGAGGCAGAAACTATGTAGCCGTAGATAAAGTTGACTGTCCTCCGACCCCCATCCCTCGGCAATGATGATACGACAACCTATCACTACATCTTTTAGTAGTAGATAATGTCTTAGTATTACATTATGTGGGTTCATCTTAATTCTGTTACATCCTTCAGATACTAGATTCGATAAGAACATATACTACACCATATGTATAGAACATAGATGATTCAAACTAATGTATGCTAGAATGAATTTTGGGTTGTGTTTTGAGCCATTCGTCCCTACACTTGGCAATTATGCATGTGAAATATATCTTTGAAGAACATAAAACTTGTGGTCGTACAATCGTCACTTTCGTGCGTCAGTTCATGTCGGTCTTCACTTTCTGCAGTAATTATCTTAAAATGGATATGAATTACTATCTGCAGAACCATTTGTGGATATACAATCGTCATCCTGATGAATTATTATCTGTGTCAATCTTTGCAGAATTATCTTAAAATGGATATGAATTACTATCTGTGGAACCGTTTGTGGATGTACAATCGTCATCCTGATGACATGTGCGGTGTGTGGGATGAATTTATACAGGGTGTGTAATAGTTCCTGCAGTTTGCCAAGGCGTTCCCTCAGTACATGGACTGTACAAAAATTAAGTGTCCTTGTATGAGATGTCGCAACTTGAAATATCATTCGGAAGTGGATGTGACATATCATTTGTATTCGAGGGGTTTCATGCCAAATTATTATCAGTAGACCGCACACGGAGAACTTGTGTCTTTAGCCTCCTAGCCGGAGCCTTATGTGGAGCCTTATGTAGATGTCCACGAGCATGCTGATTATGACCAAGGGTGGATGAACATGGTTTTCGATGCTGCGGGGCCTAGTTTCGATCCGAACAATCAATATGCAGCTGAGGAGGTACCGAATGCCAATGCTATAAAGTTCATGGAGTTGCTGGAGAATGCAAGGACTCCTTTATATCCTGATTGTAATGACCATTCACCGTTGGAGGTGATTACAAGATTGTTGAGCATAAAATCAGATTTTAACATGTCTCAAGAATGCTACAACCGAATCCTAGAGTTAATTAAATATATATTGTCGGAGGGTGGCAAGTTACCTAAAGACTTCTACCGATCCAAGAGAATGGTGAGATCGCTCTGGATGGGGTATGAAAAAATTGATGCATGTTGTAACGGATGCATGTTGTACTATAAGGACGACAAGGATGAAGACGCCTGCAGATTTTGTGGTACCGATCACTTCAAGGCAACTAGTACAACAAGGACTTCTGGTGCACGCAAGCCAACAGATTCGATGCACTATTTGTATTTGACGCCGCGGTTGCAGAGGTTGTTTATGGCAAAGGAGACAGCTGATAATATGAGTTGGCACAAGCGGGAACAAATAGATGGAGTACTGGATCATCCATCCGACGGGAAAGCATGGAAGCACTTTGATCGAGTGTATCCCAATTTTGCTTCGGAGTCGCGTAATGTCAGATTGGGGCTTTTCTCCGACGGTTTTACCCCATTTGGACTTTCGGGCTCACAATATTCTTGTTGGCCAGTGATTGTTACTCCGTACAACTTGCCGCCTTGGATGTGTATGAAGACTCCTTACATGTTCCTAACTGTTATTATTCCAGGTCCGAAGAACCCGAAGAGGAACATCGATGTGTACTTACAACCCTTGGTAGATGAGCTGAATCAGTTGTGGGAAGTAGGTGCAACCACATATGATGTTTCCATAAAGCAGAACTTTCATATGAGGGCCGCACTAATGTGGACCATCAATGATTTACCGGCCTATGGAATGTTATCGGGTTGGAGCATCCATGGTCGTCTCGCATGTCCGTATTGCATGGATCGTACTAAGGCTTTCCGTTTGAAACACGGAGGAAAACCGTGCTTCTTTGATTGTCATCGACAGTTCCTGCCAAAGGATCATCCGTACCGGAGGAACATGAATGCTTTTTATACTAGCGTGGTAGAGAAGTCCAGTCCACCGCCACGGTGGTCCGGGGACACGATATGGGAAGAAGTTAAAGAATTGTTGAGTGCTATTGAAGAGCCTACAGCGGGGTACAAGTGTGATGGATTTGGTCGCGCTCACAACTGGACGAAGAGGAGTATATTCTGGGACCTACCATATTGGAGTGACCATCTGCTCAGACATAACCTGGATGTCATGCATATAGAGAAGAATGTATTTAACAATATAATAAATACTGTGATGGACGTAAAGGGGAAGACGAAAGACAATCCCAAGGCCAGGTTGGACTTAGAAGAAATATGCAGACGTCCAGAGTTGCATTTGATAAAGGAAGGCAGTGGAAAGTATAAGCAGCCCAGGGCCATTTTCTTACTGGACAAGGAGGACAAAGGTAAACTTTGTAGGTGGATCCAGGACCTAAAATTTCCAGATGGGTACGTATCGAATTTGAGAAGATGTGTTGACCCGAAGGAGAACAAACTACAGGGTATGAAGAGCCACGACTGCCACGTTTTTATGGAGAGGTTAATCCCGATTGCATTTCGAGAATTCTTACCTCATGTCGTTTGGGATCCACTGACAGAGCTTAGCATATTCTTCAGAGATCTTTGTTCTACTGAGTTGCTCGTCGATCGACTTAAAAAGCAGGAGAAGGACATTGCAGTAACATTGTGTAAGCTTGAGAGGGTGTTCCCTCCTGGATTCTTCGACTCTATGGAGCATTTGCCAATTTATCTTTCATATGAGGCACGTGTTGGTGGGCCCGTCAGTTATCGGTGGATGTACCCGTTCGAGCGCCATCTAAACCACCTGAAGAGGAAGGTAAAAAATAAGGCACGGGTCGAGGGTTCTATTTGTGAAGCCTATGTCCTTGAGGAGATTACAAACTTTTGTTCAATGTATTTCAAGCCTCATATTGCTACAAATAGAACAAGAGCTTCGAGGAACGACGATGGAGATATAGAATATAATGATGCATTATTGAAAGTCTTCAATGCTCTTGGAAAGCCTTCTGGAAAACTGAAAAAGAGAGATTTGAATGATGAGGAACTAAAGGATGCCCATTTATATATATTACTCAACTGCGAGGAGGATGAAGTGGAAAAGCTAGAGTGGTAAGTGAAAATCTTCAACGTTCAAGTCATCTATTTGTTGATTACGTTATTATAATTTAACGAGTATATCCCAATATTTATTGGTTTTCAGCAAATTTAATGATGAGGTGTGGTCAAGTAGACCATACATTACGGATGAAGAAGTAGAAGAAGAAATGAGACTTCATTTCCCGTCTTGGTTGACTGCATATGTACGTAAGAAGCTAGTTAGAATCTTCCTCCATTCACAATTGCACAAGAAATAACTTAACATTAAACTTAATTTTGTATCTTTTCGTGTTTAGGTCGATCATCCGGACGTCATCCTTGAGAACGAATCTATTAGAACTCTTGCCAAGGGACCAATTTATGCCGTCAAAATATGGCCAAGTTATTGCGTGATTGGGTTTAAGTTCAAGTCAACAAATGCTCTCATCAGAGATAGCTTCCTGGATCTTGATTCCACAAAAAATAGTTGCTTGTGTATCAAATCTACAAACTACAAAGATGTCACTCCAGGCAATGATTTCTATGGCGTCTTACGGGAGATCGTGGAATTGACGTACAACTATGGCATAGAGCCTGCCAAGATCGTGTTGTTCAAAGTTGATTGGTTCGATTCCATACAAGATCAAGGATGGAAAATTGACAAGCATGGTCTTATGGATATTAACTACCGTCGTCGATACCAAGGATACATACCATTTATCCTAGCAAGTCAAGCTCAACTCGTATATTTTACAACATATCCTAGACGGGGAACAACGAGGTACGACTGGTGGGCAGTATGCAAGACTAAAGCCAGAAATACCTACGACGTCGACGAAGTGGCTTATCAGGAGGACGAGCTGCCTCTTGTACCAAATACAGTTGATGTCGACTCAGCAAAAGTTCCCCATTCAATATCTACTTGTGTAGAAGAGGTACAAGTATCCGAAGGAGAAGACGAAGGAGATGCTAGTGACGATGAGGAGGAAGAGGAAGAGGAAGAGGATTAGGAGGAGGAGGAGGCAAACGAAGAAGATAAATTTTTAGAGGATGATTGAGAAACTGTGATTTTGATGTATTCATATTTCTGTAATCTTAAATTATGAACTATGATTATTTTTGAAAACTTAAATTATGAATTCCAATGTATGCAGATATTTCTAAACTGTCATTGTATTTATTTATATTTTCAATCATAAACTGTGATTTTAATGTATTCATATTTCTGTAGTCTTAAATTATGAACTCTAATGTTATTATCAGCATGGCAGGATGACGCGGAGGCACCTCAGGACGACGCAGAGATAGGCCAGGACGAGTCGTGTCCTTAGGTGGGCAGAGAGCTCCGTTACCAGAGGATGGCTCTGGACCATCGTCTGACCCGAGCACTCCATTGTACCATACGGTCGCAGGTCCGGGTGGCAGTACACCTGCGACGAACAGTTCCAGGCTTGCTGATCATACTACTTCCCCTAGCCTTCCTACCGCTGACAGCAGCATGGCAGGTGGGGAGCAGGTGGAGGAGGTAGTCCCTACTTCCGCCCGGGCGGATCCATACCAGAGCGACCCTCCATGCGCACCTCAGGACGAGACAAGGATGGAGATTTGGGCCGACGGTCCTATAAAGTAAGTTAAATGAATATATATATATATTATGCATGTCTGTATATCTATATATATTCATTAATACGTCGGTTATCGTTGTATACAGATATCATCCCTCGTCGGTACAGAGAGCGTTGGGCTCCTTTCTAAGGTCCAACTATGGGGGTCCGTGGATCAACTACTCGGATGCCTCAGAAGAGAGGAAGGCATTCTGGTTTGCCCACTTCAAGGTAACAAAAGATAGTTAATTTAGTATGATTAATATAATTTTAATCATTTTTTTAGAACTTATTATTTTATTTTGTAATTCTTGTAGAGGAGTTATTTTTATCCACCATACCGGGCCGAGCAGATTGAGAGGCAGTTTCCTGCCGTCGCCGCCAAGTTGATCCATGATGCAATTGACGATCAGAAAGCTCGTCAGTGCTCCGGAAAGCCGATTGCTGGTTGGATCACACCTGACCAGTGGACCATGATGAGGGCTCGATTTGAGGATCCCGGGTACAGAGAGCGGTCGGAGAAGGCGAAGGCGGCTAGGACGAGGGCCGAAAAGTGGTGTGGTGGATCGATTCCTATGACGGAGCATTTCCGTCGTCTGGTATGTAATTTATTGTAAAATATAAGATTTTATTGATAGTAGGAGTATATAATTTTCTATTTTACTAAAGAATAAAATATAACAAACATGCAGGTGAAGAGGGATGAGGACGCAAATATGGTGACTGTCTTCCTAGCCACCCATCGGAAGGACGGGAAGCTCATCGACGGCCGGGCTACTCAGAGCTATGTAAGTACTAATTTAGATTTCGTTAATTTTTAACACAACTTGAAGAATATACAGATAACCATATTCTTAATAATAATTAAATATTTTAGACGTTTATTAGTCTAATTTAGGTAAGTACTGATGTATAGAGATGCACAATGATTTCTAGGAAGAGTATGTTAGGCTACGTGATGAGCGTGTGAGTGCTAGTGCACAGGCAGAGGGAGGGGTTGGTACATCGCAGCCCTCTCCGCCTCAGTCGGAGGACGAGCTCTGGAAGACCGCTGTTGGTGGTCTTCAGAGGGGTACGTACTACGGTACGGGGTCCTACGGCGCATTTGTTGCGACGCAGGCATCCAGGGCTCCCTCTTCCAGTGCGCATTCACAGTCGTCACAGGCCGAGTCGTCCCGAGTCGAGGAGACCATTGTCCGCCAGATTGCTGAGCTGCGCGACAATATGCTGAGGAGGATTGCTGAGCAGCCAGGGTCTCAGGCGCAAGGGGACGCTGCGTCGGTCACCGCACGCTTTGACGAGCGAGCGCACCGTGCAGCACGTACAGGATAGCGGCTTGCATGGAGTAATGTAGTGCCAAATTGCGAGCCCTAGAGAAGACGTGAACGTACCCATCTCCAGCGGTTACACTACCTCCTTCTCCAGCGGTTGCATTGCCTCCTCCTTCATCGTCGTCGGTGGTTCTTACACCGGAGCAGTATGCTTACCTTCTTTCCAGGAGCGGTGATGCTCCTCCTGATCAGCCGTAGTCGACATATATATTGTTGTGTGATGACCCATTGTTGTGTCTTTTATGTAGTTATACATACATTATTCTTATGTGGACCATTATGTTTGACATTGTTGTTACAAATTTTCATATATCTGTGTTGATTGATGAGATTATGTTTCAAACGTGTTCGTGATTGTGTGTATATGTGTTGTTTGATATTGTGTTCGTGATACACACCGTCGTTGTTGTAACAAATGGTGTAGGGGATGCTGCAAATGCTGCAAATGTTGCAGGGGATACTGCAAATACTGTAAAAAAAAATTCAATATTAGCGACGTTCAGCGACGTCCAGCGACGAAGGTAACGTCGCTAAGTAAATATAAGGCACGTCGCTAACTGTGATGAATACCGTCGCTGATCGTCACTAAACGTTGCTACGTAGGACGTCGCTAAACGTAGCTATATGTCGGTATTATAGCGACGTAGCAAAGTCGCAGAACGTCGCCATTTGGCTCTCAAGCCAGGTCAGCATCGATGCATGTCAAGTCGTCAACGTCGCTAGGTTGCGTCGGTAAATGATGACATTTTACGTCGTTGGTAGTCGCTGAATTAGCGACGTATCCGCATCGCTGAGTGTCGTCGCAATAGCGACGTATTGCGACGTTTTGTTGTTTAGCGACTAGGTTAATCGCGACTACGTGCAAACGTCGCTAAATACATCGCTAATCAATTTTAGCGACGTATTTTCCCTATTTAGCGACGTCCTGAGGCATCGCTGATTTGACAGATTTTAGTAGTGGAAGCATAACAAGCATGACAGGCCTCTGTGCTACACTGGGTATTTCGGATCCACTGAAATTGACAGGATTTACATTGATCCTGGGTCTTCAATTAGCATAATTCTTCAGAGTATGCTAAGACCTTTGAGGATTTCTACTAGTGATTTGACTTACACTAGTACCACAATAGTTGGTTTCAACTCTGGCAAGAGTAAACCACTGGGGAACATTCGTCTAAAGATTCAGATTGGTGATCTTCGAACCATGGCTACTTTCTATGTTATCAACTCCGACGTATCCTACAACATCCTTCTCGGGCGACCGTGGATACATGAGCATAACATTATGCCTTCAACTCTCCACCAATGCTTCAAGTACGTGGATTCGTAAGGAATTGTGAAGACTGAATTTGCTGATATTAATCCCTTCAAGGGTATTGAAGCCTATTTTTCGGACTCAATACTCTACAAACAAGAGCATGTGAAGGAGATATCAGATATAGCTGAAGATCAATCACCTGTTGAAGATCAGTTGAAGATCCTCCAGAAGACCAACCTTTGAAGATCATGGTCAAAGGTCGAATCCAACCCCAACCTGTCAGTGATCAACCTCTGATGATCAAGGTCAAAGGAAGAACTCTAGCTTCATCTGAGGAATCAATGAGTATTCCTGTCAAGAGCCAAATTCAACCTCTTATGATCAAAGTCAAGGGACGTACTTCTCGTACGAATGATCCAGAACCACCATTGGTCATCAACCTTGACAAGTCTACGCAGAAGACGGATGATGGTCCGTTAATGATCAATCCGAAGTGTAGTAGTCAAATTGTAAATGATATAAATATTGATCATTCTGTGCTTTCCAATATCAATGAAAATTTCCTTTTTGAGTATATGGCTGTCAAATTTGTTGAAAGAATGAATTTATCTCCTGATGATCAAGGTCATCAATATAAAGATGACATAAATACAGAGGAAACTTTATACATTAACCATAAAGAAAATTCTTTTCCTCCTCATGTCGATGTTGGACTATGCTCAAAAGTTCTTAACATCTTCTCCCTATCTTCTTTATGTAGCCGCTTCATCGCAAGCTTCTGTAACTTTTAGACGTCACGAAGAATCTTATTTCGTGATTTCGTCTAATAAGAAAAACAAGCACCAAATTGTGTTTGGCCTGGCTAGAAATATCCCTGTTGTTCAAACGGATGACCTTAGAGATAAAGATAAAGGAAGAATCCGAATTGACAAATATAGTCAACAATCTATCAAGATTATCCAGAATATGGGATATGATTTGAAGACTATGCAAGGTCTCAATCAAGGCAAGGGTAGACGATTACCATTATGTGGTGATCCGTTTTACCAAAAAACTCGTCATGGGTTGGGATATGATCCGTCCCGCATGTTTAATGATGATATACAAGAAGAATTCTCTTCTAGTACTTCACAATCCTCAGAATTCGAAGAAATCCATTTCATCGAATCTGAATATGATGGAGAGGACTATTACGATGAATCTGAATGTGTATTTCAGTCAACATGGTTCAAACTGAAGAGGAATCTGAATCATTTGAAAATGACCCTTGGGCTCAACAGATGGATACCCAATGGGAACTTCGTTTTGAACAACGACAACCACCTACGGAGGATGAAATTCTCCAGATTGATGTTGGAGATGGAATTACATCCAAGCCAATATTCATCAGTAAGAACCTTTCCGAAGATGAAAAAGAAGAGCTGATAAAACTGATTAAAGAATATATTGATATCTTTGCATAGAGTTATGAGGATATGCCGAGTTTGGATCCTAAAGTTGCTACTCATAAACTTAATATTCTTCCTAATGCCAAGCCTGTGAAACAACAGCAACGGCGTATTCGACCAGACATGATGGATGCAATCGAAGCAGAAGTCAAAAAGTTGATTATATGTGGCTTTGTTTATGAAAAACAACACCCAGATTGGGTTGCCAATATTGTTCCTGTTATGAAGAAGAACGAAAAAATCCGAGTTTGTATAGATTTTCGAGATTAATACAGCTTGTCCAAAGGACGAATTTCCACTTCCAATAACTGATGTCATGATAGACAATACATGCGATTTTGAACGCATGTCTTTCATGGACGGATTCTCAGGATATAATCATATGAAGATGCATCCAGGAGATGAGAAGCATACTGCTTTTCGTACACCCCTTGGGGTTTACTGCTATACGGTTATGCCATTTGGTCTCAAAAACGCCGGTGCCACGTATCAAAGGACTATGAGCAACATCTTTCAAGAACATCTACAGAAGACAGTTGAATGTTACGTAGATGACATTGCTGTCAAAAGTCGATCAAAAGATGATCACATTCAAGACTTGAAGACAGTGTTTGAATTGATGCATCGTCATCAATTGAAAATGAACCCTACTAAGTCTTTCTTAGGGGTTTCCAGTGGCAAGTTTTTGGGATTTGTCATCACTTCTCAGGGTATTCATGTTGATCCTGATAAAATCAAAGCAATTCTTGAAATGCGTCCTCCACACATCTAAAGGAACTCTGAGGCTTTCAAGGTCGCATTGCTTATATCAGGAGATTTATATCCAATCTCTCTGGGAGATGTCAACCTTTCTTCCGTCTATTAAAGAAAGGTGTATCATTTGATTGGGATGAAGCGTGTCAGAAAGCCTTCAATGACATTAAACAATACCTTACAAATCCACCTGTTTTGGTACCACCAGTGGTAGGAAGACCATTCTTGCTATATGTTCGAGCCTTAGATCATTCACTTGGTGCTCTTCTTGCACAGAAAAGTGATATGGGTCGTGAACAAGCAATTTATTATCTTAGTCGAATGATGGTTGGAGTTGAACACAGGTATACTCTTGTAGAAAAGGAATGTTTGGCTTTGGTTTTTGTTGTCCAAAAGACACGTCATTACGTGACAGGACAGACTATTCATGTCCTCTCCAGAATAAATCATATTCGGGTATTGATGAGAAAACCAAGCATTCTTAACTCCAGGTTAGCTACCTGGGCGATGTTGCTCACTCCTTATGACATGGTCTATGTACCTCAAAAATCAGTGAAGGGTCAAGCATTAGCTGATTTCTTAGTAGCTCACCCTATACCTGAAACATCGAAGCTATATGAGGATATTCCAGATGAAGTTGTGGATTGCAACATAACTTTAAGAAATAATATTTGGCAGTTATACTTTGATGGAGCATCACGAGTTGGACCTAAAGGCAATATTATCTCTGGGGTAGGAATAGTCTTGGTTGGTTTCTCCTTACAAAATGGTCATATATCGTGCTTATTCTCTCAATGAGCCATGCTCCAACAATGTGGCAGAATATAACGCTCTGTTGATTGGTCTCCAAGTAGCAAAACAGTTGGACATCAAGTTCCTAGAAGCTTATGGAGATTCTCAACTGATTGTTAATCAGGTTAGAGGAACATATGAAGTCAGAAATCCTGACCTCATCCCTTATCATCAAGTGGTAATCGAGTTGATCCTTTCATTCAAAGGATTCTTTATCGAGTCGTACCACGTTCTCAGAATGTGGAAGCTGATGCTCTCGCTAGCTTAGCTGCAGATTTGGCTGTTCCAATTCGAAGACAAAATACCATTACTTTGTTGGACCGAGACTTATTCTATGTAAAGAATAATCTGAATATTGAACAGAGTTATATTACAGAATCAAGTTCCCAACAGAGGGATTGGAGAAGTCCATTTATTGATTATGCGGTTCATAGGATTTTACCTGAAGATCCAAAAGAAGCTGCATCAATCAAGAGACGATCATTTCGATTTTATTATGATTCATCTTTACATATGCTATACCGTCGTTCATATGATGGACTTTTGCTGCGCTGTCTCTCAGAAAGTGAAGCCAAATAAACACTTCGTAAAGCTCATGATGGTGTCTGTGGTGCCCATCAACCTGGTCCGAAATTACAAGACCGCATTCGAAGTATGGGGTATTATTGACCATCTATGATAGCAGATGTTGTAGATTATGCCAGACGGTGTAAAGCATGTCAGATTCATGCTGATTTTATTCATCAACCATCTGAATTCCTCCATCCTACGGCAGCTTCTTGGCCTTTCGAAGCCTGGGGCATGGACATTATTGGTCCGATTAACCCTCCTTCTATTAAAAGACATCGGTTTATATTGACTATAACCGATTACTTTTCTAAATGGGCGGAAGCGGTTCCTCTTGTTGTGGTAAAAACATCTAATATGGTTAATTTTATCAAACATCATGTCATTTATCGTTTCGGGATTCCCCGACGGATAATTCATGACAATGGACCACAGTTTGCCAGTCAGGCATTTTATCGGTTTTGTAATAAGAATCGAATTCAAAATCTGGCTTCTATGGCTTATAATCCAGCTGCTAATGGTTTAGCCGAAGCTTTCAACAAGACGATCATCAAACTTCTCAAAAAGTTCATCTCTTCTAATAAACGTGATTGGAATGAAAAACTTGGAGAATGTTTATGGGCTTATCGAACAACAGTCGAACTCCTACCAGTTTTACACCATTTTCATTGGTCTATGGATATGAGGCTGTCCTTCCACTGGAAATCTAGATTCCATCTCTTCGAATAGCCATTGCTAATGAGCTAACTACAGAGAACAATGATCGCTTACGACTCCAAGAACTTGAAGGATTGGACGAGAAGCGTCTTCAAGCTTAACAGCATATTGAGCTATATCAAGCCCGTATATCTCGAACTTTCAATCGTAAAGTTAAAGAGAGGGTATTCAAAGTCGGTGAATTGGTTTTAGCTGTTCGAAGACCGATGGTGATGACTCATAAGAGCAAAGGGAAATTCTAAGCAAAATGGAAAGGCCCTTATGTTATTGAGACAGTTTTTTCCAACGATGCCTATCGGTTATCTAAGCCCAATGGAGATTTACTCATGATGCCGATCAATGGCAAATTTCTTAAGAAGTACTATGTATAAAAAAAATAGAATGAAAATAAAATCTTTTTATTTTTGTTCAGAACGAAGGATCAAGGACAAGGGCCACTGCCTTCCTTATTGAATACATAGTCAGCCAATGCATCGAAGACATCATTGCCTGAGTTCATAAAAAACTTGCGGGCAGCCATCCTTAGCGCCTCTTCTTCAGGAGTTTTTCCTGGCTCTACTAAGAAAGCGAGGATGTCTTGGGGTGGCTTGGGCGTAGAAGAGCATTCGCCTATTCCGGTTGAGCCTGACACAATTAGCTCAATGGGGCACGTCTCGGTGACGTCTTCAACCTTCATGGTGACTTCGGTCTTTTGCAACACGTCCTTGGAAGACATTTCCAGCAGAGGAGTGGAAACAAGGATGAAACTTTACAAAGAGTTCTCATCTGTTTATAGGAGAGAACTATTAATGAACCGGTCTTGGAAATTGAAACAACTTTTCTTTCCCGAAAAGACTTATCCATTCATTACATCAGATTCATCCATTTAATTGTGGAATTGAATTGATCTTTCTTTTTCCAAGAGAAACGCTGGTTCATTCATTCTTTCATAATTTTGTGGTATATATCCTCAATGATGTCTGTCTTCTTATTTCCCCAGTTACCAATGTTTGGTTAAGCTGATTACTTGTCTCCTTAGTGAGAATATTAATCTTTTATCTTACCAGTTGGTATAAAAAGTTGGATTTGTTATTTATCATGTTCTCATAACCTCTGAATAAATATTAAGTCTGCTTGTATTTTACCTATCTATCATGTCCATTTTGACCTCTGAATAGATATTAATCTATTTTTCTTTGAGTCATTACAATCTGTCACGTCCATATTACCTCTGATAGTATTGTATACTCTAAAACAGAAAATGATATTCATTATCTATCATGTCCATATTACCTCTAGATAGATACAAATTATTGAGTATAGAAGACTTGTCACGTTCTTATTACTTCTGACAAATATACTAAAACAAACAACAGTTCGTTTCCGAGAATCATACGATAAGATCAAATTATCACTGATAAAAATTTTTGACTTATCAAAATACTATGAACATCGAAAAAGTTTCAAAGGAGAATTTCCCACAGAATTGTCATTTTCATCCTCACTTTATCATCATAAGAGTCTATTACATTTCTTAGACTTTCTTACAAATCATAATGGAAATCTATTACATCTTGGATTTTCATTCTATACGACAACGATGACCTAATGGAGATCTATTACTTCTTTGGATCTTCTTCATCTTCTTCTTCATCGGATTCGTTGTTGGTGTCAATTCCTTGCTGTCTGAGCCTTAATGGCAACCAGAACAGTAGGAATTAACTCTGTTCTTCTCTCTCAGACGAGAGGAGAATCCCAGAGTATGGCAACCCGAAGACGTGTTGCTGCCAATACAACTTGTGGAGAAATGACGGCCCTTCAGAAGAGATAGGAACGTATCCAGCATTGGGATACGATTCCTAGTTCTGCCGTGAAAGGAACTCTACTACCCAATTTCTCGGGTTAGAGTTGACTCCACCATCCAACTTTTCGTGTATAAAGGCGCTTCCTATCATCTGGAGGAAGACCCTTCTATCTCACAAAGAGTTCTGAGTGTCTGATTTGCGCGTCAAAAGCGCATGATCTCCCTGATGTGTGTGTCAGAAGAATACTCCCCACAGCAACCATATCGCCAATGCCAGTTCTGGAAAAGTTCTTCAGCCAAGCTTCTGCAGAAAACAACAAAGAAAATTTTTTAACAGAAGTGTCATCAGGCGCATACTGGCCAATCAAAGACAGACAATTGCGCACTCTGTTCAGTTAAAGACAAATGCTTGTCTTCAATAGGCGCACCTTATCTATCAAGGATTTGTGCTCGTTTTTCAAGCGCACCTTATCTATCAAGGATTTGCGCTCGCTTTCAGCAGGCGCGCCTTATCTATCAAAGATAGGCGCTTGTTTTCAACAAAAGCTCAAAGGCAGCCGATTATGCACCCTGTGTAAATCAAAGAAAAGCGCACTCTGCACCTTTTATGAAATCAAATACTTATTTCGGTGAAATGTGACACGCATAACAATGGATAAATGATGATTATACACAGAAAAGCTATTGCTCCACGATGGGCTTACCATCGATATCAGATGTTGTTGAATCAACGACTGATGAAACAGTGTGTAGGGGAATGATATCAAAAAGTATTGCCATCATCAATCCCTTGTCGGAGGAGGAAGTTTTGCAAAAAGTCATCTTCGGAGAAGAAGAAGAATAAAGGAATGAGAATGCATCCTTTAACTCAGCTATTTATAAAGGTTCAAAGAAGCAGATGGTGTGAGACTATTTCGGGAAAGATCCTAATAAGAGACGCTCATAACCACAGAACCGCTGCCACGTGTTGTTTTGTTTCTCTTGGGAATGAGCAAACATGGAAACAGTCAAAAGAGGTGTAGAATGATCCTATATCAATGCACTACACGAATAAAGGTGAAAACAACACCAGGATTTTATTTCATAAAAAAAAGTAGGCCCTACAGATAAGTTGAGTGTCACAATGCATAGATGACACCCCTACACAGGACATTATTTTTTCTTCTCTCCTTCACTGGGCTGACGAAGGGAGGCACCTAACTCATGCACATTATGGATCCCTGAACGACGCATCAGATCGAGGAATGCTTCTGCATCACCGGATCCTTCGTAGGCAGTTGAGGGACCACCATTTATACGATTGAAGATCGCTGGAGTCAGTCCAAAGCACTCCATGAAGTTGCGTGCTCGCAGCGATTGATCGACCTCCGTCTCTATGTCAAGCCTTGAACCTTGAGCCTTTTCCTTGTCAGCCTCTATCTCTTTCTTCGGTGCCATGACAATATGAGGATGAGAAGTGAGAATGAAAAACTTTTCCTTATATATACAATCAATCAACCCTTCATATTCCCTATGGGAAACTGAATTATCAATGCAACTCGGGAAGACGAAGAAGCGTTCGAATGTTTCGAGAAAAAAATTCATTATGACAGTTGAGTATTGACCAGCGCCATTTCTTGACTTTTCATATTCAAAGTATTTCGAAATTTTTGAAGTCTTTTCAGATTCGAAAACTTTGAAGGGGGTCTTGTAGGAGCGTAAAAAGTGCTTTATGGACTGAGTCAAAGAGGTTGGGAATTTTACGCTAGCTATTTTACGCTAGCTACTTTACGCCAAGGCAGTTCAATAAGTTTTACGCTCAGGGACAGACTGTCAAGCCGCATTTAATGCAGGAGATTTGATTTGACAAAAATGATTATGCTGACAACATGCAAACACAGAAGTCGAGAAAGTCGGATTGTCACCAAACCCGATACTTGTCGTATGGTGTGCAGAGAAGGCTATTTTACGCTCAATAAAATTACTTCTTTTTACGCACGATAGTTATGTGAGCTTTTACGCTCAAAACTATTGTGAGCGTAAAGTCTATTTGGGCTAAAGTTTACGCTCAAGGCTATTTTAGCCACTTTACGCTGGAAAGTTTACTTTGAGTTGTTTTTACGCCAACTTACCACTTTACGCTCAGGGTATTTTGGGTCATTTTTATGCCCGATCCTTCCTAACTACTTTAAAACGTGGTTTATCCACGTGGCTTTCATGCCACACTTATTGAAGAACGTGTGTACATGCTCCCTATTTTTTTGAAATAATGGGACACGTGTCAACGTGCACAGAGGGTGACTTTCATCGTGGGTGGCAGTTGCTAGCGTAAAAAAACCAATTTTGTTGCTTTTTACGCACAAAGGATAAAGTCTATAAATAGACTTATTTTTCACATAGACAACATCAGGAGCAGAGAGACAGGAGAGAATACATAGAGATCAGAGCCCAGAGACTTTGATTTTTCAGCAGCATTCTTCTTCAACTTTTCTTCCAGAACAGAGTGAAGCAAAGCAGGAAAGCATTCGACCTCGCCATCAGTGCCCAAGTGTGTCGATACCTTTCTGGTGACTTAGTTCTTCCGGCTGTTCATCTTCTAGCAGTACTCTTCATCATCATCGTATGGTCCAAGGAACAAAGTGAGCGCCTTCAGATCAGACTTCCATAGCAATACTTCCCAGAACAATTTGTACTTTTTGTACTCTTTCTCGTTTTATTTTCAAAAGCCAATTTTAGGCATTTTGTTAAGTGAAACAATGTCAACCCGCACCCGGATATACGGATATAAATACGTGGGCCACGCCCAGCCTACACCGTAGTATCGATGGTAGAACGCTGTCTAGAACCCAATAAATATACACTACATCTAGAAGGTCCATCAACAAATGTACTCAATCACAAGCCAACATCTAAAGAAGATAAGACAGGAAAGATAACTAAGGCACAAGAACAATTAGAAACTACTAGAAGGAATCATAAGACAGGAAAATAAAGAAGGAAAAACAAACAAACTAAGGATAATTACCAGCAACTCACATAAAAGAATAGTGAGATCCACCTCAGCTAGCAACATCATGAAGTCCGATAGTGGATCTCGTTCGTGCGCGTCTCGACGGGATTCTATACAAAATGCAAGAATCGCCTAGACGGCGCATCCCGGAGGGAGGTGGCTGCCACGGGAAGGTGCCTGGGGGTGGCCCAGCAAGGGGGGGCTCACCGGCGATGGGCGGCGGCGTCGGCTGCCGGCAGCGGCGCACGCGGCTGTGCTGCGGCTGCCATTACATGTATGTTGCAGCTGCTGCGTGTAGCCTGGCGCGGCGGCGGCGGGCACAGCCAGGGGGCACGACGGGTCG
>JANAVB010027980.1:0-39386 GCA_029216955.1 Iris pallida
TTGGATTATTGTATTGTGAATTATGCAGGTTCTATGTGAATTACTACGTGGATTGGACAGATTACTGTAACGTGAATTATGCAGTTTATGGACTTGGAATGAAGTATACTTAATTGAATATGATTTTTTGGTTGAAGCGTTTATTTGTTGGCAGTTGGCCTTGATAGATGATATTGATATTTTGGTGTATTCCTTTGATTTGCAGATGATGCCCATCACAGATTTCGTGAGTCCTGGGTGCATGCTAGGGTTTACAGGTGGCCTCATTACGGATGCATTCCTGGGATCACTGAAACTTTATTTGATTGTAATGTGTTTGCTTTCTGTAAAAAATTATTACATCGATGCCATCAGTATGAATCGATGCCAGTGCATGTTCACCCTTGTTATTGCTGAAGCAAAATTGTAATCATGCATGTTCATCCTTGTTATTGCGGAAACATAATTGTAATCCTGCATGTTCATCCTTTGTTATTGCCATCAGTACATCGATCCATCAGTATGAAGTCGATGCCAGTGTAAGGCATAATGTAATGTAAGAAAAATTCTCTTTGATAGTAGGTTAATTATATTCAAACATTCGCAAGAAATTTTGTTCAGCCATACAGTGGAAGCCTGATAAAATGATATTCGGATTATCTTGAAAATGATTTAATATAAAATGAATGTATTATGGTAAATGATATTAAAAATACTGTAAATATTTGGTGAAAAAAATATGAGATACTTGAACATTTCCAGTCCTAAATGTACCATACTTTGTTAAAAGCACAGAGAGTGTCCGTTCTCCGTTTTCAAAGAACGGAGAATGGCCATTCTCCATGTTAAAGTAACGAAGAATGGCCATTCTCCTTGAGCATGGCCATTCTCCGTGTTAAAAACAAAGAGAACAGCCATTCTCCGTCCATTCGTCGTGTAGAAAGCAAAGAGAATGGCCATTCTCCGTCCATTCGCCGTGTTAAAAGCAAAGAGAATGGCCATTCTCCGTCCATTCGCCGTGTTAAAAGCAAAGAGAATGGCCATTCTCCGTGTTAAAAGCAAAGAGAATGGCCGTTCACCGTCCAAATAAAATATTCTCTTCGAAAATATTATCATTAGAAAAGTAAAAAAAATTCGTCCGATCAATACAGATTTTTTTTAAAAATATGTGACAAGATGATCCGCCCGACCTCAGAAGCAGGTTTTCCTCAGTTCACAACCACCACCGTAACATGTAGCTTTATTAACAAAATATTAAATTATTAGATGAAAAATAAGATTTCTGACAATGGCATGGACAGTAAAATTAGAGCGGCGTCGCTAATACTTCTTGTTCGAGGAGGTTTCGACTATGTCCGACGCGAAGCGAACCGATTCTTCACGGTGCAGCTGGTACTCCTCGTTGTTCTAGGAGGGCTCGACGACGTTCGACGCGATCCGGACCGATTCTTATTTCCATCTTCATCTCTGTTTCTCGTTCCACCACAACCACCAACACCACCACCACGACGGCCTGTAACCAAAAAAAATATAATACGAATATTAAATTGGATGGACTTTTGAGAGAGTAAATATGAATTAATTTAGGGTGTTCATTGAAAAAATTAAAGTGAAGAATGACCTGCTAAAGCAAGTTACCAACAGGTCAAAAGTCTAAATCAGCATTAAATGATGTTTCTACACTATTATTCAATCCGAACCATTGGATCAACATCCAACGGTCCAGATTTCGGATGTATCGATACATCATATATATATATATATATATATATATATATATATATATATATATATATATATGATGTATCGATACATCCGAAATCTGGACCGTTGGATGTTGATCCAATGGTTCGGATTGAATAATAGTGTAGAAATAGATATATATATATAGATATATATATATATATATATATATATATATATATATATATATATATATATATATATATATATATATATATATATATATATATATATATATATATATAGATATATATATATATATATATATATATATATATATATATATATATAATAATATATATATATATATATATATATATATGATCGATACATCCGAAATCTGGACCGTTGGATGTTGATCCAATGGTTCGGATTGAATAATAGATATATATATATATTATATATTATATAGATATATAGATATATATTATATATATAATATTATATATATATAATTATATATATATATAATATATATTAAAAATAATATATATTAATATATATATGTGTATATATATATATATATATATATATATATATATATATATATATATATATATATATATATATAAAAAATATATATATATTGTATAAAGGGAGAATATTAATGGGTTTATTTTTAAATAAATGAAAATATACGTATATGTGTAAATATATATGTGTGTGTATGTATGTATGTATGTATGTATGTATGTATGTTGTATGTATGTATGTATGTATGTATGTATGTATGTATGTATGTGTGTGTGTCTATATATATATATATATATATATATATATATATATATATATATATATATATATATATATATATATATATATATATATAAAAATATATATATATATATATATATATATATATATATATATATAACCAAAAAGTCAAAAAAAAAAAAAAAAAAAAAAAAAAAATATATATATATATATAACCAAAAAGTCAAAATAGATGATAAAGTCAAAATTAAATTTTTTTTCTTCAAGCAAGCAACACAAAAGCACACACACACATGAAATCAAAAACCAGCAGCAGTAGCAAAAGGAGGCCGAGCCCTTTTTGCAAAATCGAGCCGAAACCGAACGAGCGGACTACCCCCCTTTATATATTAATAGAGAGAGAGATAGAGAGGAAAATTTTCACAAAACCCAAACCCTAGCCGTCACTCCCAACCCAGCGTACGCCCCAACGACGCCGTCGACCAACCTGCGGCCGTCCATCGCTGGAAAACGTGCAACGAGCAGCCCACCCGCGCACGGAAACTGTCAACGAAGAGCCAACTTCAGAAATAGATTTCTCCTTCCTCGTTCAGTCGTTTTCGAACCACTTGGTCAGGTATGATCCTAACATATACACCTATAATTTCTTTCAAATAGTTCATGTTGATTCGCATCATGGCGATGAAAAACGAATTCTAAAATCGAAAAAAACTTGATTTATTGGACGTTAGAAACTGTCTCGAAACCCCAACTTTGTGGCCGATTTGCGACCAACATGTTGCGAGTTTTCAAAATCGGATTGAAAAGACTTGTAGACAACCTATAGGGCTTTAAAACCCTTTTTGTAGAATTAAATTTTATGCACAGTACAGAAAGTTATTGGTTTGTGAAGTTGGAGAAAAAACTGATTTTCAAAACTAAATTTTTAGAAAAATTGTTCCGATATATCGTCCGTCCCGTCAATCCGGGCGACGTGGTCGCGAACCAAAAGTATCGAAAGGTGCGTATCGAATTCATGGACGTGTGGGCTTTTACGGAATTCAAATTGGTCGCGTATGCGCGACGAATTTGATGCGTATCCGTCAAAATTTACCGTATCGACTTTTTGTATATTTATCAATTACTTTGTGCAGGCTCGTCATATCGAGACAAAACTTGCGCCAACAGGACTGTATCATTTTTTGGGTCATGTATGCCAAGTTTGGTTCGATTCTGAGAAAGTCGACCGGAACGCTATTTTGGCTGGCCGACGACCCGATCCAACGGGCGAATTTGTGTACGGCCCACCGGAATCCAACTTTGGACATACGGTTGAGTCTGTCTCGTCAAACCGAACCTATAGACATGTAGTTTGATGACTTTAGAGACTTTAGGTTCTGGCACATTTTTTGATGCAAAGTGGGTCCAACGACGGACACCATGTTGACCCAAAATTATTGTTTTGCCCATATGTCCAGAATTGGACTTATGGATTGGCATTTTTAGCTAATTTGACTATTCTGAGAATGTTGGTAATGTCTATTTCAGCATTAGGTGACATTTGTGCGAGTTGACCGTTCGTGGCTCATTGAGTGGGTTGTAGTTTCGATTTTCTCAGCTCACGACCTCAGGCAATTATATTCTCTGATAGTTTTCATTGCTTTGATATCTACTATATCCGATTCAGTTGTAGTATTATACTTGATTCTCGACACGAGGATACACGGACTAGTATACGTGAATTTCGTTATGAGATGTCATTCCCGGTTTACCTGGTATATGAGTACATTGTCCGATATTGTTTCATGTACTTGTATAGACACCAATTTGGGAGTGGGCTGGCCCCATGCTCTTCAAATCCCGTGTCATGACCTGTTATGTCTGGATTTATTATACTACTCAGGGATGGGGAGTCATTAGAGGTTATGCGATCATTACCCCTACTTGTTTATTACTTGTGCATGGCTCCACCCTCACCACACGTAAGGTATAGCCTGACCTTATACTACTTATGCATAGCTTCCTATTTTGGCCGACCTGATCCCTATACTATTATACTACCTGTGCATAGCCGATCAAATGGAATAGCCTGATCTTGACCCAAGCCGATCACATAACGCTCTAATATCTCATGGCACTTTATTTTTATGTTTACATCATACCTCAGATTACTTTCCATTTTTTATATTCCAGTTTTATCTTATATCTCACACATGGGATGATATCCAGTTCTCTTGTACCGTTTTGCTTTCAGTCTTAATTTTTCGTCTTGTATTTCATTATAATTATCTCTTATAGTATTTGTCAATTCACATGGAACTGTTGTTAGTGTTTGTACTTGCTCATATTCTGACAGGATAACCCCGTTGTTTTTCAGAGAATTTAGATGCAGATTGCCTGACCTACTACGAGTTTGCCATAGATGGAACCTACGACCAGGACTAGCCTGTGGACCCGGTGCTCTTAGAGGAGGGTACCGCCAGTAGTGACCTAGTTTACCTAGATTTTGTCTTGATTACATTCCAGTTTGATACTTTGAGACTTGTAGTATTTATTTTGGGATATTGTTTTATGTCTTGGTTTTTGAACTTGTGATTACGACTCAGCGTTGTTTCAGACTTTTCACCTCATCTTTATGTTTATCTTTATCATCGTGTTTATCTTCCTTAGAATTATGTGATTGAATGGTGATTATATTCTTCCGTACGGAGATGACAGGTTATATTATTGTGTCTTAGATTCTATATATTCTATATATTCTAGATGACCTCTACAGCGTTCTACCGCTGATACTGTAGCGTAGGCTGGACGTACCCACGTGCTCGTGCCCCTAAACAGGGTCGGGTCGTGACAAGGTGTGCCTTGGGCCAGCCACGTTGTGTGCAGCAGAATCCTTCCTCGCCTTGCGTTTGTGAGAAATCACTTTACGCAGATCATCGGCCTCCACTTCTACACTCCTTTTCGTGCGTGAAAGGAAGCTGCGTGCATGAATGCGGACGTAAAGGTAGCTTCCCTCTTCTCAGTTCCTGCGCGTGAGATACTCTTAGGTCCTGATTAGAGGGTTCATGGTGAGGCAGACTCCCTTTATGCCCACAGCAAAGCTGTTCGCATGAGGCTGTTCCCATAGTTTGTACCCCTAGCTTGAATCATGCACATGCACGCTCAAGTGACAGCGGGGTTTTACTGGTCGAGATATTGAAGCACTCGAAACAATTTTGTACAGCTTTCTGTCGGTTGTACGCATGACTGTCAACATGGGCCTTTGGTCAGCTGTTGGCGTAGCACGTTAATTGTGCAGGGCGCGTGCTGCCTTGGACTTCTTTCTACTACCCCTGGAAGGTACATAGTATTCAGAGTCCAACTGAGTGGTCGGTGTAGCACTTTGGTCACGCAGGGCATGTGCTGTCTTGGATTTTTTCGTGTCATCCTTGGAAGGAGAATCCAATATAGATGTTGGCATAGCACGTTGATCGCACAAGGCGCATGCTGCCTTAAATTTCTTCTCGCGACCCTAGAAGGTGCGTAGCGTTCAGAATCCAACATTGGTTCTCCTGAAGGATACACAATTTTGTCAAAGACAAAAGTTCTACCTTGCACAGCCGTCTTTTTGTGCAAGTAGCTGCACCATTCTTTCTACGCTACGCCTTTGTCGGTTGCGCGGCCAAGGAGTTGCACTCTTCGTTGCGCTTCTCAGCAATTGAATTCGGTTGAGGCAGTACAACAGTAGCGGGTGGAGGCCTATTCGGGGCTTCATAGTTCAGGGAGGTTTGGAGCGCATCTTCCTCCATCTTGCCGCTCGTCGCATCGGCCCTGGGCACCCAGGTACGTCGAGTCTTCTTCGGTTTTACAAACCTCTTCGAAGGGCTGACTTCTCTTTATAGAGTAGGTCTTCAAGAGCTTGCTGGTCGAAATGTACGACCATCATCTTTTAGGAAGACCCCAGCAAGTTGTTGTCAGACTGCATCACCACTTTCTCGTAAGAGGATAAGGAAGTCCCCAGCAGAGTCGTCATCTTGTTTTCCATGACAAAAGTTGAACAAACATTTTGTATTCAAACATATAAAAAGTACAATAAAGACTCATAAACATGAGAATTAAGTACAAAATTTCTAAGGAAGTGTGACGGTGAAGATCGAGCACTGCAGCAGCTCCTTTACTCCGTTGACGATATGATGACGGTTTAAACTTGCTTTGACTTTATGATGCTCGAGAGTGTTACTCGGGGTTAGTAATCAGGAAGATGCCGACCTTTTCAATGGAGGGGCATCGGTTTAAATAAATCGATTGGATATTGCCCTTGTCAACAGAACCAAACTCCGTTCCTATCTTAGGAGCGACGGTTTAAACAAACCTATCTGATATTTCTCCTATCAACAGAACCAAACTCCATTCTTATCTTAGGAGCGACAATTTAAACAAATTGATTGGATCATATCTTAAAAGATATAGATGCCAGAGTGGCTACGTGGAACAATGCCACCTTATAGAACTGTGCGTCTATACGAGATGCACTTCTGGTAAGGATTCAATGTTACTGCACTTTTGTGTGACGAGGAAACTGTGCCGAGAAAATGAAGTCACTACACTTTAGGGCGACGAGTTGACTGTGCTGAGGCAACAAAGTTACTGCACTTTAAGGTGATGAGGCAACGAAGTCACTACACTTTTGGGCGACGAGGAGACTGTGTTGAGGCAATGAAGTCACTATGCTTTAGGACGACAAGAAGACTGTACTGAGGCAACAAAGTCACTATTGTTTTGGGTGACGAGGAGACTGTACTGAGGCAACAAAGTCACTGCGCCTTAGGGCGACGAGTAGACTGTGCCGAGGCAACGAAGTCACTGCACTTTAGGACGACGATTTGATTGTGCTGAGGCAACGAATTTACTGCACTTTAGGACGACGAGGCAATAAAGTCACTACGCTTTTGGTCAATGAGGAGACTGTACTGAGGCGACAAAGTTACTATACTTTAGGACGACGAGGAGACTGTGCTTAGGCAATAAAGTGTCAAATAAAGAAGTCGTTGAATGGGCTACGCTTCTGGATTAGATTTGAAGGATCTGCTCTTCTGGGTTGAACTGAAGGGGCTATGTTTTTGGGTTAAACTGAAGGGTCTGCGCTTCTGGGTTGAACCCAATGAGCGAGTTCTATCGAAGTCATTTTCTTCTAAGAACATTAAATGACTGCCTTTGAATGGCTGAGTCAACATTCTCTTTAATTACCGTTGTTTGGGGGCTCGAGAAGCGGTAACAAGGCTTAGTCAAATGAATCTATTAAATGAGATTCATTGTGCTGAGTCATAGGTTCATCCCATTACTCCGGAGTCCTTTGACTGACCACCACGTGGCCTGTGGGTTGGACCACACAGCCTACATATAAAGATGAGCTTTTTGTTAACACTTTGCTCACAGTTTCTTGTTATTTTCCTGTCATGCTCGATCCTGACTTAGCTTTGGACGGCTATGGGCCTTGCATAAGTTGACTGTTGGTTGTAGATCTCTTCATTCAAAGAAGTTGTGGCTTTGTAGAAGAATCACTACTGAGTTTCGAGATGTGCTTGAGCGTTTGGCGTAAGGAGTTCGAACCCGAACAACATCTTGGAGGTCTTCGAGGTCCAAGCTACCGGGTTTGGATTGATTGCCAACTTGAAGAGCCACAGGCTGTGCTCTGCCCTGCTCAATAATGGCTTCATTAGCCATATTGGAGTTGGAGGGGGGGTTGCGCCCCTCGTTATGCTAGAAGAGCCACAGGAGTGCTATGAGCTTCGTACAGGAGCTGCATTCTTACTCGCGCCAATAGCTGCTTTATTAGCCATATCGAAGTTCCTCCACGTCTGACTAGGAAATGGCTCGTTCTGATGAGGAAGTGATTCGCTCTGGCACTGCTGCGCATTTGGGATCTGCGCGCTCCTGAAGACTGCAAACTTATATGCTTTAGGTGTTTAGTCTTTATATGTAATCATGAAAAATTTAGAATAGATCTTTTGAAAACATGATTTTAATAAAGAACTTTCCTTTCTGCACTGTCTTTTCATAGCAGGACTTGTGAAGTGCGTAACAACTTATGTGTCTCCTGCACTTCTGTGAAATATGTGAAGCAATTGTTGTCATCTGCGCTTCCGTCACTGCTGCGCTTATTTTCATGCTTCTGCAATATAGAGGTGATCGTCCATTCTACTTTGATCTTCTTACTCTATCTAGCACTCTGAGTTTACTAACCATCTTGACACTATTATTAGATAATAATTCCTCTAGTACTTCTAATCTAAGCCCTATCTTAGGCCAAAGATAGCAAGATTTAGTCTATTAATTCTAGGGTTGCTGGTTAGGGTCAGGCCTTATACCATACTATATCCTAATATATTCATTGGGGAAGTATCTATGAAATTCTACCCACCTTAGCTATTTACTTAGTCCTGTGAAGCATGGAGTCATATTTTTTTTTTAAATAAAAACTTTTCATACAATAATAGTTTTACACAATCTTAGGTTCAGCCTTAAGTACAAGGCTTACCAAGCCATTCTATTTATAACAAAACTTTCTAAAATCTACCACAAGAGGGTCCTATTTTCTTAAGGAACTATAACTAATACCAAGTTCAACAGCCTAATCTCCAAAATCGTATATCTAGTATTCAGGATAAATTATATTCTTATTATCGAACAAATATTTATGGATATGTAAACTTCTAATTCACCCTGTTTGGCAGGTGTAGGGATGCCTATAAAATCCTTCCTCCCTTAATAAATATTTCTTTATTTAATACTCTATCAATTATGTTCTATCCCGTGATAGAGTAGATAGTTCATCAAGCACGAGCATTCGTACTTCCGAAAGAGGGAATGACGAAAATCCTAAAATGAGGAGGTCAAAGAAGTTGACTGACTTCAATTGCGAGTTCCAAAGGTGATGAATAAATTCAAAAGAGTTTTTAAGACAATTATGGATTGAGATCCTAATAATTTATCCTATTGTAGGCTCGTTCGGCACAGTAACGTAACCTAAACGATATGCTCTGACCTGCATAGGCCACCAAAAAATATGTAATACCCCAGTCCCAAAATACGTAGGACTAGGAGAACGTATACATGCCAGCAACGTATCGAAAGGACTCCAGCCCAGCGCGAGTACGTATAAGGTGTATTGGTTTTCTAAATCAGTCTATCAAATTAACTAATATCTATCTCAATCCACATGATAAATAAATATCAAGAATGAACTGTATATGTCGTGGTCTGCGGCCTAATAACCTATATGTCCGATTAGACCCGAAGAACGATATGGGTCTACAAAACTTAGCTAAAAGCAGAGTCTAAATAATGGATATAATATGAAAGCATGATAAAATATCTGACTCGGATATAGCTATAATTCCATGATCTGCGGACCAGCTCTGCATGATTAGCTACCTGGAGAGATCACCAGGTCCTCAGAAAACTAGTAAGATACATAATATACAAGCCTACTTTGATAGTAATAACATGCAAAGAAGGATATGAAATAGTAAAAGAAAGTAAAGACTGAAGAAAGTATAGTACAAGAAGGAAAATAAAAAATAGCATGCCATCGAGAATCGTGCTGATAAACGTGACTATAGGTAAATCGTGGTAAAATTGCAACTCAGTGTAACAGTCCTATAGATCGCAGCTCGGTGGGGGCTCATAACCTATAGTAAGTCTCTATCACATCTCGTTGGGGGATCACAATAAAGAGTGGTCAAGTATAGTCATCGTCTATAACAAGGTCTTCACCTAAAACTACGAGTCAAACAAGTTGTCAAGTCAAAAAGTCAACTCTAGAACAATCATGTCAAGGGAACCTGGCCTAAGAATACGTAATGATAAAACATAAGACGCATGTGCACAAAAGATAATCGTAACAAGTAAAGACAGAAAATTGAAACAAACTACGTGCACGTATAATGAAAAAATAACAGAGATAACGAGAAAGTAACAATAACATGAATCAGAGGATGTATGTGATCAAGTAAAACAGAAAAGTAACGACAATATAAGAAATGCATGTAAATACTGTAAAGTTCGGCAATATGTACTTGCCTCTAATCGCTGTCTGAGTTTATGCCTGACCAACTCCATTGTCTTCGTTACTCCCTCCAAGTTCACCTATAATAGTACACTATTATAAATACTCTATCTCGACTTAATCTATATATACTTTCCATATATGACTACGTTAATTATCCATACTCTAAAATTGGTCATAAGGTCGATAACACAACATACAACATATAAAGTACCAAACTTTATTATCAAAACAATTTATAACTAAATAAAATAATAATTTAATTTTTGGAAAGTACTTATAAATATATTTATGTTACTAATAATATTTTAATGGTGGAAACTCAAGCATAATAGTGCCATGTCAATACTACAACATTAATATTACAATTGACCTACTAGTTTAGTCCCAAAAAAACAAATAATTTAAAATATTAAATTCAAAAAAATTTAAGAAGTTAGTTAAAATAGTGTTTTTAACAACAAACCTTGCACAACAAATAATTTAGTAAAGATATATGAAGTATCAAGGTTTTTGGATACAAAGAACACATAATTTTTGAAGTTATGGTGTTACAGCAAATGTGAGGAATTTTAATAAATACTAAATAAACTCAAAACTTAGCAAAAAGATATGCGTTGGAAAGCTCTTGAAGTCTAGTTTCTTATAAAATTATTAGGAAGATTGAATCTTAACGAAAATAAGCAAGAATCCACTCGCAAAAGAATTGGTCTATTCTAGATACCTTGTCGTAGAATCGATGCCACTGACAAACCTTTTGAAACTGTTTAGATGGCTAATTGGACATAAAAATAGACAAGATATATTTCTATTAATTTTGATTTTATGAAAAGATGAGGTCAAAAAGTATACGAAACCTTAGATGCAAAACAACATACCTGTTGTGATGAATTCAGCACAAGTTCGGTCGACTTCGGGTGCCTTCCGCGCCTCATATCGACCAAATTAGGGGCTGAGGCTCCTCAAAAAGGTGCCAAGGTGTTAGGGAAGTGTCCTAGGGTCGAGATGAAGGTGGTAGGAGGGTTGAAAGAGATCAGAATAATGAGTTTCTGTCGGGTGGAAAGAAAAGTACAAAAATAGAAATTTTTTTGGAGGGCACTCGGTTTTAATATTTAATATATATATAATATGTACAAAAAAGGAAAGGGGCACATGATACGTGAGGAAGAAAATATTTGAGAGGGTTTAGTTTTGGTGTGGTGGAATTTGGTTGAGATTTGATGGTTTAAATCAAAGGTGTATCTCAAAGAGATTTCATTGGTCTAAATTAGAAAAGTGGTTATTGGATTTGATTTAAATAATATTTAATTAATGTGGCTGTATATTATTTCACAAAAAATAATCTAAAATAGTTCTAAGAGGTTAGGGCACCTAGAATAGGCTCTACGAATCCTACTTGGACTAGTTTCGGATCGGTAGAATTTTTTTGATCAATTTGAGTCCAATATGTCTATTGTTTCGAATTTTGTGCCATATGAAAATAATTAGCATATGGGAACTCAATTGAGTGGCACAAAATTGACATGTGCGTAGTAGGCTCAAAATGGATCAAAACCTATATTGGGTGAAATGATTTGGATCGGAGTTGGACCTTAATTGCTATTTGAAAAACTAGTCAAAATTTACGGTAGAGACTAAAATAACTATATTACCCCTAAAGTTGTACATAAAAAATATAGCACAAGGGAACGTGTTTGGATGGAATATGATACATTAAACTAAAGGTGGACTTGCCTAGAATACGATGATGTGACTAGATTTGAGAAATTGGTAATTGTTGCGCTTCAAAAATCAAAGCTACGTTAAAGTACTTCTATAGTCATTGTTGACTTAAAAATATAGTTTAATATTAAATTATCCATATTAAATAATTAAAGATAAAATTACAAACGGAAGGTAGAAACACAAAGAAAGAAGAAAAGCACACTAGCACACAATATTACAAATGCACTCAAGATCCGTTGCCCCTTACAAACAACAAGCTCCTTTATTTATAGGGGACAGTCATACTACCGGGATAGCCGGTTAAGGCATTACCACATCTTTTCCTTTAATAAAGCAACTTTGATTAAAGTTACTTTATTAAAGAGATTCTTTCTTTTGGGTGGAGTGTCACGTCATGTGCACCAAACTTTGTCGACACCCAAAAAGGATATGCCATCTCATTCTTCTATTATAATTGTCGATAAGGAAGAATCTTTCTACGTTCCTAAAAAATCTACTTTACTTCAATTAGATGGTGGAGTAGCATCTTCTCTCGGAGGGGTAGTATACACATATTTCCACCTATCTTTGTCTTCTTCTATCGGTGGGGTTGCTGAATCTCTTGGTGGAGTAGCATATACTCTGTCTTCAATCTCCTCACTTGGTAGTAGTAGCAATGGTAGCTTTGGATCTTTTTTTTCTTCTTTCTTATGGATATTTGCCATTGGACTCTACACCGATAGCATCGCCTGACAAATCTTTTTGTAATCTTCTTTTTTATTTTGGATCCCACCATGCTTTAACTGAAGTTGGGTCATAATTATGTCGACTTGTTCGTGGTCATCTTTTGCTAATTGGACCATTTTTTCGAGCCGTATACTGAGAAAGAATTCCTGGAAGAGGGTTTTCTTGCTGTTGTCATCTTTTCTGGTCTTCCATTGAGATAGTCCGCCAGGATGATGCTTTCCTAGGTCAAGAGGATGGTGTTGTTGGTAGAAATCCTTGAAGCTTCTTCGAAGAACTCCCTGGCAGCACCATATCTCTCTTTGTCTTCATTAAACTTTCCTTTTTTGAACTGAGAAAACTTTAAGTGAGAAAACTTTAAGTTAGGATTATCATTCAAGCGATGCAATTCCTAGATTTGGTAAGAGGGAAAACATTTAATGAATCATCTTTCTTCCCAGATGCTCCATACTTGAAATCTGAACATAGTCTGGAACCTGGTGGAAGATGACAGAGTAGCTGCCCAACGGATTTCTGGAATTGGTTTCTCATAAAGTTCGATATCTGAAGTATTAATGAATACTTCATGGACCAAACCTTTCTTAATCTGATTAGTAAATTTATGTATTTTTTGGAAAGATGAGACCATGTAGATATTACCATTTTTTTATAAATAATCTCTTCTCCTTCAGAGAGCTTAGTGACGTCAGTTTCATCTAAGCGCTTGAAAAAGCGTAAAAGACGAGATTCATCAATGGGCTGTTGTTGGTACATGGTCAGCATCTTCTGTACCATAGCTTCTGCTTCAATGTTTTGGACTTTCTCTCTAAAGTAGGGTAAAGTCCAGTATGTCTGGTATCCTTAAATTTACCAAATTATGACTATCAATCTGGCAAAGAATTTATTTTAATTGTTTTTGTTCCAGAGAAGTTCCTTGGAAGAGATCTTTTTTAGCAACTAAGGCAGGAGATCTAGAAGTGGCACTGTATGCCATCAGCTAGAAGGCCTTCTGTCTTAGTTCAAGCAATTTTCCATTAAGCTGAGCCGATCTAGTTTTCTCAGCTAAGTAACTGTTTTTTGATTTGAGATAGCCAATATCTAGCTCCCTTGATGTCATTTGATTGTATGGATCGAGAACAGCCATTAAATAAATCCTAAAACCCTTTGTCATTTTTTTTCTAAGTCTTGGTTATACCAGTTTTTCACCATGGTGTTGGTGAAAGTTTTTTAAAAGGGTACCATCCTTCTTGGTCCTTCCATAATGCTTTTTTCTTTCGGGAAACCTTGTTGGCTGTTTGCTCCCTGTGCTTGGCTATCACCCTTTGTCTATAGCTATTCTTCGATTTTCCCTGGATATTCCCTGTTTGTGGTTTGGCTACTCTTAAACCTAGACTATTCACCTTTATTACTTCAGCAGTGGTGGAGGTTCTCACGGTGGCGGCACCAATCTTTGCCTTTTTCGGGCTGACTGTTGTGAAGGCCTCTTGCCTATCTCTTCGTATACTTTCTTCAAACGGTTGAACTGTTCATCATCCATTGTATCATAACCTGGTAAGAGTATCAGCAAGAAAGTTAGTATATCCCGGAATGTAAATTACCTCATAATTGAATATTTCTAAATACATTGCAATTTTAATCTTGCTAAGGTTTTCTTCAGGATTAGTAATTATTTTCTTTTTAAGAAATTGAGCAACAAATTTGTTATTTGTTTCAATAATAAGTTTCTATAAAGGATATATATCCTCAAACTTTTTATAGCTAATTTGACTGCCAATAATTCCTTATCATAGGTGGCATATTTAATCTGTGTTTTTGTAAATTTACCCGATGTGTAGGCAACAATTTCCTTCTGTCGGACAATTAATACTCCTGCCCAAAAATTATCAGAAGCATCAGTTTGCAAGACAACTTTTTCGTCATCTAAAGAAAAATAAAGGATCTTCTAGTCTTTAACTAAATCTTTTATTTTTAGCAGTCTCCTCTTTCTCTTTTGGTGAGAGAGAAATGGATATTTTACTCGTATCCCATTTACGAGGTTGCTCCCCCATTGATTGTTTATATTTTGCTTATTCACTAGCAAGCTTATCCTGTATTTTTTTTCAATTCCAGCAGAAAGATGGGGAATAAACTTGCTACCATAATTTAATAGTCCCAAGAAACTCTGAAGTTCCTTTAAGGTTTTAAAATCTTCAGGAAAATCATTTATTTTTGTATAAGTGTGTTGTTGTAGCTCTATCTGGCCATTTTTTTTTATCACTTTTCCTAAAAATTTGATTTTAGTTTTGAATAATTCAATTTTCTTGGAGTTGAGGATGATACCATTATCCAGTAATAATTTTACTGCATTTAATAGATATTCTTTATATTCTTCAGCAGTTTTGGAGAACACAATAATGTCATCTATATAGACTACAACGTAGTCTAAGTGTCCAAATATTGAATTTATCCATTTCTAGAATATTTGCGGTGTATTGTTTTTTTTAATCCAAAAGGCATAACTAACCATTCAAAATGTCTTTGAGGACAACTGAAGGAAGTCAATTCGATCGATGTTTTATCAGCATGTTTTATCTGCCAAAACCCAGATTTCGCATTAAACTTACTATGGAACTTAGCTCCTTGTATATGTTTGATTAAATGTTCTGCAGAAGGAATAAAGTATCCATCAAATTTAGAGCAGCTATTGAGCTTGCGATAACTGATAGCCATTCTAGTTTTTCCTCGTTTTATCTCTGTATGATTCCTAACTAGGAAAGTAGGTGATGAATGAGTGCTAGAACACTTTTGTATTAATTTTAAACGAAGTAGTTCATCAATCTGTTTTGCAAACTCTTCTTTATCAGAAGGAGAAAACACTATGCTATTTACTCTCATCTGGGATTCCTTATGTAGGTCTAATAATTCTATTTTGCAATATCGAGGTGCTTTGTCAAACCATTTTAAAGGATTATCAAAATATAATGGTTCTAACATTCCAAGGATAACCTTTTCATATTTCAAGTATGGAGCATCTAGGAAGAAAGACGATTCATCAAATGTTTTCCCTCTTACCAAAAGATGTTTATGCTGTTACTGTTCGCCTATAGTATGCTAGACCGTGGATCAAGCGTTGATTCCTTAGATTCGTAATGAGTTTGGGTTTTGTCGATATTTTTAATATCTTTCTTGATATCATTCATATAAATTTTGATGTTGTTCACATCTCTACAGATAGTTAATAGGGCATCTGTTATATAATTATATATCCCGTTTTCCAGGTTCCCAATTGAGGGTAAATGAACGATATGATATTAGGATATTTATACCAATAGGATATTATGGAGTTATACATAATATTCCTATGCATGCTAACATAAATATATTTATCACACAAGCTTTTATTGAACATGTTTCCAGAAATAATATATCTGTATTAGTTAAAAATACATCTTTCAAAGATAGAGATTATCTTATTGAAAGAGGAGACCCTATTGGGTTACTAGTTATTCATAAATATGAAGATCTTCCTATAGTTGAAGATACTCTACCAAAAAGGAGTACTAAAGTCTGATCTGTATGTTTCATTATTATCGTTCTATAGTTGAACTTTTTGTCTCTTCTTTAACTATATTTTTGAATTTCCTTAATATGTGAATCATCTTATACACCTCTTTGAATTGGCTGGCATTGTAGTATGTATGTTCTCGATACCAAATAGTACTTTTGTTGTTACTCATTGGGATTTCGAGTATCAGGGGTATTTTAACACAAATCTAGGCATTATTTTGTTAGCGATATCTAAAATATGAGCTATTCGTACCTCCAAATTGTCCCTCCAAACCATCCCTCCTTATAATATGGCAGTTGACATGGCATGTTAAATAATATTTGTGTCATCTAACATGGCAGATGACATGGCAAATTTTAACCCAAAAAGTTAATTACCCAATTTTTTCCATGTTAATTTAACGTTGATGTTAATATTAATTATTGTTAGTGTTAATATTAATGTTAATATTAATAATAATAATAATAATATTAATGTTAATGTTAATATTATTGTTAATGTTAACGTTAATATTAATATTAATATTAATATTAATATTAATATTAATATTAATATTAATGTTAATGTTAATGTTAATGTTAATGCTAATGTTAATGTTAACATTAATTTTAATGTCAATTTTAATTTTAAAATTTTCCATGTCAGCTGCCACATCAATATGCTACGTCAGCTGCCACGTAAGGAGGGACGGTTTGGAGGGACAATTTAGAGGGACAAATAGCATTATTCCTAAAATATCTACCTTGGCAACATAATCAAGAACAAGTACTTAAGCTATCATACTTGAATTAAAAGAAAAAAAACAAAGAAAAGATAGAATACTTACAATAAAGATAGAATACTTCCAATCTGGTATCAGAGCCTTGTTAATAAAATCTTGCTGGTTATTGTAAGTATTCTATCTTTATTATAAGTATTCTATCTTTTTTTTGTTTATTCTTTTAATTCAAGTATGATAGCTTAAGTACTTATTCTTGAGTATGTTGCCAAGGTAGAAATTTTAGATTCGCTAACAAAATAATGCCCAGATTTGTGTTCTAGCTCTTACGTATGGTGAAGGAAATGAACCAATATTGTGCTCTGATTCTGTGAAGTGGCAGCTTAAGCTTGTGGTAAATCTAATTTTAGGGTAAATATAAAGGTAGATCTTATTTTAGGGTGTAGGAAACGAACCAATATTGTGCTCTGATTCTGTGTAGCGGTAGCTTAAGCTCTCCCTCTCTCTATCTCTCTGAAGGTAAATTTAATTTTATGGTGAATATTTTTAATTCCTTCCCTCCCTAACACTTAATTCCGTGAATATCCTAAATATTTTTAGGTTAAATCTAATTTTAGGCTACCATGATATCCTTGTCAACACGTTGTTTCCAATTTCTAGTTATTTCTGTTCTTCTATGGTTATTTATTAACAAAATTTCTTGGTTTATTAAACATGCTCACATGTTGATATCAACTCATTATTTATCCACTCAATATGAATATAATTATAATACAGTTTGTTTTTATCAAATATGTAACTATAATTGCATTTTTTGTTATCTTGTGATAGTTGAAACATTGAAAAGTTGATGCTTATTACAATTAGGTGGTAATGCTTTTTCAACAGAGCTTAAAAGTGTAAATCTATCATCATAAGTTCCAACAATGCCAAACAATGTTGTTGAATACAATCAGCAACTAGTATAAGAATGTGCTTTTCTTCAGTTTTAATCCGAACAAATATGCTCAAAACGCAAGTTCATATCACTATCCGAGTTTTCCTTTGGCTTCTGAGTTACCATTGTTCCAGATTATCAGTTGTACACTCCTTGTTTGATATTAGAGTTCCAGTGTCTCCCCTATTAGAAGATACTACATATAGGAAACGACAAAAATACAAAAAAGGCCTTAAGTGGTCAAATTGGTTCTTTCTTGCTTGAAAACCGTTTGAAGGCGACAATTTGATGATAATGAAGTCGTCAAAGTTGGACTTTGATCATAGTAGGTGGTTATTGGAGATGAAAGGGACGTACGGATATAGGATCACAATTTGGTCGAGCGAGAACAACGAAGGTCATGGCAATAACAAGGAAAGTAGTAGTGAGCACCAAAGGAGCTTCTGGGAAGCACAAGGAGCCTCTGGGAAGCACAAGGAACCTCCCACACGATTGACTGGACCAACCATTTTAGAGAGGCTTGATTGTATCAAATATATACCAGGTAAAATCATGAAAGCTACTTGCAAGAAGTGAATAGCAGTTAAGGTGGATGGTAGTGAAGACTGTACTGCAAATAAGGATAAGAACGAAGGAAGACCAGCGTGGTATAAAAAATTAATTCTTTTTGATTTAGAGTACTGGAGTAGTCATAAAGTACATCATACTATTGATGTGATGCACACTGAGAAGTATGTGGTTGAATATCTTATTAATTTGATGTTTGATAGGGGAAAACAATCTTTTAAGTATGCACTTGATAAGGCTCAAAAGATACAATTTTGTCAAGTTTTAAAAGACGTAAATCTTTCGTTATGTCTTGCAACTAATTTTGGCAGACTTTTAACTGTTCAACCACCCAGTTTGCATATTAAGAAGTCATATGATTATCATCTCATTATCCAATACTTGCTCCCAGTTATGGTTCAACATGCATATCCAAAGTTTCGTGAGTTGAAACGAGCTATTTTGCAAGTAAGCTTGTACTTCAACATACTTTGCTCGAAGGTCTTAGTTCGAGAGCATGTCCAAGCTGCCAAAGATATGATTGCTGAGGCATTATCGTGTTGGCACATTATTTTCCATCACACTTCTTCGATATAAGTATCCACCTAATGGTCCATCTAGCTGACCAAGCTCTACTTTGTTGACCTACAGGATATATATGGATGTATCCATTTGAAAGGTGATATATTCATCTTATATATTATTATTTCTTGCTAATTTATTAACATTGTAGTTTTTTTTAACAAGTGTGCATTTTATATTGATATAAGGGCTATCAAGGAGTGCAAAAACATACCAAGCAACAAACATTATGTGGAAGGGTCAATTTGTGAGGCATATCTTGTTTCAGAATATGTTAGATATGCTATGGAATATATGCCAAATCTGCATGATGGTAATCATAGTTCTAGAGCACTATTTTTAGATGAGAATTGTGATGATGTGTACGAGTGCTCCATTCTTGAGGGTAAAATTATCAAGTTATCTGGTGTATAACGCATACAAATTTGGAGATGGATACTCTTTAGGATAAATATACCAGAACGAGATGAATATTACAGGTGTGATATTCTTTCATATTTTAAACCACATAATGCGTATTTTTTTGTTTACACAATACGGTTTTTGATCTTGTAGTATGTATCGTTCATCCTTGGAAAATGGTCCTCGTGGTAAAAGCAGAGTTACCACAAAGACATAAGTAGTAGTACAATCTGAATTTATTGATTGGTTACACAAAAAGGTGTATAACATTTAATTCTAAAATCATAAGTTTATTTATATTTTATAGCTTTTATTAATGTATTTAAGTGGTTTGTATTAACAATTGCTGGAAGAAAAATGCATGGACTCATTATTGTGGCGGTATGTTAGTGGGCAAAGTGGGAAGCCAAAACACATATGAAATATAGAGTGAATGGTTATGTATTCTCTCCCCAGCACTATAACGATACTCTTTCGACACAAGACAATGGTGTTTGCATGGATGTAATTACTACATTTGTCGCAAGTGCAAAAGATATGAACCCTATGGATGATGACATTACTTGGTATGGTATTATCAATAAGATTATAGCGGTTGATTATTATGAATTTCAACACGTAATATTCTATTGTGATTGGGTGAATATCGGGGACAAGACCAATGGTTGTAAGGTTTGTCCAGACTTTAACTTGTTGATGGTGAATTTAAAGAAGCTTAAGAGTGTTGATGGGGATTATGATGAGCCGAACATTCTATCTTCCGAAGCGAGTCAAGTTTTTAGAGATGTGCAAAATCCCGATTGGTATTGATGATTGCGCTATACCAACAAGCTTCCAAACCATTTTAAAAGAGCAACCTAACTTGGCATCACTATTAAAATGTATTGAACCCAAATAGTGATGGGCATTTTCTCGTGTAAATTTGAAGCATAAATACAGGTTGTCTGAATACAAATGTTGGTGGTTATAAATTATTAGTAGTTGACAAGCTTAAGCTTGAATTGCATTTTTATGAACTCTTGAGATTTGCCCTCAATAATCAAAACTTGGAATATCTATAGTGAGTACATTACTCTGGTGTTTACATGCAGAATTCTCTTATATCTTTGGTATGCTAGTTCTTTTATTACTCTTGAAAGAATATTAATCCAAATTTCTTGTCTTCGAATCATGTTGCACATGAGCAGAAATTAAACTAAAATGACCATTCATTATCTTTGTGTATGAAAACTGCAACATTTTATGCAGAGGCAAAAACTAGACTGCCTGGTTATTGTTGATAATTTCTATTGGTGAATTTGTGCAAGTATTTGAGCCTATGATGGTGGTATGAATTAAATTTTAAAGTTTGGTTTATTTAGTTGACATCACATTTTAAATTTTAGAGGTTTCCAGGGAGCATATTGTTCAGTCTGGGAACTCTTGACATCACATTTATCTTTTTGTAAATGTTTATCACATATATATATATATATATATATATATATATATATATATATATATATATATATATATATATATATATATATAATATAATATAATATAATATAATATAATATAATATAATATATAATATATAATATATATAATATATAGAGGTTTCCACGGAGCGTATTGTTCAGTCTGGGAACTCTTGACATCACATTTATCTTTTTTGTAAATGTTTATCTCATATATATATATATATATATATATATATATATATATATATATATATATCAAATGACCTCTAGTTTAGTTGTTAAGAGAGATGCATGCAGCCCAAGTGGTCATGAGATCGATTCCTGTGGGAGCGTTCGCCACAATTATCCATTACTTCAATATATATATATATATATATATATATATATATATATATATATATATATATATATATATATATATATATGGAACCAACCATTTTATTCAATAAGGCCGAACCTTTACAAGTATACCATAAGACGCAAAATGCCGAAGCTTATACACGTATACTGATAAAAGAAGTGGCAAACAGAAGCAAAACGGCTAAGCCGATATATATATATATATATATATATATATATATATATATATATATATATATATATATATATATATATATATATATATATATATATATCTCACAGCCGTAACCTTCTTCGGATCGACAGATATACTGTCGTCTGTCACCACATGACCAAGGAACTCCACCTTGTCCAAGAAAAACTCACATTTTGAGAGTTTCTATAGAGCTTCTCCTTTCTGAGGGTCTCTAGCACGATCCGCAGGTGTTCCTCGTGCTCTTCCGGTGTTTTCGAATAAATGAGTATGTCATCGATAAACACCACTACGAACTTGTCAAGGTACGGATGGAATAGCTTGTTCATCAAGTTCATGAAGACTGCCGGGGCATTGGTTAACCCGAACAACATCACCATAAACTCGTATTGTCCGTACTTGGTTCGGAAGGCAGTCTTCGGTATATCCTCTTTCTTCACATTCAGTTGATGGTAATCCGACATCAAATCTGTCTTTGAGAATACCCGTGCGCCGTTCAACTGATCGAAGAGATCGTCAATCCTCGGCAGCGGGTACTTGTTCTTGATAGTGTGACTGTTCAAGGTTCGATAGTCGATGCACATTCGCACCGTACCATCTTTCTTCGACACAAAAAGGACAGGGGATCCCCATGGTGACACACTCTCTCTGATGAACCCCTTCTCTAACAATTCATCGATCTGCTTCTTCAATTCTTTGGCCTCCTTGTTGTTGATCCGGTACACCGGTTGTGCCGTAGGTTCTGCTTCTGGCACCAGATCAATAGTAAACTCGATATCCCTATCTGGCGGCAATCCCGGTAAGTCCTCAGTAAAAACGTCCATGAATTCTGTGATGATGGGATGTGGTACCTCTCCCACCTGAATCATAGCTCCGTAAAAACCTTCACTCTGCTGTTCTATCGCTCCTCTTGCGAACTCGAATGCAGACTCCCCGGGAGGACTAAATACGACACATCCTCGGTGGCAGTCTATACTGGCAAAATTCTTACTCAACCAATCCATCCCGAGAACGATGTCGAAACTCGGTAGTAGCATTACGAGTAAGTTGGCGCACAACTCTCTACCTCCCAAGGTGATGCGCCGCTTCATGCAAATATCCTTGACTAGGATAGCGCCTCCGCCTGTCATAATTTTGCAACTACCACCCAAGGGTACAGATGCTACACTAAGCTTGAATATAAAAGCTACAGAGATAAAACTGTGGGACGCACCCGAATCAAACAAAGCTATAGCGGAGAAAGAATCGAGAAGTATGGAACCTGCTATCACATCTGGTGTAGGTTCGGGCTCCTCAATAGCCATGGCAAAGGCTCTGCCCTGTGGGAGTGCTCCTCTCTGCTGGTGCTGCGCGAATCGCTGCTGCTGAGTAGGGAGCGGTGGACCTCGTGGATGTGTGGCGGCTGGTGGTCTAGTTGGTCCTCTTTGTGTTGGAGCTGTCTCACGTCCTGCTCGATCGGGAGTCATCCTTCAGCTGATGTGAAGGTGATCCGCGGTATAAACACGATCCAAGTCTCTGTCTGCAGTCGTCCCAAATGTGTATGGTCTTCCCGTAAAATGTACAATACGGAGCCTGCTGGAACTGTCTCTGTGGCTGTTGTGTCTAAGATCTGGCCGGGCCTCGATTCTACTGATGCGCTGGGGCTCTACCGGTGGAATGAAATTATTGCTGGTGCTGGAAGGTCCTCGGCTGTACTTGGGAACGCTTCGCCGGTATTGATTGGTTGTGGCCCCCTCCGAAAGTGTAGCCTCCCTTCCAGAAAAATTTTTGAAAATATTTTTATTTATTTAATTGAGTTAAATGGTAATTTTTAGATTTTATAAATAATTATTTTGTTAATTATTACGATAGGTGATTTTTGCTATGGTTTAGATTTGGAGTACAAGGTGACTAGGAATCATGGCACGGATAATGCAGTGTCGTGCTTTGACTAGTGTTTAGCCATGGTAGGGGAATGTCGAGCCATAGTGACGTCCTAAATAGGAAAACCAGGCTAAGTTGCGAGTTAATCCCTATAAATGATTTAATTAGTCATTTATTAATATCTTGACTTTTAGAAAATTCGGTTATATCGAACTAGTCCGAACCAAGCCCAAGGCCCATGAGGTGTTGCAGTGTGACCAAAGACGTCAGTGTAGACGCATATTGTATTGGTATTTTACCTTGGTAATTTTGGAGACAATTCTAGAAACAATTGCTATATATATATAATATATTATATGTGCTTGTTATTAGAAATAATATCTTATTTAATAATATAGTAAATATTTCTCCTTAACAACTATGTTGGATTTTATGAAAATTATCTAGGTTATATATAAATATAGAAGTGTATTTACGGTATATGGAAATTAGGTTTTATTTATATATAAAATATTAATGTATTTTATTTGTGAATTTTTGGTATATAAAATTAATGATCGGATTTCAAATATCGATTATACGTAATATTTATTATTCGTGTTTGTATTTATGGTAAATAGGTATATATCATTATATATAAATTACATTATTGTAGCTTGTATTAATAAGAATATATATATACTAAATTACGATATAAAATTGTGTATTGGAATTATAAATATATATGTGTGTGGTGTATGTATATAAATATATATATATATATATATATATATATATATATATATATATATATATATATATATATATATATATATATATATATATATATATATATATATGTATATGTGCGTATATATGTATGTATACATATACATACGTATATATATATATATATATATATATATATATATATATATATATATATATATATATATATATATATATATATATATATATATATATATGTATTAATATATAAATAGAATAAAGAGAAAAGAAAAAGAAATCTGAACCAAACCAGCCCACAGGCTGACCCTAAGTTTTTCCCCACCCACGAGCCCAGCAGCAGCTTCAGCCCGACCACAACTGCATATAAACGGAATCGAACGTAACAAAAACATTAGGTATCGAACGCGCGCCACTTCAAAACCCTACCCCGAAGCCACTACCTACGCCTCCGCCACGCCACCCCGACCCTGGGCGGCCACCCGTCGCCGGGGCCACCGCCGCGCATGGCCGGAGTCGGCCAGGAACGCCGACGTGCGCGCGGGGGTGCGAAGCAACCACAGTAGTAACAACAGCCATGGAGGCCACTTCGCGAGGAGATTTTACAGCGTATGTTTGATCGTTCATCGATCTATGAATTCGGGTATGAACACAACCCATACGAGATCATTTCCTTTCAATTAGATTGAATTTATACGCTTTATATTGGCCGATAAATCGACCCGAAATAGAAGAAAAACTGCCTCGAACGAGACAGAAATTCGATCCCAGGGACCCCTTTGAAAGGCACATATCTTCCAATCTAAATCGATTCTTAGAAATCTAGTTGAGCAGATTTGAAGACAACCTATAGGACACCAGAACACAACTTGTAGATCCAGATTTCATTAACAGTGCACAAAGAAATCCGTGTTTTAAAATCATGAAAAACCTGTTTATAAAACTGTAGAAAACATCGAAAACCATCCGATACGACGTGCGTCCCATCATTCCGGGCGACATGGTCGCGAACCGAAAGCATCGAAAGCTGCGTAACGGCTTCGTGGTCGTGTGGACTTTGGCGGAATTCAAATTGGTCGCGTGTGCACGACGGATTTGATGCGTATCCGTCGAAATTCACCGTATCGACCTCTATGCAAGTTTTCCAATTACTTTGTGCATGCTCGTCAGATCGAGACGAAACTTACGCCAACAAGACCGTATCGTTTTTCTGATCATGTATGCCAAGTTTGGTCCGATTCTGAGATAGTTGATAAAATCATCGTTTTGCGGGCCCCACGATTCGACTCAATGGGTGATTTTGTGTACGGCCCGCCGAAATCCAACTTTGGACATACGGTCGGGTTCATATCGAAAAATCGGATCCGTAGATATATAGTTTGACGACTTTAGAGACCTTTGACTCTGGCACGTTTTTCGGTGCAAAGCGGGTCCAACGACGGACATCGTTTTTGCCCAAAATTACCGTTTTTCTTCTGTGCCCAGAATTGGACTTAAGGACAGGCAATCCTAGCTAATTTGACTATTCTGAGAATGTTGGCGATGTTTGTTTCAGCTTTCGGAGACAGTTGTGATGACTTGGACTGTACGGCTCACTAGTTGACTATATTTTGTGGGATCTGCGTGCAACCTCCAGGCAAGTACCTTGCCTCCCTCTACAGTTTATTTACATGTATATTTCTATTATTATATAGTTTTACTAGTTGGTTATTACTTGTGATTGGTATACCATACATGCTAGTATAGCTATAGTTCTTGTACATGGTTAGCCTTGTTAGTTCATATTGGATTGGTTCTCTCGTGTATCGTGATTGGGTCATGTCGTGTCTTCACCTGTGTCTTGACTGAGTTATGTCTGCAAGTATGTGCGAGTGAACTGCTATTCCTGTCATGACCCGTACCCGATTTTCGGACGCGAGCTCGTGAGCAAGCCAGCTACGTATCGAGCGGACTCCAGCCCGACTCGAGTACGTATAAGCTGTCAAGATCATGGTATCATATCTAGTCTAAACTATATCTCAATCCACATGAATCAAATAAAATAAGAATCAACAATTATGGGTCATGGTCTGCAGCCCATTAACATATTGTTCGATTAGACTCCAAGAATGGTATGAGTCTATAAACTAAGCAGAGTATAGCATGATATGGAATATAAAGCACGAGAAGATAATAAAGAATATCACAAGCAAATACCTGTATCATATATCGCAATCCTCTACCATCATGCTCTGCTAACTAACTCCATGCAGTCGCTAAACCTGAAGAGATCATCAGGTCCTCAGAGGACTAGCAAGATACATAATATATAAGCCAACATGTAGCAGTAAAAAGAAGCAAGAACAATCAAGGGTATCCAACGAGACAAAATGAACCAAGACACAAGATCTAAACACAAGGATCCTAAGACACTGGCATGCCATACTAGAAATGGCTGGCGATAAACTGCAGTCAAGGCAAGTACTCACAATCTTTAGTATCTCAATCGCTGTCAAGGCAAGTACACACAACCAAGACGTAGCAAATCCTAGTATAAAATCCTATAGACTATAGTCAAGGTAAGTACTCATAATCTATAGAATGTCAAAGTCAAGTCCCACTCAAGTCATGTCAAGTCAAGTCAAGTTATAATCAAGTCGAGGAAAATCGTGGTGTAGGACTAGACGACTCTATCAAGCAATACATATAAGACTAACACAGTGTAACAGGTAGAACTATCATAACAGGAAAGAACAAGAATGTACAGGCAACTAGAAACATGTAAACTGAACTATAACAGGAAAAAGTATAATATACATGGAATAAAGAAGTCACGACTGTAAGGAAAAGAACAGCAGCGAGATGGTGAACATGTATATAAATTATACTGTACAAGTTGGCAAGGTATACTTGCCTGGCGGTAGCGCGAAGAACCAACAATGTATCGTTAATCAACAAGTCAGAAAGTCCAAGTCATCACAATTGTCTCCGAAAGCTAAAATAAATGTTACCAACATTCTCAGAATAGTCAAATTAGCTAGGATTGCCTGTCCTTAAGTCCAATTCTGGATACAGGGGCAAAACGGTAATTTCGGTCAAAAACGATGTCCGCCGTTGGACCCGCTTTGCACCGAAAAGCGTGCCAGGGTCAATGGTCTCTAAAGTCGTCAAACTAAATGTCTATGGATCCGATTTTTCGATACGAACCCAACCGTATGTCCAAAGTTGGATTCCGGCGGGCCGTGCACAAAATCGCCCATTGAGTGGGACCGTGGGGCCCGCAAAACGACGTTCGATTCAACTGTCTCAGATTTGAACCAAACTTGGCATGCGGGACCAAAAAAATGATACGGTTCTGTTGGCGCAAGTTTCGTCTCGATCTGATGAGCGTGCACAAAGTAATTGGAGAATTTGTAAAGTACACGATACGGTGAATTTCGACGGATACGCATCAAATTCGTCGCGCACACGCGATCAATTTGAATTCCGTCAAAGCCCACACGACCACGAAACCGTTATGCAGCTTTCGATGCTTTCGGTTCGCGACCACGTCGTCCCGATTGGCGTGACGCACGTCGTGTGGAACAATTTTCAAGTTTTGAAAACAGATTTTTGGGAAACTTTGGGATTCGATTTCTCGACGCTCAGTCGACGATTTCAAATTCTGCAAAAAGGGTTGTGAAGCACTACATGTTGTCTAAAAGTGTCTTCAAATAGTTTTTCTAATATTGGACTGGATTGATCGAAAACGATCGTCGAACATGGATGGTTGGACTAAAATAGTGTTCTGTTTTGGACATGATTTTTTGGGTTTTTTGAGTTGAATTGTCGACTCGATGGGTCGTTGCCTCGAGGAACTATTGGGTGGGTCGTAAAGAGGGTCATATAGGGTTTCCATACTATTTTACGAAATTGAAAACGATGAAACGACGGAGGAGAAAACGTACCGCGAAGTGCGGTTGGTTGCTGCATGCTGCTACGGTTACTGTATGCGCTCGCACGCGGCGGCGGCACCGTCGGCGGTCGAGGCCCCCCCATGGCGCGCAGGGTGGTGGCGGCACTGGTACGGGTTAGGGTTTCATTTTTTTCGACCCCTCTCTTGCGTTCTCTGTTTGATATATACGAATTCGCATATATATATATATATATAGGCAGTGAAGTCTTACAGGGGATCGAGGGTTTAAGGCTGTGCTGGGAATAGCTCAAGGGGTCTGGGAAATCAGGAGGGGCGCGTGGGCTGGGCCGAGCCTGGCTTTGGCTGGGCCGGGATTGTATTGCTCGGCTGTAGCTCCTTATTCTTTCTTATTCTCTATCTCTTATATATATATATATATATATATATATATATATATATATATATATATATATATATATATATATATATATATATATATATATATATATATATATATATATAAATACATGAATATATAAATACATGAATACACATAAATACTTATATATTTTTAGATATATATACACATACACATTTATATATATATATTTTTTATATATATACACATACACACACACACACACACACACATATATATATATATATATATATATATATATATATATATATATATATATATATATATATATATATATATATATGTATATATATACACTACACATTATACATATATATATTTTAGATATATATACACATACACATTAATATATATATTCATATACCTACTTTATACACATATATAACTATTTATATACACTTATATATTCCTATATAAATATATATACATATATACATACACGTACACGTATATAACCTGTATTTATATACACACTTATATCCAATATATTATTTATATATATAGTCACATATATATACCAATACATATTTAATATAATATATATATATACATACAAATATACATGTACATCGTATATATTCATATACACATATACATTATATTTATTAGATAATAAAATAATAGAACAATAAAGTAATAATATTAGATAACAATCTCAATAATAATAATAATAATAATAATAATAAAACCCATTTTGTATAAATTACCAAATATCTAGGAAATATCGTTAAGTCTACCCAAAAAGCTAGGAAATATTTGTACATACCTAAAAGTATGTCTACATAGGCTTGGGCTTGGTTTGGGTCCAATTTGCACTAGTTTGGTACAACTGGCTCTTCTACAAATCAATAAATCTAATAATAAATAATTAAACTATTTATTAATGGTCATGCTATAACTTGGCCTGGTTTTCCTAGTTAGGACACACCGTTGGCTTGGCATTCCCCTACCATGGCTAAACACTAGTCAAAGCACGTCACTGCACCATCCGTTCCTAGTCGTTTGGTGCTCCAAAACTCAACTATGGCCTAAATCACCTACCGTAATAATTAACAAAATAATTATTTATAAAATCCTAATTCACCATTTTAATCAAATAAATAAAATAAAAAAATATTCCAAAAATTTTCGGGAAGGGGAGCTACAAATCTACCCACCTTAAAAATAATTTCGTCCTCGAAATTCCAATTCACAACTATTCCTTAAAAATCAAAGCCTACTATTTCCTCAAATTTAAGCTCTCAAAATTATTTATGACATTCTCTATTCATTTTACAACTCCAAACATTTGAGGACTTCTACCCACCTTTGGTCGTACTACTCCATTGAAAAATAGGTCGCTAAAATCTTATAATCTTCTAACTAGTGGCTAATACTTCTACCGAAAATATCTAGAACATATGGTACCTATAATCCCTCATATATATATATAAACCACCAATATTCAATAGTCAAGCAATATATATACTATAATTTAATGATTTCTAATGAGAAAGCACGATTGTTCGTCACTCCGAATTTGGAAGGGACGAGAATCAACGGTACGGAAGTAAGAGAGTATAATCGAGAGCAAATATGGAATTTTCAAGGACGTAGAAAATTTCTAGAAGAATTTTCAAGGCGGAGTGGATTGAGATTTCTAAGGGTTCAGTCAGTTTCGCAGGCTCGTACCAGTACAGTTACGTAACCGATACGATATGCTCTGACCTGCATGGGCCACCACAAAAACTTGTCATGACCCGCATTCGGTTTTCGGACGCGAGCTCGTGAGCAAGCCAGCTACGTATCGAGCGGACTCCAGCCCGACTCGAGTACGTATAAGCTGTCAAGATCATGGTATCATATATAGTCTAAACTATATCTCAATCCACATGAATCAAATAAAATAAAAATGAACAATTATGGGTCATGGTCTGCAGCCCATTAACATATTGTTCGAGTAGACTCCAAGAATGGTATGAGTCTATAAACTAAGCAGAGTATAGCATGATTATAAAGCACGAGAAGATAATAAAGAATATCACAAGTAAATACCTGTATCATATATCGCAATCCTCTACCATCATACTCTGCTAACTAACTCCATGCAGTCGCTAAACCTGAAGAGATCATCAGGTCCTCAGAGAACTAGCAAGATACATAATATACAAGCCAACATGTAACAGTAAAAAGAAGCAAGAACAATCAAGGGTATCCAACGAGACAAAATGAACCAAGACACAATATCTAAACACGAGGATCCTAAGACACTGGCATGCCATACTAGAAATGGCTGGCTATAAACTGCAGTCAAGGCAAGTACTCACAATCTATAGTATCTCAATCGCTGTCAAGGCAAGTACACACAACCAAGACGTAGCCAATCCTAGTATAAAATCCTATAGACTATAGTCAAGGTAAGTACTCATAATCTATAGAATGTCAAAGTCAAGTCCCACTCAAGTCATGTCAAGTCAAGTCAAGTTATAATCAAGTCGAGAAAAATCGTGGTGACTAGACGACTCTATCAAGCAATACATATAAGACTAACACAGTGTAACAGGTAGAACTATCATAACAGGAAAGAACAAGAATGTACAGGCAACTAGAAACATGTAAACTGAACTATAACAGGAAAAAGTGTAATATACATGGAATAAAGAAGTCACGACTGTAAGGAAAAGAATAGCAGCGAGATGGTGAACATGTATATAAATTATACTGTACAAGTTGGCAAGGTATACTTGCCTGGCGGTAGCGTAAAGAACCAACAATGTATAGTCAATCAACAAGTCAGAAAGTCCAAGTCATCACAACTGTCTCCGAAAGCTGAAATAAACGTTACCAACATTCTCAGAATAGCCAAATTAGCTTGGATTGCCTGTCCTTAAGTCCAATTCTGGACACAGGGGCAAAACGGTAATTTTGGTCAAAAACGATGTCCGCCGTTGGACCCGCTTTGCACCGAAAAGCGTGCCAGGGTCAATGGTCTCTAAAGTCGTCAAACTACATGTCTACGGATCCAATTTTCGATACGAACCCAACGTATGTCCAAAGTTGGATTCCGGCGGGCCGTGCACAAAATCGCCCGTTGAGTGGGACCGTGGGGCCCACAAAACGACGTTCGATTCAACTGTCTCAGATTTGAACCAAACTTGGCATGCAGGACCAGAAAAAACGATACGGTTCTGTTGGCGCAAGTTCGTCTCGATCTGACGAGCGTGCACAAATGTAAAACCCCTATTTTTTATAATTATTTTTTATTATTTTATTAGACTCAAAAAAATTTATACAATTTATGGTTTTTTATTTTTTTGATGAGGGTTGGCCAATTCAGTCCGAACAGGGTCCGAACAAATTTAAGCCCATGTGAGCATGTGGGGTGACTAAGGTGGCCATATAGGAATATTTTGTGTATGTACAATATTTTTAATAATTTGAGACTTGTTGAATATTTATTGACTTTTGGTACAAAATTTTGTTTTATTAATAAAATAATATTTTACAAGATGGTAAAATTTTTTGGATCCATACGTGGGTGAGCAGTAAAGTTCACCCATTGGAGCAATTTGTTTGATTATTTATTATTAAAGTTATTTTGTGGAGGTTTAATAAATATGCTTTCATATTTAAATAGTATTATACTTTGAGTGGAATTTTTGAGAATTAATTTTTGTAGATATGTTTAAAATTATATTCAATATTTGGTTAGATAATATTTAAATTGTTATTTGGATTTAAATAGATTTTTGGTGTATTTCTAGATATACATATATAGATATAAATATTTATATTTAAGTTAGTTAAAAAAAGATTGGATAGGTTTTAAAAAAAAATGGTGGGGGCCGACCCCACCACCAACAAAAACTACAGAAGCTTCATGCTGCGTGCAACAACCAATATATATAAGTTGATGAGAAGATAAGAGAAGAAAAGATTTAAAAGATTTAGTAAAAAATATATATATATGCACTAGTGGCCGGCCCCACAGTTGGGAACCGCCACCACACAACAAAGAACAAAGAAAGCAACTAGCCGCCACCATAGCAAATAGCAGCAACAGCACATTGCTAATGTGCTTAAGTAGCAGCAACTTCTTCTTTTTTTATATTAGGCCGAACCCCCATATACTATAAGTTATAAGTTTCGAAAAACCCTAACTAATCCCTTCCACCTTCCACCTTCATCCTCCTCTCCTACCTCCTTTCCTCGCCTCGACATGTGTGCCAGTCTCGCCGGAGGGATGGCAGTCCCGTCTCACGGTCGCCACGGCGACACAACAAACAACAACAGCAGATTCCCACTTTAAGGTATCTCACTTCTCCGATCTATATCTCCCTTATTTTAAATCCGTTTTAATATCCGTAAATTCGTGTAGAAAGTCCCCATGACGCTCTATCATCCCTTCAAATAGATTATTTTTTTCTGCAATAAATTTCAGTTTTAATTAAATTAAAAATCTCAAAAAGATCAGTTTTTATAAACCTTAAAAATTCCGTACGAGGTACGTCCCGACAAGCCGGGCGACCCCGTCGCAAACCGAGAGTACCGAAAGGTCCGTATCAAATTTGTGGACATGCGAGAATTGACGGATTCAAATTGGTTGCGTGTGCGCAACGAAATTGGTCCGTATCCGTCGAATTTTTGCGTATCAGACTTTTCGGAATTTTTCAATTATTTTGTGCACACTCATCAAATCGTGACGAAACTTGCGCCATTGGACTCGAAATATTTTCTGGTCCTGTGAGCCAAGTTTGGTCCGATTCTGAGACCGTTGATCGGGACGCTATTTTGGCGGGCCCACAATCCCACTCAAGGGCGATTTTGTGCACAGCCCCCGGAATCCAAAATTGGACATACCATTGGGTTCGTCTCGTCAAAAAATCTGTAGACATATAGTTTGGCAACTTTAGAGACCGTAGTTCTGGCACGCATTTCGGTGCAAAACGGGTCCAACGACGGACATCGTTTTGACCCAAATTACGATTTTGCCCCTGTTCCAGAATTTGACTTTTGGACAGGCGTTTCCTAGGCATATCTTTTATTCCAAACTCGTTTTGATGTTGTTTCAGCATCCGGAGCTTCTTGTGGTTTTACTTTCGGGGTGACGATTCTGATTGATGGATTTTTGCTGCTTCTCGCACCACCCTCAGGCAAGATACCTTGCCATTTACTGTTTATATTAGTTTGCATTTTATTACATATCACTGTTCAGTTATTTCCAGTTTTACTGTTCTTGATTTACTGTCTGCTCAGTGATATAGATATATTGTATTATCCTTTGACTGCATATGGACTTAGAGTTAAGAGACTACCGTCTGTAGTGTATCGCATATACCTTGACACAGAGTTGTACCACGAGGATGTGTGAGATGAGTACATATAGAGGTTCTTGTGTGTGGACTGATCCCCATGCGCATGCGATAGGGAACTGCTAATAGAGGCATGTTAGGAGGCTTAGCAGTTAGTAGAGGTATGTGAGACATGGATGTGACTCTGTTAGGCATTGGGTGGGAAGAACAGTTCCTTGACGTATGGGCCAAGTATGCACTTTCCCTATTGCCGGTTATCTCCACGGGAGATACGGTCCTGGATCCTGATACTGATTTACTACTGGCCTCTGACATTCGATGAATGTTATGCTTTGAGGTCCCTGGTATCCTGATGGGCCATACCTGAGATTACTGCTACTGAGCCAGAGTGCCCATGCATTGGAGGTTTGTTCTTAACTGCATAAACACTGTAGTACGATTAGATTACCTTATTGTCGTCTTGTCACTTATTTCGGTTTGTGACATATTATATATTCAGTTTATTATGGCATCTTTATGTATCTTGTTACGTCCCTCTGAGGACCTGGTTATCTTCCGGTGTGCTTCTATGATTTGTAGGTGTTCTAGCCAAGGCCATGATCTTCTCCATTCCTTCGAAGATGGTTGCGCTTGGTTCGTCTTGTTATTTTATATTTCTTGTATTTTATTTGAGATAGTTGGTAGTGGACTTTGTCTCCGCCCAACGATTGTATATATGACAATTCAAGTTGCTTTTATACATTTATTTTTCTAGTGGATGAGATTTAGTTATTATGGTTCTACTGTATTTTACAGCTTATGTGTACATACGAGGTTTCCATATATTGGGATATACTTCGATGTATACAGCTGGCATGGATACGTACCTAGTCCTAAGTATTTAGGACTGGGGCGTTACATATTTTTGTGGTGGCCCATGCAGGTCGAGTTTGTCACTTCGGCTATATAATTGTCGATGTGAGCCTGCAACATAGGATTAGAATCTAGGAATCTCATCCATACAACTTGACCTCTTTTCTTGGCTTCAAATTTCGGATTCTCGTTCATTTCCTTGAGTTGCATCTTGCTTGATTTCTTCCTACCGTCCATTCTTATTTCGTGCTTAGTATCAACTAGGAAGATGACTTCATTAGTATATGCTCATAGGTCACACATATGGCTAGAATGGTTATATTGGCAATTGGAATAATTCAAGACTCTAATTGAGTTTAAAAGGCTTTTTAGTGTGATTTGATGATTAGTAATGGTAAAGTAGGATATTGCCACGGAAGGTTTTAAACTTGAGATTTCTAAATAGTAAACACCAGAGGATTTATAGAATTTTATACTGTTTTAAATTGATTGGATTTTTTTTGAGAATGATATTTATTTATTGGGTTATAGTTATAAATCTTTGCACAAGTATAAAAAAAATTGATTTGCTTTTCGAATTATGATATTTATAATTTTGGGTGATAGATATACTATTTATAATTTTGGGTGATAGATATACATCTTGGAACAAATAAAATTTATTTGAATTTTGTTTGATGATTTATTGGATTATGATTATACACCTTTGCACGATTATAAATTTGGTTTGAGAATGATCTTAGCTTTTAAAAATGGCCATAAGAAGTATTTAAATTGAGTTGTACAACTTGCGATTTTAGTGTTTAGTAAATTTTGAATTTTAAGTGGAAGTAATGATGGTAAATTTTGTTTACCATAATTAAAAAAAATTATTTAGAATTTTATTTATTTTAAATTGTGCCCTATAATTGAGGATTTACAAATCTATTTAAATTTCTGGTAAAAAAGATTTTGACTGATAAGATTATTTGAAAATTTAGTTTAATGTTGGATTGCTAATATCGCAAATTTGAATAAAATAAAAATATATGATGTGATAAGGTTGTTTTGATTGATCAAACAAAGTTACCCTTTAAATTTTTGATTATATTGGTATGACGGGTATGAATAGAAGTTATAATTGATAAGAGCATTGAGTGTAATTTTGAGATTGCTTTTAATATGCTCAGAGTTTATTATGAGTTATTTAGAAATGTTAGAGTGTTAAATTTTGATTGATTGTGAAATTTTATGGATTCGTAAATTATGAACTCTTGAGAAATAGTTGAATTTAAACGTTAATTTTGAAAAATGTTAGTAGTACATGATAAAATTTGCTTTGAGATTTATGAGATGATTTAAATTTTTATGATGAATTTGAACGGCTTGGAGTGAAACAAATTTGGTGGTTTATTTTTAAAACTTTTTGGAGGAAACTGGAGTTAAATTTTAAATGGTAGGCCATCAAGATAGCTCTAATTAGATAGAGTACTCCCACTAATTGCCATGTCACCATGACCATGATAGTGGTATACACAAGGATTGTTAGTCATCTACCCAGCTATGTGACTGTATCTCACTTTGACTACTCGATATTCTTTCAAATTTTAGAACTTTTAATTGCGACCTTCTAACCTATTTACAATTTGAATAATGAGTTAATGATTCCTTGACTGTATTCATCTAGAAGACTATCTCTCCGGAATTGTGTTCCTAATTATTTTACTGGATTCAATTAATTTTTATTTCATGCTTTAACTTGATCTTCTTTATTTTTGTGCATTAATTATCACCTCGTGAACTCCCACTTTCTATTTTATAACTTTTGGTGTCCCTTACCATGACTTGGATATTTGTAGTACAACACTAGACTTTTTCTTCCAACAAATTTCATATAAGACCTAGACGAGCCCACCTTCCTGTAGACATATCTGTCCCACCAAAACCCATCCCCTTGTACTCTATTTCTTGATATGACCTTATGGTCAAAATGACCAAATATAATCTTTACCATGATACCGATATATTTCTGATCACGAATAGGAATTCCATCTCGACTCAATTCTTTCGACCGATATGTGATTTATTCTACTTAATTCCGTAAATACTTAAATTGTTCTTTATCTTAATTGTTGGACCATTGTCCTATGATACTATTAGTTTAACTCTTGTAAGTTGGGTAGAATACCTCAGCAACAAAGCCTTTGTCCTTGTGACCCATAGTGATAGTTTACTTAAACTATGGAATCTGAAGAATTCTAACCCATTTAGCCAACCAAGCCATAAGCAAGCCAACACTAGGACAACTGTATAGGCCCAAACTTCGGGCGATTGATTTAAAAAAAAAAAGATCTTGGACTATTTAAAATTTCCTTCATTAGTACCCTTGCTCATAACTTGACTATCTCATGCTGCTAATGTAGCTTCAATTTTGCAAGCTTATTTCGTTATCAAGCTTGATCATGACATATTTTATTGGGTGCCCCACTAACATATTGTCTAATCAGAACCGTGCATGATGGTCTGATCAACCTATTGCACTTTGGTTCGTTATTATATCTTATTCTTTGCGGATGGAGACATAGTTAAACCTGCCTTAGAGTCTCATCCGCGACAGCATTGACAACTCTCTTTTGAATTATTTATGTGCAGGTGAACCTCGTATTTCGTACTCGATAGCATCTTCTTTGAATCCTTACTGTTTTGTCTTTTAAAGACAGGACACTGTACTTGATAGATAGACACAAGAGATCACCTTTAGTTTTTTTTCTATCAGTTATCTTCCACACGAATTTAGATAGCCACCGACAGACTCATGTGGCTATATCCTTGCCTTTAAACTCCTCATTTTCTCAACCTTAGAATTGTTATCGTGCCTCCCAATATTTTTATGCACTCGAGAATAATTCTAATCGTTCACTAAATCAAACCCCCGACCAAGACGATCAGTATCCAGTTCTCCCTTAAGGAACACCTATCCGAATGTCTAAATTATTCTCTTTGGTCTACTCAATTCCTTATTATTCTCCAAATTGGATTATCGAAATTTGCTATTCACTAGCAATCCTTATTCAATTCCATAACCATGATATATTTTTGTATATATCGACTCCACAATCTTCTGTTGCATGGTTGTGTGGAACGCCGTTTTATCCTCCTCCAAAATTTAAGGGTATTTTGGTATTGAAACTCTTCTCCTCAACCCTATCTACCCTTAATCCTAAATTTCGAGGACGAAATTCTTGTAAGTTGGGTAGGATGTAAAACTATTTTTATAATTATTTTTTATTATTTTATTAGACTCAAAATAAATTTAAACAATTTATGGTTTTATTATTTTTTTGATGACGGGTTGGCCAATTCAGCCGAACAGGGTCCGAACAAATTAAGCCCATGTGAGCATGGGTGACTAAGGTGGCCATTATGAATTTTGTGTATGTACAAATATTTTTAAATATTTGAGACTTGTTGAATATTTATTGACTTTTGGTACAAAATTTATGTTTTATTAATAAAATAATATTTTACAGATGGTACAAATTTTCTGGATCCATACGTGGGTGAGCAGTAAGTTCACCCATTGGAGCAATTTTATTAATTTATTATTATTAAAGTTATTTTGTGGAGGTTTAATAATATGCTTTCATATTTAAATAGTATTATTACTTTGAGTGGAATTTTTGAGAATAAATTTATGTAGATATGTTTAAAATTATATTCATATTTGGTTAGATAATATTTAAATTTATTTGGATTTAATAGATTTTGGTGTATTTCTAGATATACATATATAGTAATATTATATTTAAGTAGTTAAGAAAAGATTGGATAGGTTTTGAAAAAAAAAAAAAAAAAAGGGTGGGGGGCCGACCCCACCACCAACAAAAACTACAGAAGTTTCATGCTGCGTGCAACAACCAATAATTATATAAGTTGATGAGAGATAGAGAAGAAAAGATTTAAAGATTTAGTAAAAAAATATATCTATATATATATATATATATATATATATATATATATATATATATATTATATATATATATATATAGATATCTATATATATATATATATATGCACTAGTGGCCGGCCCCACAGTGGGAACCGCCACCACAAACAAAGAACAAAGAAAGCAAACTAGCGCCCACCATAGCAAATAGCAGCAACAGCACATTGCTAATGTGCTTAAGTAGCAGCAACTTCTTCTTTTTTATATTAGGCCGAACCCCCATATAATATATAGTTATAAGTTTCGAAAAACCCTAACTATCTCCTTCCACCTTCCACCTTCATCTCCCTCTCCTACTCCTCCTTCCTCGCCTCGATATGTGTGCCAGCCTCGCCGGAGGGATGGCAGTCCCGTCTCAGGTCGCCACGGCGACAACAACAAACAACAACAGAGTTCCCACTTTAAGGTATCTCATTCCCGATCTATATCTCCTTATTTTAAATCCGTTTTATATCCGTAAATCGTGTGGAAAGCCCCCATGACTATCATCCCTTCAAATAGAATTATTTTTTTCTGCAATAAATTTCAGTTTAAAATTAAAAATCTCAAAAAGATCAGTTTTATAAACCTTAAAACTCCGTACGAGGTACGTCCGACAAGCCGGGCGACAATCGCAAACCGAGAGTACCGAAAGGTCCGTATCAAATTTGTGGACATGCGAGAATTGACGGGATTCAATTGGTTGCGTGTGCGCAACGAATTGGTCTGTATCCGTCAAA
>JANAVB010027981.1:0-40951 GCA_029216955.1 Iris pallida
TTATGTCATATCTCCTTTTGCTTTATTAAAGGAATTCTCTCTTATCTTGACTTGGCCAAATCTGGATTGTAGGCCCTACGTCCACAATTATCATTATTTGTGGCTGTCTTCATCAATTCCGCCTTTATTCCGCTACCGCACAGCTGTCCTCTATTTTCCATCATCTTCACTATCCTGGGTCGCCTTCGTGGCGCGTGACTGGCGGACGATTCAACCACCACTTCCTTGTTGCTTTCAGGAAGATTCATCCCCACCGCCATGAGCTGCAACCGACGCCCTGACGACTTCATTGAATCATCATCATCCAGATCGAGGAAAATAGTATCGCCAAATATTTCCTTCATTTGGGAATTAATTTGCGACAGCGATTTTTTCAATTCTTCTTTGGATATTTTAGGATTTTTCCTGAGTATATAATCTTTATATTTTTCAGGTAATTATCCTCATAATCCATATTTTTCTTCTTGCAGCTTCTCTGATTCTTTGGCTTCTGCTGCAGATGCCTTATTTCTGCTATTTTTTCTTTCTCATCAATTCTATTCCACCATTTGATGAGAAAAATTCTTTTAATTTGTAAATTCCAAATCTCCCTGCACATTTGAGAGACCACTTCATTATGTGGGAATATTATTAGAGACGAAAAATAACATGGTTGTCTCCTCATCATAGAAATTTTGTTTTTTCTGGCAAATTTTTGCCTTCTCGACCCATTCGTCGAACAAGTTGAGCAATGGTCCTGACAATATTTCCAGGTTTGCCCCAAAATAATTCCACCACTTATTGAACCAGGTGGGAATGTCCTGTTCTAATATTTTAGGACATATTTTAATAAACCAGGAATGCCTCCTTTTGTCATTCTCATAATAAACACATAAAAGAAAGCATCAATGTAATCCCAGTATATGAACTTCATTGAAGTCGTATTATCCTGAAGAGCATTGCCCTCTCAAATTCGGATGCAAACCCCATGATTGAGGGTAAGGATTTTTATATAGTAATTATCTCCGAATGCGGATCTTTAGGATTTTGCCTAAAGTGCTCGATTTCTGCTGAATTGGTGGAGCAAAGCATTCCTTCATAATGGATCCTCGCCCTCATTTTTATGGGATAAAAATTCCTCTCAAAGTATTTTTCTTTGAGTTGCCAGGGATCCCAAGTGTCATGGGATACAGGAATATCATTCCGATCAAGACATATTATATCTTCCTCAGCTAATTTCTGAGTGTAGATTGTCTCCATTTCTGCAAGAGTAGCCGCCTCTTGGTAGGAAAATTTTTCCCTCTGTTGCTCATTGGATAAATTATCAGCTGAAACAATAATATTTTTTCGAACAGGAATTTGGTCCTGCCTCCTGTGAGTCTTTCGACTTTTGGGCTGCTCCCATTTGGGAGGCTTCCAGGGCTGCTTGCCCTTATCGTGCCTGCTCATTCTGCAAAAATTCGCGAGTTAGAAAATTAGGAAGACTATTTTCTTCACCTTTAATATATTCAATATTAAAATTAGCTAATTCAGCCTGCCATCTAGCAAATATTTGCTTTGATGCTAGATTTTTAACGTCTTTCTCTAAGACTGTTTTTGCAGAGCTACAATCTATTCTAAGCAAAAACTTCTGATTAAGTAGATCATCTTGGAACTTATGTATGCACTTTATTATAGAAAGAATTTTTTTCTTGATTGTGGAGTAATTAAGTTGGGTATCATTCCATTTACCCGAGCAAAACCTAACTAAGACTTCCTTATTAGTCTCAGGGTTTCTTTGCTTGAAGATGCCACCATAGCCAATATCACTGGCATCTGTTTCCACAATTTTAAACCATTCAGCATTTGCTAAATGTAAGCAAGGTAAATTCTTAACCTTCTGCTTTATTATCCTAACTGCCTTAGTATGTTCTTTTGACCAGGCAGATGGATTCTTCTTCAATCTTTGATACAAAATTTTTGTATCTTGAGCTATGTTCTTGTAAAAGTCAGAAACATAGTTCAATGCCCCAAGAAACCTTGCTTATTATCAGTTATTTCGTCAGGGAACTTAGAAGCAAAGTCAATACTTCTATCAATAGGAATTATTATCCTATTTGCTATATTATGTCCCAAAAATCTTATTTCTGTTTGGAACAACTTCATTTTTGGTGCTGATATCACCAACCCATTCTTGATGACTAAGTGTTTAAAAATCTTCAGATGCTTGAAATGCTCATCAAGAGAATTAGAAAATATTAGTATATCATCTATGTATGATAAAATAAATTCAGAATAATTATTGAATATTTCATTCATTATATTCAAAAATTCGAACGGAGCATTCTTTAGTCCGAAGGGCATAACATTCCATTCATAGTGCCCAAATGGAACTGTAAAAGCAGTTTTATACCTATCCTGCTCAGCTATCTGGATTTGCCAGTAGCCTGATTTCAAATCAAATTTAGAAAAAATCCTTGCTCTAACTATTCTATTGAGCAGATCTCTCTTATTAGGGATTGGATATCTGATCCACTTTAAACTTATTGAGAGGTTTATAATTAATTACCAATCTCGGTACACCTCTCTCCCTCTCAGCATTATTCATTACATAGAATGCTGTGCAACTCCATGGAGAGTAGGATTTTCTTATTAACTTCTTGTCTATTAAATCCTGTATTTCCTTTTTACATATTTCCAGATATTGCTGATTCATCTGGCACGGCCTCGCTTTGGTTGGAATATCTTTCTCATTAAAGCTATCCTCATATGGGAGTGAAACAATATGCTGTTTCCGATCCCAGAAAGCATTTGGAAGATTGCTACAAGTCTGAAGTTTAAACTCCTCTTCGACCTGTTTTATTTTTTCTTAATCTCTGGCTTATTTAATTGATCAGAGATTTGTATTTGCCTTATTTCTTCCCGGAGAAAGTTGATTTGATTTTCTTTAAAATCAATTTCTCTTATTTCATTTAGAATCTTGATCATTGGATCACGAATAAATTCAAAGGTAACTTCTCTGCCTTTATAAATAGTAGAAATAACTAATATTCCTTATTGGCATCAGCTTTTCTAGGAAAGGGGTTCCTAAAATAATATGCTGAGTTATTTCTTTAACTACCACAAATTGTAATGGTATGGTAGCAGAATTTTTACAGATATTAACATCTGTAACCTTATATGGTGCTGTCAAGGCTTTATTATTTGTAGCACTAAGTGTTTGAGTTGTGCGTTCACAATATTTTACTGGAATCACACCCTCTTTAACACAATTAAGATCTGCACCACTATCTACTAGTGCAATCAAATTCTTAATATAATACTCATTATTAATGAGTAAATCTATTTGAATGTACCATTTTTGGGTAACATAGAGATCTATTTTCTCTAATTTTTGTTGAGGTTCAGTTTCCTCATCAGAAACTCCAGGGGTAGAAGTATTACTTCTTTTTGAGCTTTCCCCTTGCTCGCTAGTATGGATTATCATATTCTTTGCTACTGTCTCCAAATTAGACAGTCTTATTTGAGTCATCTCATCTTGATAACTCTTTTATTTCCTTTTTCAATACCTTAATCTCATTTTGGAGATCTTGTATTGTTACAGCTTTTACCTCCTTATTTCTATATCGTCGGAGGACTTCATCCATGCTGTAAAATTCTTCTTTCTTATTAGTTCCTTCCTCATTCAAAGAACTATTAGATACCTTTTCTTCAATGCTAAGAAAATCTATTAACTTTTCTCTAGCATTCCTACTGATTTCAGTAGATAATAGAGATTTTATTATCTCTCCTTTATCTTGAGCAGTTAATACATTAATTGACAATCCATTCATTTCGACTATGGATTTATAATACTCAAGATCATGTTCATTGGAACATTCCTCACAGCTACATTCACTATCGCATTCACACATATTAATTGACTCGTCATCACTAGACTCGTCTGATGAACCTAATTCTTTATCAGAATTTATTAATATTTTGTACAGGGTTTTCTTTAACCCTTCATCCTCTATTTCTTGGATCTTCTTCTTGGTGTAACATCTATTAGCGTAATGACCTATTTTGCCACATTTATAACATTTTATTTCCTTAGAGGATTTTCTCTTATGAGAAGATTTCTTCTCTCTCCCCTTTTCTTTCTCCTTATATTGCTGGGGATATTTCTTTTTTCTTTTTCTCCTATAGTAGGGCTTATTTCCCTTTTCTCTATTATAATCCTTCTTAGCCTTTCCCTTCTTATCATAAGGCTTGTAATCATCTACAGCAAATTGGCTACAAAATTCACCTAATTGCTTTCTCTCTGAAAGCCTTTGTGATTTCAATTGATTCCTTAGCTTTAAATCATTACATAAAGCTAAGCCTTCTTGGACACAAGCATTGATTAATGCTCCATAGGTGTAATTTTGATATGGTATTTCTTTTCTTTCAACTTTTGTCGTATTTTTTCAGCAAAGAGGTTGGGCAATCCATCAATGAATTTGGATTTCCAATGTGATGCATTAGCATCATCAAGCGCCATGACTCTACTCAGAAAAGTATCTTTATACCATCTGAAATGAGTCAAAGTTGGACATCGTAAATTCTGTAATAGGGTTCTAATTCTCCCCCCATCAGAAATATGTCCTGTGAAATGCTCTAATATATTGTATATTAGAGTATAAACAGCATCAGATTTCTGCTGTCCATCTTCTGTCTTAGTGACATTTATTATTTCCATTCGTTGCTTATTACTCAGGCAATGATCCCACCATCCTCGCAGGATACCTGTAAATCCACTGGCGACAAATAAGGCTATTTGTCGATCATTATTACCAGCGGCTTTAGCAACATTGGAATACATCAATATTCGATGTAATTGATCATGTATTTGCTTATCAGAAAGACCATCTATGTTCCATTCATAGATTTCTCCAGCACAGTAATGATTCTGAATTATAGAATCATTCTCCTCATACAAAACATCCATTGGAGAAGGTCTTTTGTAATAATATTTGATTAAATTAGGTTTGTCATATTTGACAGTGTTAACTCTTTCTCGATTCAAATCCTTCTGAACCGTTTCTAAAGAGTTTTGAACCGAATTAAAAGAATTATACATTTCCTCTAATTCAATAGGATTAACCTGTTCATCTGGGATAGAACAAGTTTCCCTAGAGTCAGATTCAGACTCTTGACCATTCTGGATCGAGGATTCTCCTTGTAGCACATTAAGGTGCTTAGGTATATCCTTAGCCTTATTAGGATCATAATTCAGAAATTCCTCTTTAAGACGTTCGTACTCCAATTCTTCTTCAGAGAGTACATTAACGCTTTGATTTCTGAATTGCTCGACTAACTCTCTCAGATCTTCCTTAGTAAATTCTGACTTAGATCTGAACTTGTAGTCGGTGACTTCCATTGGAGGTCTAATTGGAATCCTACTTGTTTCCATTTTGGGTTTAACAATAGGACTCTCATGAAGCTCTACTCCTTTAAGCGAATTAAATTTATCATTTAGCTTCTGAATATTCTCCTCTATTCGGGTCAATTGTTTACCCATAACTTGAATAAAGGTATTGGTATAATTATTTTGCAGTATTATTTTCTGCAACTCCTTTATTGTGGCTTTCTCATGTTCTATAGCCTTATAGAACGAATTAGCCTCAATATTAGTATTGAATGGAGCGGATATTTTAAGAGATTCGTTAGGAGGATATAACGATTTTATTTTCTGTCCTCCCTTAGTGGTCCAAATCTTAAATTGCTCCTCTATGAAATTTATATGTCTTATTCTACCACTAAGATATTCCTCAAGGAACCAATCTCGGAACCATCGTACCTTCTGCATATTTGGAAGGTCTTCTTCATACATTTTCCTATATTCTTTACGCTGATGAACTTTGAATTGGTGTTGAAACCATTCCCTAAATTCTCTATTTTCTTCGCTGTAATATTCTTTCTTACAGCACTCAATCATAGCTGGTGAGAGTCTATAATCCATTAAAAATTAAATGCCATTTCCGACATTGTCGGTTCCTCATCTAATTTAGATGACTGAGAATCTGATTTGGAAGCATATATTGGGTGAACCACATTAGATTCATTTATTTGAAGCTTTTTTATTTTGTTTTCTTCTATATTAGAAGATTCAGCTTCTGATTGCTTGTCTGAGATAGATTTCTCAGTTATGAATCTCCTGGAATTTGATGTGGAGATTCTGGCTTTTATTTGTGGAGTAAATCTAACTTCCACATCGCCATCTGGAGTCTGAATTATTTGGTCTATTTCCGAATCCATTATGGGTTTCGGAGGAACAGCCATATTCAGAGTCCATTCATTAGGAAAGTTTATTTCTTTCCATTTAATGATTCTATTAGTAGCTACTTTAGTAGTCAAAAGATTAGTCTCTACTAAAGTAGTCTGTCCTGGTTTGGTAAGGTGTTTAGCTTTGGGGGCTAAAGTATTTAACACCTTAAAATGAACTCTATAGATTATTGCTATAGTTTCAGATCCAGGAAGAAAATTATAACCAAATGTCTTTAGATTCAAAGACACGGCTTCTAACAGGTTTGTATCTGTTAGGGATAAGCTCAAATTGGGATAAACATTAAAATATACTGGACCATGACAGAGACTTGTCTGCATGACTCCCATTAGGGATTGTGCCCAGTCTAAACATCGACCATCTCTTAAAGATGTCAGTAAGGATGCATTTAAACCTTGAAGTGTTAAAGGTTTTAAGGCTACTTGTATTAGTCCAATATGAATGAAATTATATTTATCTCTGTAATTAGAGATATCATCTTCAGATAATAACTTAATTATTTGTTCATTATCTGAGACTTGGACAGTTCTTTCCATTGTTTTGATTGCAATGGAAGACTTGAAATCAAACGTACCTATTTGGTATATTTCCTTAGGTTGAACTTTTGGAATTGTCCATTTGTTCAACTCTTCTAATTCCGTAGGAAATTCATACAGATTGGCATTCTTAACTGATTTACCCTTATTAAGGGTCTTCTTATTCGAACCCATTAAATCTGCCAGTTGGTTACTCATCTGAGGAGGATCTGGAGGATCTATCTTGCTACCTTCTTCATGTAAACTATTAAACTGCATTCTGTTGTTAATATTAATACTACTATCGCTAATGTCTAAAAGGCTTAGGTCTAATTTATCTGGTAGTAAAAAGGTTGCACGGCTGTCAACGATTTACGGCTAAACACGGCACTCTCTGCCATCAAACGCCAAATGTAGACAGGATCTTCAACAACAAGGCCAAACAACAGAGTAGAAGAACAAGATTGAAATCGCAAACTTGAAACTTTTTTTGATTATAGTAGTAGTACAAGCACTCACAAGCAAACTCTCTCAGAAGCAAATAGAAAAACTTAGCACACCCACAAATGAGGCAGACGGCCTCTATTTATAATACAAACACACCCGAAGCAAACCGGCAGTATCAGGTTATTGCAAGCCATCTGTCCAGAAGAACCGCCTCGAGTGAATTATTGGGGTTACACGTAGTGTATTAGGCACATACGTGTCCCAACAACTTTATGTCATATCTCCTTTTGCTTTATTAAAGGAGATTCTCTCTTATCTTGACTTCGACCAAATTCTGGATTGTAGGCCCTACATCCACAATTATTATTATTTGTGGCTGTCTTCATCAATTCTGCCTTTATTCCGCTACCGCACAGCTGTCCTCTATTTCCCATCATCTTTACTATTCCTGGGTCGCCTTCGTGGCGCGTGACTGGCGGACGATTCAACCACCACTTCCTTGTTGCTTTCAGAGGAAGATTCATCCCCACCGCCATGAGCTGCAACCGACGCCTCTGACGACTTCATTGAATCATCATCATCCAGATCGAGGAAAATAGTATCGCCAAATATTTCCTTCATTTGGGAATGAATATATTTGCGACAGCAATTTTTCAATTCTTCTTTGGATATTTTAGGATTTTTCCTGAGTATATAATCTTTATATTTTCTCAGATAATTATCCTCATAATCCATAATTTTTTCTTCTTGCAGCTTCTCTGATTCTTTGGCTTCTGCTGCAAGGGATGCCTTAATTTCTGCTATTTTTTCTTTCTCATTAATTCTATTCCACCATTTGATGAGAAAAATTCTTTTTAATTTGTAAATTCCAAACTCTCCCTCTGCACATTTGAGAGACCACTTCATTATGTGGGGAATATTATTAGAGACGAAAAATAACATGGTTGTCTCCTCATCATAGAAATTTTGTTTTTTCTGGCAAATTTTTGCCTTCTCGACCCATTCGTCGAACAAGTTGAGCAATGGTCCTGACAATATTTCCAGGTTTGCCCCAAAATAATTCCACCACTTATTGAACCAGGTGGGAATGTCCTGTTCTAGTATTTTAGGACATATTTTAATAAACCAGGAATGCCTCCTTTTGTCATTCTCATAATAAAACACATAAAAGAAAGCATCAATGTAATCCCAGTATGTGAACTTCATTGAAGTCGTATTATTCCTGAAGAGCATTGCCCTCTCGAAATTCGAATGCAAACCCCATGATTGAGGGGTAAGGATTTTATATATAGTAATTTTACTATATACTATCTCCGAATGCGGATCTTTTGGATTTTGCCTAAAGTGCTCGATTTCTGCTGAATTGGTGGAGCAAAGCATTCCTTCATAATGGATCCTCGCCCTCATTTTTATGGGATAAAAATTCCTCTCAAAGTATTTTTCTTTGAGTTGCCAGGGATCCCAAGTGTCATGGGACACAGGAATATCATTCCGATCAAGACATATTATATTTTCCTCAGCTGATTTCTGAGTGTAGATTGTCTCCATTTCTGCAAGAGTAGCCGCCTCTTGGTAGGAAAATTTTTTCCTCTGTTGCTCATTGGATAAATTATCTGCTGAAACAATAATATTTTTTCGAACAGGAATTTGGTCCTGCCTCCTGTGAGTCTTTCGACTTTTGGGCTGCTCCCATTTGGGAGGCTCCCAGGGCTGCTTGCCCTTATCGCGCCTGCTCATTCTGCAAAAATTTACGAGTTAGAAAATCAGGAAGACTATTTTCTTCACCTTTAATATATTCAATATTAAAATAAAAAATAGCTAATTCAGCCTGCAATCTAGCAAATATTTGCTTTGATGCTAGATTTTTAACGTCTTTCTCTAAGACTGTTTTTGCAGAGCTACAATCTATTCTAAGCAAAAACTTCTGATTAAGTAGATCATCTTGGAACTTATGTATGCACTTTATTATAGAAAGAATTTCTTTCTTGATTGTGGAGTAATTAAGTTGGGTATCATTCCATTTACCCGAGCAAAACCTAACTAAGACTTCCTTATTAGTCTCAGGGTTTCTTTGCTTGAAGATGCCACCACAGCCAATATCACTGGCATCTGTTTCCACAATTTTAAACCATTCAGCATTTGCTAAATGTAAGCAAGGTAAATTCTTAACCTTCTGCTTTATTATCCTAACTGCCTTAGTATGTTCTTTTGACCAGGATGATGGATTCTTCTTCAATCTTTGATACAAAATTTTTGTATCTTGAGCTATGTTCTTGTAAAAGTCAGAAACATAGTTCAATGCCCCAAGAAACCTTTGCAACTGCTTATTATCAGTTATTTCGTCAGGGAACTTAGAAGCAAATTCAATACTTCTATCAATAGGAATTATTGTCCTATTTGCTATATTATGTCCCAAAAATCTTATTTCTGTTTGGAACAACTTCATTTTTGGTGCTGATATCACCAACCCATTTTGATGACTAAGTGTTTAAAAATCTTCAGATGCTTGAAATGCTCATCAAGAGAATTAGAAAATATTAGTATATCATCTATGTATGATAAAATAAATTCAGAATAATTATTGAATATTTCATTCATTATATTCTGAAATTCGGACGGAGCATTCTTTAGTCCGAAGGGCATAACATTCCATTCATAGTGTCCAAATAGAACTGTAAAAGCAGTTTTATACCTATCCTGCTCAGCTATCTGGATTTGCCAGTAGCCTGACTTCAAATCAAATTTAGAATAAATCCTTGCTCTAACTATTCTATTGAGCAGATCTCTCTTATTAGGGATTGGATATCTGATCCACTTTAAAACCTTATTGAGAGGTTTATAATTAATTACCAATCTTGGTACACCTCTCTCCCTCTCAGCATTATTCATTACATAGAATGCTGTGCAACTCCATGGAGAGTAGGATTTTCTTATTAACCTCTTGTCTATTAAATCATGTATTTCCTTTTTACATATTTCCAGATATTGCTGATTCATCTGGCACGGCCTCGCTTTGGTTGGGATATCTTTCTCATTAAAGCTATCCTCATATGGGAGTGAAACAATATGCTGTTTCCGATCCCAGAAAGCATTTGGAAGATTGCTACAAGTCTGAAGTTTAAACTCCTCTTCGACCTGTTTTATTTTTTCCTTAATCTCTGGCTTATTTAATTGATCAGAGATTTGTATTTGCCTTATTTCTTCCCGGAGAAAGTTGATTTGATTTTCTTTAAAATCAATTTCTCTTATTTCATTTAGAATCTTGATCATTGGATCACGAATAAATTCAAAGGTAACTTCTCTACCTTTATAAATAGTAGAAATTCCTTTTAAACTAATATTCCTTATTGGCATCAGCTTTTCTAGGAAAGGGGTTCCTAAAATAACATGCTGAGTTATTTCTTTAACTACCTCAAATTATAATGGTATGGTAGCAGAATTTTTACAGATATTAACATCTGTAACCTTATATGGTGCTGTTAAGGCTTTATTATTTGCAGCACTAAGTGTTTGAGTTGTGCGTTCACAATATTTTACTGGAATCACACCCTCTTTAACACAATTAAGATCTGCACCACTATCTACTAGTGCAATCAAATTCTTAATATAATACTCATTATTAATGAGTAAATCTATTTGAATGTACCATTTTTGGGTAACATAGAGATCTATTTTCTCTAATTTCTGTTGAGGTTCAGTTTCCTCATCAGAAACTCCAGGGGTAGAAGTATTACTTCTTTTTGAGCTTTTTCCTTGCTCGGTAGTATGGATTATCATATTCTTTGCTACTGTCTCCAAATTAGACAGTCTTATTTGAGTCATCTCATCTTGAGATTTTAACTCTTTTATTTCCTTTTTCAATACCTTAATCTCATTTTGGAGATCTTGTATTGTTACAGCTTTTACCTCCTTATTTCTATATCGTCGGAGGACTTCATCCATGCTGTAAAATTCTTCTTTCTTATTAGTTCCTTCCTCATTCAAAGAACTATTAGATACCTTTTCTTCAATGCTAAGAAAATCTATTAACTTTTCTCTAGCATTCCTACTGATTTCAGTAGATAATAGAGATTTTATTATCTCTCCTTTATCTTGAGCAGTTAATACATTAATTGACAATCCATTCATTTCGACTATGAATTTATAATACTCAAGATCATGTTCATTGGAACATTCCTCACAGCTACATTCACTATCGCATTCACACATATTAATTGACTCGTCATCACTAGACTCGTCTGATGAACCTAATTCTTTATCAGAATTTATTAATATTTTGTACAGGGTTTTCTTTAACCCTTCATCCTCTATTTCTTGGATCTTTTTCTTGGTGTAACATCTATTAGCGTAATGACCTATTTTGCCACATTTATAACATTTTATTTCCTTAGAGGATTTCCTCTTATGAGAAGATTTCTTCTCTCTCCCCTTTTCTTTCTCCTTATATTGCTGGGGATATTTTTTTTTTTCTTTTTCTCCTATAGTAGGGCTTATTTCCCTTTTCTCTATTATAATCCTTCTTAGCCTTTCCCTTCTTATCATAAGGCTTGTAATCATCTACAGCAAATTGGCTACAAAATTCACCTAATTGCTTTCTCTCTGAAAGCCTTTGTGATTTCAATTGATTCCTTAGCTTTAAATCATTACATAAAGCTAAGCCTTCTTGGACACAAGCATTGATCAATGCTCCATAGGTATAATTTTGATATGGTATTTCTTTTCTTTCAACTTTTGCCGTATTTTTTCAGCAAAGAGGTTGGGCAATCTATCAATGAATTTGGATTTCCAATGTGATGCATTAGCATCATCAAGCGCCATGACTCTACTCAGAAAAGTATCTTTATACCATCTGAAATGAGTCAAAGTTGGACATCGTAAATTCTGTAATAGGGTTCTAATTCTCCCCCCATCAGAAATATGTCCTGTGAAATGCTCTAATATATTGTATATTAGAGTATAAACAGCATCAGATTTCTGCTGTCCATCTTCTGTCTTAGTGACATTTATTATTTCCATTCGTTGCTCATTACTCAGGCAATGATCCCACCATCCTCGCAGGATACCTGTAAATCCACTGGCGACAAATAAGGCTATTTGTCGATCATTATTACCAGCGGCTTTAGCAACATTGGAATACATCAATATTCGATGTAATTGATCATGTATTTGCTTATCAGAAAGACCATCTATGTTCCATTCATAGATTTCTCCAGCACAGTAATGATTCTGAATTATAGAATCATTCTCCTCATACAAAACATCCATTAGAGAAGGTCTTTTGTAATAATATTTGATTAAATTAGGTTTGTCATATTTGACAGTGTAAACTCTTTCTCGATTCAAATCCTTCTGAACCGTTTCTAAAGAGTTTTGAACCGAATTAAAAGAATTATACATTTCCTCTAATTCAATAGGATTAACCTGTTCGTCTGGGATAGAACAAGTTTCCCTAGAGTCAGATTCAGACTCTTGACCATTCTGGGTCGAGGATTCTCCTTGTAGCACATTAAGGTGCTTAGGTATATCCTTAGCCTTATTAGGATCATAATTCAGAAATTCCTCTTTAAGACGTTCGTACTCCAATTCTTCTTCAGAGAGTACATTAACGCTTTGATTTCTGAATTGCTCGACTAACTCTCTCAGATCTTCCTTAGTAAATTCTGACTTAGATCTGAACTTGTAGTCGGTGACTTCCATTGGAGGTCTAATTGGAATCCTACTTGTTTCCATTTTGGGTTTAACAATAGGACTCTCATGAAGCTCTACTCCTTTAAGCGAATTAAATTTATCATTTAGCTTCTGAATATTCTCCTCTATTCGGGTCAATTTTTTACCCTAACTTGAATAAAGTTATTGGTATAATTATTTTGCAGTATTATTTTCTGCAACTCCTTTATTGTGGCTTTCTCATGTTCTATAGCCTTATAGAACGAATTAGCCTCAATATTAGTATTGAATGGAGCGGATATTTTAAGAGATTCGTTAGGAGGATATAACGATTTTATTTTCTGTCCTCCCTTAGTGGTCCAAATCTTAAATTGCTCCTCTATGACATTTATATGTCTTATTCTACCACTAAGATATTCCTCAAGGAACCAATCTCGGAACCATCGTACCTTCTGCATATTTGGAAGGTCTTCTTCATACATTTTTCTATATTCTTTACGCTGATGAACTTTGAATTGGTGTTGAAACCATTCCCTAAATTCTCTATTTTCTTCGCTGTAATATTCTTTCTTACAGCACTCAATCATAGCTGGTGAGAGTCTATAATCCATTAAAAATTAAATGCCATTTCCGACATTGTCGGTTCCTCATCTAATTTAGATGACTGAGAATCTGATTTGGAAGCATATATTGGGTGAACCACATTAGATTCATTTATTTGAAGCTTTTTTATTTTGTTTTCTTCTATATTAGAAGATTCAGCTTCTGATTGCTTGTCTGAGATAGATTTCTCAGTTATGAATCTCCTGGAATTTGATGTGGAGATTCTGGCTTTTATTTGTGGAGTAAATCTAACTTCCACATCGCCATCTGGAGTCTGAATTATTTGGTCTATTTCCGAATCCATTATGGGTTTCGGAGGAACAGCCATATTCAGAGTCCATTCATTAGGAAAGTTTATTTCTTTCCATTTAATGATTCTATTAGTAGCTACTTTAGTAGTCAAAAGATTAGTCTCTACTAAAGTAGTCTGTCCTGGTTCGGTAAGGTGTTTAGCTTTGGGGGCTAAAGTATTTAACACCTTAAAATGAACTCTATAGATTATTGCTATAGTTTCAGATCCAGGAAGAAAATTATAACCAAATGTCTTTAGATTCAAAGACACGGCTTCTAACAGGTTTGCATCTGTTAGGGATAAGCTCAAATTGGGATAAACATTAAAATATACTGGACCATGACAGAGACTTGTCTGTATGACTCCCATTAGGGATTGTGCCCAGTCTAAACATCGACCATCTCTTAAAGATGTCAGTAAGGATGCATTTAAACCTTGAAGTGTTAAAGGTTTTAAGGCTACTTGTATTAGTCCAATATGAATGAAATTATATTTATCTCTGTAATTAGAGATATCGTCTTCAGATAATAACTTAATTATTTGTTCATTATCTGAGACTTGGACAGTTCTTTCCATTGTTTTGATTGCAATGGAAGACTTGAAATCAAACGTACCTATTTGGTATATTTCCTTAGGTTGAACTTTTGGAATTGTCCATTTGTTCAACTCTTCTAATTCCGTAGAAAATTCATACAGATTGGTATTCTTAACTGATTTACCCTTATTAAGGGTCTTCTTATTCGAACCCATTAAATCTGCCAGTTGGTTACTCATCTGAGGAGGATCTGGAGGATCTATCTTGCTACCTTCTTCATGTAAACTATTAAACTGCATTCTGTTGTTAATATTAATACTACTATCGCTAATGTCTAAAAGGCTTAGGTCTAATTTATCTGGTAGTAAAAAGGTTGCACGGCTGTCAACGATTTACGGCTAAACACGGCACTCTCTGCCATCAAACGCCTACACGACTTTGGTGCCGTCCCACAACACATAGACACACCATACAAACTATTCCTAAGCATTCAGACATAACAACTAGCAGTAGTTAAACAACAACAGATTACATTTTAATAGCAACATAAAGAGATTAGCAAGATAGAAGGCACCTACTCACGAGCCATCATGGCTCTGATACCAAATAAAAGCCAGAATCTCCACATCAAATTCCAGGAGATTCATAACTGAGAAATCTATCTCAGACAAGCAATCAGAAGCTGAATCTTCTAATATAGAAGAAAACAAAATAAAAAAGCTTCAAATAAATGAATCTAATGTGGTTCACCCAATATATGCTTCCAAATCAGATTCTCAGTCATCTAAATTAGATGAGGAACCGACAATGTCGGAAATAGCATTTAATTTTTAATGGATTATAGACTCTCACCAGCTATGATTGAGTGCTGTAAGAAAGAATATTACAGCGAAGAAAATAGAGAATTTAGGGAATGGTTTCAATTAAATATATATATATATATATATATATATATATATATATATATATATATATATATATATATATATATATATATATATTGGTTACTTTCAGAAATATATATATATATATATATATATATATATTGGTTACTATAAATTATTATTATTCTTTTTTAAATTTTTGCAATATTCCTTTCAGAAATTATTATGTATTTAAAGGATCTTTTAAAATAGTTATTTAAATTTTTCCATCAAGCCAAGTTTTTAACATGATGTTATATTATAGGAATTTTTGGATTTATTTATATATAGGTTAAGTTTTTACCATATATAAGAGTGCAGATATATCAATCTATTTATATATATCTAAATACGTATAGGCATATATAGGAATATATATCAAGAATTATATATATATATATATATATATATATATATATATATATATATATATATATATATATATATACATTCGAGATACTGTATTGTTCTTATTATGAAATTTTCCTCAGAAATTTTATGAATTTATTATGTTATTTTAGTCTGAAATTTTAAATCAATTTTTTTACAATTTTTTTATTTTTAAATACTAAGTCTTTATACAAGTTTTATAAAGGGAAGAAAAAAATAAAAAGAAAAAAAAGGAAAACTGATGTACAGTGGCGAAACACTGTTCATCGTCTCTGCCCCGACTCGAGCCCCTAAAGGAGAATTTCGATTTTAAAAACACAACCAAATCTCCTCCAAATTCGTCCAAATATTCTCCAACATGATCCAAATCTCATTCACTTCTGGATAAGAACAATTTAATACAAATCGAATTCCAACTTTAATCGAATCAAATCTATGAAATATATCGAGATATCGATATCAAAGACTCGGAAAACTTTACGTATCTACCTCGACCACCCATGCACGCGACACCTTCCTAGATCCCTCGTGCATCTTCTCCGCATCCCTGACGTTCCCGCGCATCCACCAGACCGCCTGCACACGGACAAGGATCGCCGGAGTGCCGCCGTACGAGCCAAACCCGCGCAAAAATAGGCAAAATCCTATTTTAGTCGACCACAGGTACACCACTTCTTCCCTATGTTACTTTCTTCATACTCGACTATTCCCCCCACCATCGAATCCTATCGAGAGACCACATGAGCCTCTTGAAACCCCAGTAATTAGGGATGAAGGTAGATGAACGAACAACCCCAAAAAATTGACACAAACTCGAGCAAAAACCATCTCGAAACAGAACAGTAAGACAGTCCAAACACCCGACTTGGAAGGCCAACCATGGCCGGCCTGATGACAGTATTTGAAAACTAATTTAACACAGTTGCAGACAACCTATAGGAGAGTAAAACCATTCTCGAAGAATTTATTTCCATCTATTTTACAGAAAGTTATTCACTGTTGAAAACTAAGAAAAATTTGCTTTTAAACTGAAGAATTTTTGGAAAAAAAATCGATACGGCGTGCGCTCCAACAAACCGAGCAACGTGGTCGCAACCCATAAGCATCAAAAGGCGCGTATGGATGTTGTCGACGTGTGGAAACCGACGGAACTCGATTTCGTTGCGTATGCGCGACGAAATCAGTACGTATCCGCCAAGATACCCCCGTATAGACCTTTTACAAACTGGGCCATAACTTCGTGTACATTCGTCGTATCGAGGCGAAACCTACGCCAGCAAGACCATATCGTTTTTCTGGTTCTGTATGCCAAGTTTGGTCCGATTCTGAGAAGGTCGATCGGAATGCCTATTTGGCGGGCCCGTGACTCAATCCAATGGGCAAAATTGTACATGACTTGTCGGAATCCAACTTTGGACATACGGTTGGGTTCGTCTCCTCAAACTGGACCGTAGACATATAGTTTGATGACTTTAGAAACCGTAGATACTCGCACGTATTTTGGTGTAAAATAGGTCCAACGGCGGACATCATTTTGATCCAAAATTATGATTTTGCCCCTGTTCTAGAATTGGACTTTTGGATAGGCGTTTCCTAGACAGATCTTTTATACCAAACATATTCGTGATATTTGTTTCAGCATACGGAGCTCCTTGTAAATTTTGACTTTCGTGCTGACGATTCTAATTGTTGGATTTTGCTGCTTCCTGCACCACCAGGCAAGATATCTTGTCTTATTTACTGTTTATAATTAGATTCATATTTATTTAATTATTTACTGTATATTTATTATCTATTTTTAGTTGTATCTATTACTTGCTATTTTTAGTTCACTTCAGTTATCTTTTCTTCTTGTCTTTTTGTATGCATATGGACCTAGTCTTAGCGAACTACCTTCAGTTAGTGACCTTGGAAGGGAGAAGACAGTTAAATCTATGGGCTACCCAAATCCAAAAGATGTAGTAACTACGTACTACGGTAGTCGTGTCACGGTGGTCACTAGCCTCGAGCTATGTGGACTGATGGGTCACGTGGGCCGCTAGCCTCGAGTTATGCGGCTGATAGTATTGGTACTTGACGTGTGCATGTTGTGAGTTGTTACCCTGTCCTGGGGGAGTCAGCCTTCACCTACCCATACATCAAGATGTCTTCTAAATTGCCTACTAGAAAGGTTAGGAGACCTTAGCCAATTTTTTGTTCCAGTCATGGCATAAAAAAATGTCACATCGCGAAATAATATGTTACCCCTTGTCCTTGTTTGGTTGTAGGGGTAGCCCACTATTTTGAGGATGGCTTATTGAGCCGTATTTATGGTTTGGACACTTTACTTTTATCTTTATTTTATGGTGCATTTATATCCAGTTCATATGGCATGTTCTTCCTGTATCTTATTACGTCCCTGAGGACCTGGTGATCTCTCCAGGTATAAGCGCTTTCTTGCAGGAGTATGGATCGGCACTGGATCCTTCATACCTTGATGACGACGCATCTCCCACTAATATCTAGATTTATGTTATTCTTTGAGACAGATAGTGTACATCTACTTTATTTAAGATTATTTTTATAGCTGTTTGGTGTGGGCATGTCCATCCGGCTTTCTTTTGACTCAATTATTTATCCTATTTGGACTTCTTATATCTTCTGTTATGCTGAGGATGAGATATCGTTTTATGATGTTCTGGCCTGCGATTTATATTATTACAGCTTATGTATATATATATGAGGATTCCCTATACTGGAGTATTCTTCGTATATATGCAGCTGGCATGTCCACGTACTCGGTCCTAAGTATTTTGGGACCGGGGCGTTACATATTTTTTAGTGGCCCATGCAGGTCAGAAAATATTGTTGGGTTACATGACTGTGCCCAACAGGCCTACATATCGGAATAGGAATAGTATCTCATTTATGATTATTGCCTTCTTTGACCTCCAAGCTTTTTCAACTCTCTTTTATTACCTGTATTGCCTCATATCTAACCCTTCATAATATCAGTCTAATTTATGCTTGGTAGAGGTTAGGACGATGACTCGTACTATGTAGACATGTTCCATCGTTACATCATTACTAGCTTAACTCTTATAAGTTGGGTAGGATGCCTCACGATCTAACCCTTCCTTGACCGTAACCATGGCCTCAGACAAGAAGACAGTAGGACGACTGTATTGGCACGAACCCCGGACAAAACTTCGATTCTTAAAGGACTAAAAAATTTATATTTACTTTCATCATTATCTCGCGTAGTTATGTTCTACCATCTTGACCAATGCTGCTATTATAGCCTAGATTTGCAAGCCTATTCATTTTTCAAGTTTGTTCATGACACATATGTTATTGGAGGTACCCCGCTAACATATTGTCTATCAAAACCGGTGCATGATGGTCTGAGCAACCTAGTGTACTTGGTTCGCTCTTTATAAAAAAAAAATTAATATAGAATCAGATATAATTAACTTGGTCCTAAGATCTCATCCGCAACTACGTTGACAATTCCCTTTCAACTGCTTGACCTGTAACTTGTTCGAATCTATTATAACATTATTCTATTTTCGTGCCAGTAAGGATGAACCTTCGAAGCAGACACGTTCCTACCTCGGCGATCACATCTGGTGAAGCAGCAACTCAAGAGGAAGAGGTCCTACCAATGACCCTGGTGACCCCGTATCAGCCAGGACAGTTGCAGACCACCATGACCCCGTCAATGGTACAACAGGGAACTCAAGTGCCACCGGTCATCCAGACTGGGCAGACTACCGTGGTACCAACCGAAGAGAATGTTACCACCACCTCCACCGCTATTCACTCAGCAGTATCCACCTCAGTACGGACCACAAATGCCTCCACCACCAGAGGATGGAAACCCTACTACACAGTTCATGTATGTCATGGTACATACTTAGCGGCAATAGGCTGAACTGATGAGACAGAGCATGATAGAAGCACTAACTAGGCCCCTACCTCTACCTCCGATACCGGTACCAGCACTAGCTCTACATCCATATGAGGGTTCTATCAAGGACTTCATGGATATGAACCCCAAGCCCTTCAGAGGTACCGAGAAACCACTAGAGATCACCGTGTGGCTTATCAACACAGAGAAGATACCGAGGGCGTCCCAGTTGCCAACAAATGATTGGATGACATCAGTAGACTTACTTTTAGAAGACAATGCCCATCATTGGGGTGAAGCCGAAGAAAGACGCTTGGGAGCCAATCAGACTTGGGAAGAGTTCTACAAACTCTTCAATGAGAGGTTCTTTCCTATCCATGTACGCGATGTCCTCTATGATCAGTTCCTATACCTCAAGCAAGGAAACATGATCGTAGATGAGTACGATGCAGAATTCAGTCGACTGAGCAGATTCGGTGAGACACTGATTCCTACTGAGCAGGAAAGGGCCAAGAGATTTCACCAAGGATTGACACCAGAGCTCAAGAAGCATACTACAGTGCAGTCTAGAGTTTCTCATGTTGCAGTGTTAGAAGAAGCTAGAAGCCAGGAACTCCTTGACAAGGAATTACAACAGGCTCAGAGACGCCGTATTCTAGCAACTGGGCCAAGTAACCTTATCCATGGTGGACCAATCAGACATTCTTTGACACAACAACCACCAAGAGCATCACCCTATCCAATTGATGAACTTTTTACATGTCGCTTCTGTCATAGGAATGGTCATGTTATGAAGGATTGTCGTCACAGATTAGGACAATGCATGACTTGTGGCTCCAATCATCACAAAGCCTGAGACTGTACAGAACAACTAAAGGCAGCACAACAACAGATACAAGGACCTGTAGCACCAGGACCAATAGCTGAGCCCAATCAACCATCACATGGAGGTTATCCTAGAGGATCAACTTAGCTGACCAATCTATACAAGTTAGGCAGGATGGACATGAGACAAATAGACAAAGGCATGGGCAAACATTTAGCATGGCCGTGATAGGCACCCATCCTGAGGTTAGAGATTTAGCAAGTATTATTCTAGTTACACCGTGTCACGACCCGCACCCAGTGTATGGGCACGAGACGTGGTTACGTCCAGCCTACGTCGCAGTGTCGACGGTAGAACGCTATCCTATGTCACATACATCTAACAGTTATAAGGTACCTGTACAGTATATACACTCCAAATGGAGGTGACAATATAAAGTACAACTCAATCACTACTAAGAAAGAAAGTACGATAAGATAAATAGATAAAATCAACAGAATCCACAGATAATAAATACAAGATAAGAGAGATAGCTAAATATCTAAGATAAACAACTCCACAAATCCAGAATAACAAATCCCCAATAAGTACAAGTGTATCCAACATGACATAAAGATAAATAAGATACTAGTCTAGCTAACTAGCCTAGACTACTGGGGTAATGTCCTCTGCAAGTGCAGGGTCCTCCTGAGAGTCAAGCTCACATGTGTCATCTTGGCCTGCTCCATAATAAGTGGGACACAGCTCCCCAAGGTCATCTGTAATATTTCAACGGGTCCAGTCAGGACGGGAGTGAGCACAGTACATCTCACGCAGTTCATATCATGACAGGAATATAATATAGGCAATAGAGTAAGATACATGAAACGCTGAAGAATATACATGAAGTAAAAGAGAAGACTGTAAAGAAATATCTACTACAAGTAAGGAGGTACAGTGAACTAGTGATTTAGAGTACAAGATAGACATGCGAACGGCTTGATAATAAACATGAGAGGCTGTACATGGCTACACTACTTTGGAAATGTCCATATGACTATTTCTACTCCCCCATCCCTAATCAATACACAAGGATCCGTTCAAGTTATGTTATTATACATGATTTCACATGGGGGCCCATAAATGGGTGCACATGAATATAAACATGGGGGCTCCGTGAACATGAGAGTGCATGAATCACGAGAGTGCACATGAATGGTGAAAGCACAGGAATACATGATGAAAGTGAAAAAACACATGAAATGATGTATCCGATGCTCCCGAGGGGGATAACATCGTATAAAAAGATCCATATAGTACTAATTCGTGTTTCCATCATGACAGCATCAAGTAAAGTAATCTAGAGAAATAATATAGTCCTATCAAGTATGAAATGGTCAGAGAATGTACTCGCCTGATATCCTGAGTATCTGAATGAAATACTGCCTGAGGAGTGGTGTCTGGCTCCTATTCAGAACAACACAAGTCACAACATATCCAAATTGGTAAAATAAACTGCTACGATACATTCTATATGATGTTTGGGTCAATCTAGGCTAAAGTCAACCTTTGGTCAACTCTAGTCAAACTACTCTCGTCAAACTAGGTCAACTAGGTCAAACCTAACCCAAACAAGTCTCACTAAGCCTAACCAGTCTATCCTAGCAAGTACACATCATTCACAAGTCACACAAGTCTAACGACACACAAAACTCATGTGTATAAATTTCATACACACATAGACTTGCACATTAGGATACACATAGGCTATACTACACAGGCTATATGCCATATACCCATAACATAGGCATGCAAACATATTTAATCACCACATTCACATATCCACTAAATTATATAGGCATTATATATTTATATGCATTTCACATATTCACACACAAGATTATAGATATTGTAACTATATATATATAAAAAAAAAGAGGGATATAGTGTCATGCATATGTCTGTGTGTGTGTCATGAGGTAGCAGTACCACATAAGTTCCTGTATGTGGCAGGAAGTGGGTGTGTGTGTGGATAGAAGAAAATAGTGTGTGTGTGTGTGTGTGTGTGTAACATACTCTCAAGTTGACAGTGTATACAAATAATGTGTGTGTGTATCCATAACTAGCAAGAATTCTCAGTTTTCATGTGTGCACTAATAGTGTATCAAATTCAGTTTTGTGTAGTGTGTGTGTATGAGTAATACATTCCCAGATTTATGACAGTAGGGTGTGTGTAGATAGGGTGTGTGTGCATGACAGTTTCAGTATTCTGTGTGTGTACAGAGTATAGTGTGTGTAAGGGTATGTGAGTGAATTCAGGAATTAGTGGTTCTCAGTTACAGAGTGCCAATATGTGAGTGTCATTACCATTCTCAGATTTTGCATAGTGTGTAGATGTGTGTTAACAGTATACACAAAAATCAGTGTTGCCATTTCTCAGATTCCAGTGGAGTGTGCTATATGTGTGTGAATAATGTTATCTGTGATTCACAGGTTAACAGTTCTAGGAAATCGAAAACCCAACATTAACACAATCATGAATCCTAATGCAACCTAAACTCAGCTGAACATAGGAATCAACATGGAAATTAATCACTAAGGGAAAAACAGGAATCCTTACCTAAAACCCAGAAAATTCAATGTATGCAACATTTTCAGTTTGGACAACCCAAATGCAAACTCAAAAATCAAATTCTCATTGCCAATATGAACCCTAGCATTATAGGTCAATCTCTGATATGAATTAGTGAATCAAACAGCACAATTTAATCAAATCAAACAGTTTAATCATACATCAAAATCTTAAAAAAATCAACAAGTTAGCTTAGTATCAGAACATTAGAAAATTGACAATTCGAAGTAAAATAAACAACTTATAATTAACTCTAATGGTTGGTAATGAGTGACATACATGTGCACGTGTCCATAGAGTCATCTCGTGTCACCCAGTGCTAGATACGGCGTGTCCACATCACACGAACACTACACGTGCACACACGAATACACAGTCTCGTGCACGCATGCACTCGTGTCTAGGATACGACACACGACACGAGACATGACATGGGTGTGCACCTAGGTTCACCACCTCTAGGGCTAGGGTTTAATCACCCTGAGACGTGTCCAAATCGTGTCTTCATGAGACATGAAGTCTGTGTCAGTAGCCTATGGTCGGCTGTGCACTGACAGCACAAAACCCGTGTTTCGCAAACCACTCAATAAAACTAGATGAAATTTTATACCCCTCCTATTAGTCATCTCCTCTACGTGCATATAAAATTTTATGCCATCTCGTGCTGTGTCCATAGAGAAATCAGACACGGGCAGCAGGACACCCGACCGAGTCCCCGTGTCGCGTGTCCAGTCCCATTTAGGACACAAAAATGACACGAAAACCAACTCAATCTTCACAAAATTTAATGTACACATATATATCTCCAGATTCATGTAATTAGTTTAGCAAAATACGAAAATCAAATCCTAAGTGGCATTCTATCAAACACTTGCACATACACATTGACACGTGTCCGATACGGACACCAAACAGACACGATTTCTAACCAAATTTGAGGGGCACCTAGATCTAGGCTAGGATGCAAAGAAATCAGAATAATAACACAATTTGAGGAGTTTTACCTATAGGTGTCCAATGGCATAAAAAGCCCCAAAATAGAGTGTTCTTCTTTCCTAGCTCAAATCCCCAAATTGTTCAAAAGCTATGATTACTCTCCATAAACAGAAAATAGAGGATTATTAGACTCTAATGCAAGAAACTAAAAGCAAAAAGGAATTCAAATGGAAAAACTATGGATTGGGGAAGAATGGCCATACCTTTCTTTTTCTAAGTGTTGATTCAATACAAAAGAGGCAAGAACCAAATGAAGAGAGATTTTATAGGGAGGGATACCCTAGGTGGCCGGCCATAGAGAGTAGGAATTAGGGTTAGGGTTTAGTCTAATGGGGTATGGGCCTAGTTGCATTAGTTATGGAATCAATTCATGAGTCTCAAGTCATTGAACCTAATCCTTAATCCTCCTATTTCAATCTTGATTTCTAAATGACTAACTTAGGTTGATTTAAGTTAGACTAGGGTCTACCATGCTAACCAAGTCACCATAGCTAGGGTCAACATCTAGGTTAGTCTCCAAAGTCTCAACTAGCCAAAGTCAAAAATAAAAATCTCCACTCCAATAAATCAAAATAAATTCAAAAATAACAAAATGACCAAAATACCCTCAAGCTAAAATGTGGTAGTGACAAATCTACCCTCCTTAAAAGAATTTCATCCTCGAAATTAAAAGACGAAACTAAACAGATGAGAATGATAGACAATCATACCTCAAGGTCCAAAAAGATAAGGGTATCACTCACGCATCTCATCCTCTCGCTCCCAAGTAGACTCTGCTGGAGAATGATGCCTCCATGCGACGCGAACCAAGGGTATCATTTGGTTTTTCAGTAACATCTCTCGGCGATCCAGAATCTCCACTGGCTGCTCTGGATAATTGAGAGTAGGTCCCACATCAATCTCCGAATGGTCAAGTACATGGCTAGGATCAGCCACATACCGTCTCAACTGTGATACGTGGAATACGTTGTGGACACCCACTAGTACAGGTGGAAAGTCTAGCCTGTATGTCACGTCACCGACTCTTCCGCTGATCACAAAACGTCCACCTCCACTAAAACATATGGTACCACGAGTCGGAGATATCCTCATAAAAACCATGTCTCCGACCTAAACACAAACAAGGTCTCAAGTTACTAAATAATCAAACATGATCAAACAACACAAACAAACAACCTACTTCTAATCCTATCTTTAATTTGTACCTCAAAGTCCAACGGCCTCCGGTGGCTATCGGCCCAATGCCGATGTCTGTCCTATAGCACGCAAAGTCTGTCCCTGATGAGCTTCACCTTCTCGGCTGCATCAACAACCATCTTAGGTCCCAATAAAGTCCGCTCACCAACATTATCCCTAGATAAGGGTGTACGACACCTACGTCCATACAACACCACGAAAGGTGACATCTCAATGCTGGCCTGATAACTGTTGTTGTAAGCAAACTCCACCAAGTACAGGTGGTCCTCCTAGTATCCTCCAAAATCTAAGACGCATATTCGTAGCATATCCTCGAGTATCTGAATAGTCCTCTCTGACTGTCCATTTGTCTGAGGGTGGTATGCAGTACTAAACTTGAGCTGAGTACCCAAACTAGTCTGCAGACTCTGCCAGAAATAGGAAGTAAAGTGACTATTCCGATCCGAGATGATGCTGATCGAAACTCCATGAATCCTGACAATCTATCGTATGTATATCTCTGCAAGCCTCTCAGTAGACGTACCCACTTTAAATGGCAAAAAGTGGGCCGATTTGGTCAACCTGTCTACGATGACCCTAATCGCATCTTTTCTTCCTGGTGTACGCGGCAATCCAGATACAAAATCTATCGTAATATGCTTCCACTTCCACTCTGGAATGGACAATGGCTGCAACAAACCTCCTGGCCTCTGCCTCTCTGCCTTGACCTGTTGACAGACCAAACATCTGGCTACGATGCGAGCTACCTCCCGCTTCATCCCATACCACCGGACGTGCTCCTTCAGATCCCTGTACATCTTGTTGGCACCAGGATGTATAGAGTACTGAGATCGGTGGACCACCAGCATGACCTGCTCCCTGAGCTCTCTATTGGGCACACACAGCCTGGAACCGTGCCTCAAAGCACCATCCTCTGCAAGAGTAAACTCATCATCCACCAGCCCTGCTCGAACCTGCTCTCGGATACACCGCAGAGCAACATCCTCGAACTGCGTCGACTTAATCTTCTCCATCAAGTCTGACTAAATCTGAAGGCCCCACATCTGTATCTGAACTCTGGGCACAATCACCTCAATCCCCAGGCTCTCAAAGTCTGCTAGCAAATGACGGTCCATAGTCAAACACATGGCTTTCGGATACCTACTCGAGGCATCGGCAACCACGTTGGCCTTCTCTGGGTGATACTGTAGTGAGATATCGAAGTCCTTCATTAGCTCTAACCATCTGTGCTGCCTCATGTTGAGTTCTTTCTTTGTAAACATATACTTCAAGCTCTCGTGATCTGTAAAGATCTCTACCCTATCTCCATATAAGTAGTATTTCTACAACTTCAAAGCTAAAATCACTGCTGCCAACTCTAAGTCGTGGGTAGGGTAGTTCTTCTCATGGGGACTTAACTGCCTGGAAGCATAGGCAATCACCTTCCCATGCTGCTGCAAGACACAACCCAAACCTTTTCCCGAGGTGTCACTGTAGATAGTGAACCCTTCCGATCCTGATGGCAATGTCAAAATCGGAGCTGTCGTCAGCAACTTCTTCAACTCATCAAAAGCGATCTGACACTCCTCTGACCAAACAAACTCTGCATCCTTCCGGGTCAGCCTAGTCAACGGCTCTGCAATCTGGAAGAAATCCTGTACGAACCTCCTATAATAGCCTACCAGTCCCAAGAAGCTCCTGATCTCTGCTACTGAACTCAGTGCCGACCAAGCCTCAACTGCTGTAATCTTCTTTGGGTCCACTGAGATCCCATCTCCAGTCATCACATGACCCAAGAAGTCAACTCTGTCCAGAAAGAACTTGCACTTCGAGAGCTTGCCATACAGCCTCTCCCTCCTGAGTGTCTCCAGAACCACTCTCAAGTGCTCCTCATGCTCCTCCTTAGTCTTCGAATACACCAGGATATCATCGATGAACACCACCACGAACTTGTCCAAGTACTGGTGGAACACCTTATTCATCAAGTTTATAAATACCGTCGGGGCGTTGGTCAGCCCAAACGGTATAACCAAGAACTCAAACTGACCATACCGCGTCCTGAAGGCGGTCTTCGGGATATCCTCATTCTTCACCTTTACCTGATGATAACCTGACCCCAGATCAATCTTCGAGAAAACCCGAGCTCCGCTTAACTGATCAAAGAGATCATCAATCCGTGGCAGTGGGTATCTGTTCTTGATCGTGAGGTTGTTGAGTGCCCTGTAGTCGATACACATCCGTATCGACCCATCCTTCTTGGGTACAAAGAGTACCGGAGCACTCCAAGGTGAAAAACTCGATCGGATGAAGCCTTTGTCCTATAGCTCATCCACCTGCTTCTTTAATTCCACAAACTCACTGTTGTTCACTCAATAGACATGTTGAGAAATCGGCTCTGTACCGGAAACCAAGTCTATCGAGAACTCAACATCCCTGTCCGGTGGAAGTCTTGGCAACTCCTCCGAAAAGACGTCTATGAACTCTGCAATCAATGGATGGAGAACTGCCTGCTCCTCGACTGAAACTCTGCAGAAAAGCCCGCTGCTCTGCTCCACCTGCCGTCAGGTGAACTCGAACTCTGGCTCTCCTGGTGCTCCGAACAGAACTCTACCCCTACGGCAATCTATGCTGGCGTGGTGCCTGCTCAACCAATCCATACCTAATACGATATCGTAGTTCAGTAGTGGCATTACGAGCAGACTCACCTCCAACTCTCGACCTTCCAAAATAATACTCTACCCTCTGCAAACATCACTCACGAGGATAATACCACCCCCGGTCATGATATTACAGGTCCTAGGCAATGGTTTAGATATAAGGCAGTGTCTAATAGCAAATGATACAAATATAAAACGGTAGGAATTCCCAGAATCAAATAAGGCGAAAGCTGGAATGGAGTCGAGTAGAATAAAACCTGCGATCAGCTCCCCAATAGCCTCTGCATCCTCGGTCGCCATGGCGAAAGCTCGCCCCTGCTGGCCTCCCCTGGCCTGCTGCTGGTGCTGTACAAACCGCTGCTGCTGAGTCGGCAACGGTCCCTTCTGCGGTCCCACTGGAGCCTTGGCTCCTGCTCCCTGTGCTGCTCTTCCTGCGAAGAGGGAACAGTCCCTCAGCTGATGCTCTAACGAACCACAAAGAAGATGTTGGCCCATTGGTCATATGGTCAAACTGATTTTAATAATTGATCAAACTCTGTCTGGATATATGAAGCTAGTCAGGATATCTCGGACTCTTGGACATGATCAAGAACAGCTGTCTATACAGTTCAAGACCGAAGCAATATTTGCCTGTTCGAGTCTGTATTTCTTTAAGCAATGTATTTTTCATTTTATTGAGTCTAGGAATACGTTGTACATCGAGTTGTACTGGCAAATAGGCTATTCCAAAATGTTTTTAAAATGTCTTTTAAAATGTCCTTAGTTTTGAAAAACATTCTTACTAACAAAAGTTTCAAAAAGGTTTTCAAAAATCCCCAAAAATTATTTTTAAAAACCTAACCTAACCCTGACAGAACTCGGCCAGAGTTCGGCCAGAGTTCGGTTAGTAGCCGTTTTGATTTTTGAATTCTCTGGAACTTGGTCCTCCTGCAGTTGCAGATTTGACCGAGATTTCCTCATCGAGTTCTGCCCGAATTCTGCTCGAATTCTGCCAGAATTCTGTCTTTGGAATTCCTATAAATAGAGAAGGATTTTGATCATTTCAACTCACTCATTCACTTTCAATCTTCTCTCTATCTAAAGCTTTCAGTCTTCCAAAGAGTTTTCTTAAGCTTTAAATTTCAGATCCCAAGCCAATTACAATCCTCTAGTCGATTTGCCAGTGCGGTGCGGTCTAGAAGTTTTTGAGAGATTGTAATCAGAAGGCTTGATTGAAGAATACCTCTTCACAATTGAAGTTGGACTAGTTCTTCGTATCAAAGCTCGCGTTGTAGAAGTTGCAAGGACTTCGTAAGAAAACTTACGGTTTTGCCAATAGTGGATTCAACTGGTAGCAAGAGTTCTACCGACTGGATTAGTCCTCAACAGAGGAAAACCAGTATACATCGTTGTCTTTGCGTTTGCTTTCTTATCTCTGCCTTTACATTACTTAGTTGTGATTATTATTCTGTGATCTTGCTGCTAACATTTTTTTAATTAACATTATTCCGCTGCCAACTCTATTCATCCCCCCTCTAGAGTATTATGCTTTACGATTTCGTTCCTACAGAAGATACTTCCCCAGCCTCTTCATGCACTCAGTCCATCCATGCTTCAGCTTCCTACAGAAGGTAGAACTAGTAGACTGCTACCTTGGTGCCTGCTGCTGCTGCCTCTACTGCTGATGCTGAGTTGGCTGAAATCTCGGCTGCTGGAACTGCTGCGGCTAAAACTTTCTCTGCTGGTGCTGCTGCTGAAAGTGCAGCCTCTTGGCCGGTCCTCCGCTACCACTGGCTCCCTGGGTGTCTCACCCCCTCTTGAGCCTCAGCTCAAGATTATCCTCTGCTGCTAAGGCACCCACCAAGATCTCCTCAAAAGTGGCATTACGGGCACTCTTGGTATAGGACTTCACCTCCTTGACCAGTCCCTTCCTGAATCTCCGAGCCTTCGTCGTCTCGGATAACCCCTCAACAAACATGCCCAGACGGTAGAACTATCCAGCATACTCCTGAACAGACTGATTGCCTTATACTAAGGCCTCGAACTGAGTCTCGAGGGCACCAAGCGCTGCGTCTGGAAAAAACTTCTCATTGAACAGCTTCTTAAAGGCTGCCCAAGTCTGCCCTGGTGTACCAACCCTCGGGTCAGTCTGGTACCAAGTGCGGGCCAAATCCTGCATCATACTGGTCGCCGCCTCGATCTGTAGCCTCGCAGAAATCTCTGTCAATCAGAAAATCTCCTCCATATGCTCAATCCACTCATCAGCGTACAAAATGCCCTCTGTACCCCTAAAGTCCCTCGGGTGCATCTTCTGGAAGTCCTGGATGCCCTTCTCCCTCGACGGATGCGGCTACTGAACTTTCGTAGGCTGAGCTATTGCTCTCTCAACTGTCGTCAGGGCCAGGTCGATGACCCGACTAAACTCTGCAGTCTGACGCTGCTGCTGGGCCTCCAAGAACTGCTAAAAGAAAGTGAACAGCTGGACTACGTCAACGATCTCTGAAGGTGGTTGCTACTGCTGGAGCATCTTTGGGATCATCGGACTCGGCCTGCAAACTGTTGGTGGAGGGGCTCCTTCAAATACAGCTAAAACACCCACCCTAGCTGGCATGACTGGGGCTGTGGTATCGAGGGCAGGCTGCTGAGGACGAGAGGTGGCAGACCTCTCTTCAGTGTCCCCCTGACCTGGGCGATGTGATATAGTCTTGACCATCCTGGAGACAGATCAAACAAGAAAACAATTTATGAGAATGAGTCAAAATAGCAAGGGAGGACAGTTTATATTCAAGGGAAGATAATAAGCAGCAAATTTAGATAAAAGGAATCTGATTAAGAGTTTTTCCTAATGTGATTGAGTACCTTCAAAAATATTCTAATCCTACTACAGGCTGCAGTGATACTCTAGTTGGAATACCACTGTATTTCTAAACTTCGACCTGGATGGGCCATCACTAAAAATGTGTCACGACCCGTACCCAGTGTAGGGGCACGATAATTGGTTACGTCCAGCCTACGCCATAGTGTCGACGGTAGAACGCTGTCCTAGGTCACATACATCTAACAGTTATAAGGTACATGTACAGTATATACAGTCCGAATGGAGGTGACAATATAAAGTGCAACTCAATCATAACTAAGAAAGAAAGTATGATAAGATAGATAGATGAAATCAACAAAATCCACAGATGATAAATACAAGATAAGAGAGATAGCTAAATGTCCAAAATAAACAACTCCATAAATCCAGAATAACAAATCCCCAATAAGTACAAGTGTATCCAACATGACATGAAGATAAATAAGATACTAGTCTAGCTAACTAGCCTACACTACTGGGGTAATATCCTCTGCAAGTGCTGGGTCATCCTGAGAGTCCAGCTCACATGTGTCATCTAGGCCTGCTCTATAATAAGTGGGACGCAGCTCCTCAAGGTCATCTGTAATATTTCAACAGGTCCAGTCAGGACGGGAGCGAGCACAGTACATCTTATGCAGTTTATATCATGACAGGAATATAATACAGGCAATAGAGTAAGATACATGAAACGCTGAAGAATATACATGAAGTAAAAGAGAAGACTGTAAAGAAATATCTACTATAAGTAAGGAACTACATTGAACTAATGATTTAGAGTACAAGATAGACGTGTGAACGGCTTGATAATAAACATGAGAGGTTGTACATGGCTACACTACTTTGGAAATGTCCATATTACTATTTCTACTCCCCCATCCCCAATCAATACACAAGGATCCGTTCAAGTTATGTTATTGTACATGATTTCACATGGAGGTCCATAAATGGGTACACATGAATATAAACATGGGGGCTCCGTGAACATGAGAGTGCATGAATCACGAGAGTGCACATGAATGGTGAAAGCACAAGAATACATGATGAAAGTGAAACACACATGACATGATGTATCTAATGCTTCCGGGGGGATAACATCGTATGAAAAGATCCATATAGTACTAATCCGTGTTTCCATCGTGACAACATCAAGTAAAGTAATCTAGAGCAAGAATATAGTCCTATCAAGTATGGAACGGTCAGAGAATGTACTCGCCTGATATCCTGAGTATCTGAATGAAATACTGCCTGAGGAGTGGTGTCTGGCTCCTATTCAGAACAGCACATGTCACAACATATCCAAATTGGTAAAATAAACTGCTACGATACATTCTACATGATGTTTGGGTCAATCTAGGCTAAAGTCAACCTTTGGTCAACTCTAGTCAAACTACTCTAGTCAAACTAGGTCAAACCTAACCCAAACAAGTCTCACTAAGCCTAACCAGTCTATCCAAGCAAGCACACATCATTCACAAGTCACACAAGTCTAACGACACACAAAACTCATGTGTATAAATTCTATGCACACATAGACTTGCACATTAGGATACACATAGGCTATACTACATAGGCTATATGCCATATACCCATAACATAGGCATGCACACATATTTAATCACCACATTCACATATCCACTAAATTATATAGGCATTATATATTTATATGCATTTCACATATTCACACACAAGATTATAGATATTGTAATTATATATATATAATAGAGAGGGATATAGTGTCATGCATATGTGTGTGTGTGTGTGTCATGTGGTAGCAGTACCACATAAGTTCCTGTGTGTGGCGGGAAGTGGGTGTGTGTGTGGATAGGAGAAAATAGTGTGTGTGTGTGTGTGTGTAATATACTCTCAAGTTGACAGTGTATACAAACAGTGTGTGTGTGTGTATCCATAGCTAGCAAGAATTCTCAGTTTTTATGTGTGCACCATTATTATATCAATTTCAGTTTTTTGTAGTGTGTGTGTGAGTAATACATTCCCAGATTTATGACAGCAGGGTGTGTGTAGATAGGGTGTGTGTGCATGACAGTTTCAGTGTTCTGTGTGTTTACAGATTATAGTGTGTGTAAGGGTATGTGAGTGAATTCAGGAATTAGTGGTTCTCAGTTACAGAGTGCCAATGTGTGAGTGTCATTACCATTCTCAGATTTTGCATAGTGTGTAGATGTGTGTCAACAGTGTACACAAAAATCAGTATTGCCATTTCTCAGATTCCAGTGGAGTGTGATATATGTGTGTGAATAGTGTTATATGTTATTCACAGGTTAACTGTTCTAGGAAATCGAAAACCCAACATTAACACAATCATGAATCCTAATGCAACCTAAACTCAGATAAACATAGGAATCAACATGGAAATTAATCACTAAGGGAAAAACAGGAATCCTAATCTAAAACTCAAAAAATTCAATGTACGCAACAGTTTCGGTTTGGACAACCCAAATGCAAACTCAAAAATCAAATTCTCATGCCAATATGAACCCTAGCATTATAGGTCAATCTCTGATATGAATTAGTGAATCAAACAGCACAATTTAATAAAATCAAACAGTTTAATCATACATCAAAATCTCAGAAAAATCAACAAGTCAGTTTAGTATCAGAATATTAGGAAATTGACAATTCGAAGTAAAATAAACAACTAATAATTAACTCTAATGGTTGGTAATGAGTGACACACATGTGCACATGTCCATAGAGTCATCTCGTGTCACCCAGTGCCAGATACGGCGTGTCCACATCATACGAACACTACACGTGCACACACGAATATACAGTCTCGTGCACGCATGCACTCGGGTCTAGGACACGACACACGACACGATACATGACATGGGTATGCACCTAGGTTCGCTACCTCTAGGGCTAGGGTTTGATCACCCTGAGACGTGTCCAAATCGTGTCTTCGTGAGACACGAAGTCTGTGTCAGTAGCCTATGGTCGGCTGTGCACTGACAGCACAAAACCCGTTTGGCTTCGATATCTCGCAAACCATTCAATAAAACTCGATAAAATTTTATACCCCTCCTGTCAATCATCTCCCCTACGTGCATATAAAATTTTGTGCCATCTCGTGCTGTGTCCATGAAGAAATCGGACACGGGCAGCAGGACACCTGACCGAGTCCCCGTACAGCGTGTCCAGTCCCATTTAGGGCACAAAAATGAGACGAAAACTAACTCAGTCTTCATAAAATTTAATGTACACATATAGATCTACAGATTCATGTAATTAGTTTAGCAAAATACGAAAATCAAATCCTAAGTGGCATTCTATCAAATACTTGTACATACACATTGACACGTATCCGATACGGACACCAAACGGACACGTTTTCTAACCAAATTTGAAGGACAGCTAGGGGACACCTATATCTAGGCTAGGATGCAAAGAAATCATAATAATAACACAATTTGAGGAGATTTACCTATAGGTGTCCAATGGCAAGAAAAGTCCCAAAATAGAGTGTTCCTCCTTGCTAGCTCAAATCTCCAAATTGTTCAAAAGCTGGGATTACTCTCCATAAACAGAAAATAGAGGAGTATTAGACTCTAATGCAAGAAACTAGAGTCAAAAAGGAATTTAAATAGGAAAACTATGGAATGGGGAAGAATGGCCATACCTTTCTTTTTCTAAGTGTTGATTAAATACAAAAGAGGTAAGAACCAAATGAAGAGAGATTTTATAAGGAAGGAAACCCTAGGTGGCCGGCCATAGAGAATGGGAATTAGGGTTAGGGTTTAGTCTAATGGGCTATGGGCCTAGTTGCATTAGTCATGGAATCAATTCATGAGTCTCAAGTCATTGAACCTAATCCTTAATCCTCCTATTTCAAACTTGATTTCTAAATGACTAACTTAGGTTGACTTATGTTAGACTAGGGTCCTACCATGCTGACCAAGTCACCACAGCTAGGGTCAACATCTAGGTTAGTCTCCAAAGTCTCAACTAGCCAAAGTCAAAAATAAAAATTACCACTCCAATAAATCAAAATAAATTCAAAAATAACAAAATGACCAAAATATCCTCAAGCTAAAATGTGGTAGTGACACACCATTTATTTGTTTTAGACATGGCTTAGCATTAGAACAACACATTCATTAGCTTGGCCAACATGCCTAGCATAATACTTGTCTTAGTATAAATTACTAGTTACCAGCGGCAATGCATATATAGTACCTTCGACACTATTAGAAATCTATTGACTATAGTCTAGCAATCTTATTACAGAGATTTATGACTTAGTATAGTTAAAGATCCTTGCACGATGTACCTTATAATTTTTTACCCCATCAGTAATTGTCTTGTGCTATAGAAGAGTGAATCATCTAATACCCTCGGTACGTGTGTCATCCTGGCATCCTACACCAACGAGGAAGCGTAAAGATGACATGGGAAATCGTTTCACTATTGCCTGAAATACGAAGAAAAATCATTTACTTGACACGGTTCCTCCAACCGAGCAAATAATCCAGTAGTTCACAACATCCACTTCTATCCGCAATACTATGGATCCTCCTACCGTGACATTGAAATTTGGAGCACAACATTAGTCTTTTTCTTCCAACAAATTTCACATGCGAGACCTAGACGATCCCACCTTCATCTAGGTAAATCATGTCCCACACAAATGCACATCTTGCGCTCCCTTTCGATTACACTAAAGATATGACCCATTTTCCTTAGAACAAACCAAGGAGGCCTATTTTCATTCCATTTGACCTTAACCACACAATTTCGACCCGTTCCCTCAAACGACTTCATATCCATCATTCATGCAAGGCTAAGACTACCCTATCTTGTAGAATATAGGGTCAGTTTGGATTCCATCCATGACCACCTCCTCCATCTTTTCAAAAATCGATTTATGATTTGGAAGGACTTACCCTCCCTTCATATTCAACCACATTATATTATTATTTGTTATACTAAGTTTTATTTTAATTTCGAGGACAAAACTTTTTTAAGTTAGGTAGGATGTAAGCTCCCTGATTTTTCAAATGTATTTTATTCAAGTTTAGGCATTCTTATAGATTTTTGGTATATATGTACATCGGGTTAAAACATTTTTATTATACATCAGCTATGTTATACAAAATATATGAAATGTAAACTTTTCTTTATACACACACACACACACACACACACACACACACACACACACACACACACAGATATATATATATATATATATATATATATATATATATATATATATATATATATATATATATATATATATATATACATACATATATATATATTCACACACATACACACACACACACACACATATATATATATATATATATATATATATATATATATATACTTTTTTATATATATATATATATATATATATATATATATATATATATATATATATATATATATATATATATATATATATATATATATATATATATATTTTTTTTTCACACACATACACACACACAGATATATATATATATATATATATATATATATATATATATATATATATATATATATATATATATATATATATATATATATATAATTTTTGGTTAGTATAAATTATTATTATTCTGTTTTAAATTTTTACAATATTCCTTTCAGAAATTATTATGTATCTAAAGGATCTTTTAAAATAGTTTTTAAAAAATTTCCATCAAGCCAAGTTTTTAACATGATGTTATATTATAGGAATTTTTGGATTTATTTATATATAGGTAAAGTTTTTACCATATATAGGAGTATGTGTGTGTATATATTATTATTATTATTATTATTATTATTATTATTATATATATATATATATATATTTTACTATATAATAGAAAAACTTGATGGTGAAACTTTTGAATTCCAAAAATACCCTTACATGTCTATACTAATTAAAAATGGTTCATTAATTTTAATAAGGACAACTTAATAATTATGAGTACTACCCCTTGATCTTCCTAAAGAGTTTTCCTAAATTAACTAAAAGAATATTAAAATACGTGCAAGGCACGTGCACATATGCTAGTATATATATATATATATATATATATATATATATATATATATATATATATATATATTATACATATAGGAAATATATATATAAATACATATAGGCATATATATATACATATAGGAAATATATACTAGCATATGTGCACGTGAAGTCTGCATTGAAGAAGCTTACTGGCGACAAAAGGCTCGTCTCAAATGGGACTTAGCAGGAGATAAAAACATAGCCTACTTTCATGGTTGTGTGAATAATAGGAAAAAATCCTTGCATATTCATTCTATTATTACTGAGGCTGGAGACATGCTTTCGGAAAAACAGGACATCCACGCATATGCGAAAGAATTCTTTGCCAAGTCCTATGAACGAGGGAAGATTGTCACGACCCGCACCCTAGAGTTAGGGCACGAGAACGTAACAACGCCCAGCCTACGCCGCAGTGTCGGCGGTAGAATGCTGTCCTAGGTCTCAATGCATCTAACAGTATAAGACTAAACAGTTTATACTCCCCGAATGGGGGTGACATAGCAGATACAGACTCAATCACATCTAAGGTAGAGCATGATAAGGATAGATAAGCATGAAATCCAAAATAAATACAGGAGATAGAAGTCTAAGTGTCTAAGATACATGAACCCAGAAGTACATCTCAAAACTCTAAATAAAGATACAGTAATCCACAAAGTAAATACAACTCCAGACAAAATGAAATAACTACCTAAACAACCTCTAATGTGTCTCCTCTAGGCTAGCAGGCACCTCCAGGCTATCTGTAAAATTTATCAACAGGTCCAGTCAGGACTGGAGCGAGCACAGTACATCTCAACAGATCATAGCAGGTTAGAAAATATATAACATGCAGTAAAGTAAGATACAGGTACTGAAGAAAAACAATATGTAAACAGGAAGAGCTGTAATAGAAATATCTACTATACATAGAGAACTAGCAGTGACTAGTGAGTTAGAGTACAATATGAACATGTAAATGGCCTGGGATGATTCAATGAAGACACTACGGAATGATTCAATGAAGATACTACTGGTGTATTATTCACATGTCCAATTCTACTCCCCCGTATCCCCAATCAATACACAAGGATCTAGCCAGGTTATGTTACATTATTCCATGCAAGGGCCGCGAAGGGTGATACATGGATGCCCCATAAATGGGGAGTCTGGGGGTTACCCAACTGTGTAGGATTCAAGAGACTCTGTGATCATGAGGGTACATGTCACAAGTAATCAAGTGAACCAAGAGCATAGTGATACACCATGTAAGTGAAACGCACAGAACACATAGTACCCGATGCTCCCTAAGGATAATATCTCAAGAAAGGATCCATATAGTATCAATCCGTGTGACCGTCGTGACAGTACAAGTAAAGTAATCTACTGCAGGAAATAATTCTAAGCAAGATATAAAATGATCAGAGAATGTACTCGCCTCGATAACCTGAATAGCTGATCAGTATAGGAGGTCCTACTGAAGCCACAGAGTCCTATTTAAAGCAACACAGGTTACAAGGTGTTCAAGTTGAAATAAATGAAACTCTACTAGCCATCTATATTATTCTAGGTTCTTCTAAGTCAAAACAACTCTAGGTCGACTCCGGTCAATAATCTAGTCAAACTAGGTCAAGCGTTGACTTATAGTTGACTTTGGGTCAACTGGTCAACTCTGGTCAAACAGGGTAAATCTAATCTAATATAAAGTGTACTTCGTTATTTGTACGTCGAAACTTACGGCACGCAAATCGAGATAAAAAGATTATCGGTAAGGTTGATAATCTTATTATAGTGATCCACGTATCCAACTTGTCAATTTTAGCGATATGAGATCACTGGAATTGACTGATCTTAGTTTCGTTGTACTAATCCTGAAATACGAGCATTATATGAATTAATTATTAACTAATTATAAAAAGGTTAAACTCAGAGAAATTATCAACAAATATTGTCGGACGATGAAATAAACATCGCCAACGTGTCCAGAATACTCAAATTAGCTAGGATAGCCTACCCAACGGTCCAATTTGGACACAAGGGCAAAACGGTAATTTCGGTCAAAACGGTGTCCGTGTCGGAGCCGTTTTGTACCGAAAAACGTGCAAGAAAATAAGTCTACAAAATATAACAAATTATATGTCCACGCAACCAGAATGTCGATACGAACCCAACGGTATCTCCAGAATTGGATTCCGTTGACCCGATCTCAATTTGGCCCGTTGACCCGAACTTGGAATTCTGATTTGCACGGAAATGCGTGCCGGGGCCAAAGTTCTCAAAACTCAGCAAACTACCTGTCAACGAGTCCAGAATGATGATACGGACTCAACGGTATCTCCGGAATTGGATTCCGATGAGCCGATCTCAGAATGACCCGTTGACCCGGATATTGGTATCCGACTTGCACCGAAATGTGTGCCAGATCCAATGTCCACCAAAACCTAGCAAATTATATGTCAACGAGTCCAGAATGACGATATGAACTCATCGGTATATCCGTAATTGGATTCCGATGAGCCGACGTCAAAAAGTCCCGTTGACCCAGAATGTGGGACCCACTTTGCACCGAAAAACGTGCCAGGGCCCACGTTCTCCAAATCTAACAAATTTTATATGAAAACATGCCAGAACGACGCCACAAGTCTAATGGTGGAGTCAGAAATAAAATCTGGAGTCCCGTGCTCAAAAATGGAATTTTACAAGTTGAAAATTACGAATTCGGACGGCCAACTTTGACGTCGAATTCAACCAATCAAACAAGCTCACAATGAAACGAAACTGGAGGGAAAGCAAGAGGGTTATACCAGCTTCGTACCAGAACTGGTAGCATGCCAAACGGAGCTACGGTGGAGGAGATACAAGCTGACGAAGTTGGCCCCGCGAAACTGTCCAAATTTAATACAATTTAAACGGTCAACTTGGTGGCCGGTTTTCATGTATCAAACGATAAAATTAACGGACGAAAATTGACAGGGATGAAGGTGGATATACCGAGATTACGACGGAGCGAAGAAATCACCGATCCAACGGTCGGATCTCCGGAAAAACGAGCGCAAAGTCGCTGCGACGGGGCACGATTTTAGTGTCGTTTCCGAGCTCGTCACGACGGGAACCCGTGCCAAACGCACGGATCGCCCCCGATACGCGTCGGAGAGGAGAGTGGCGGCCACGGGGCTTGCCTGGGGGGTGCGCCCGGCAATGGGGGAGGTCGTCCTCGCCTGCCATGGCGGCCACGACGCCGGCGGCGGCGCAGCAGCGCTGCCAGCGCGCACGGCTTGGCCGCTGCTGCCGTGGCTGTTGCGCGTGGCGGCGCTGCATGGTCGGCCAACGACGCGCGGGAGGGCGGCGCACTGCCTGGCCTAGCCCGGCGAGGCGCGGGAGGAGGTGGTGGTGATGGCTCCAGTGGTGGCGGCGGCGGTTTGGTGGCGGCTTGGTGAAGTTGATGGAGGAGGGAAGTGATGATGGTGAAGCTCGGCCGACGGCCTAGGTGGGTGGTCGGCTTGGCCACGGCGGCTCCGGCCAGTGGGAGGTCGAGCTCGGTGAGCTGGTGGTGGCCGAATGGTGATGGTGGTTGCTAAGGTGTTGGGATGATGGTATTGATGGTGGTGATGATTGTTAAGTTGATGGAGAGGAGGAGGAAAGTAGGAGGAGGCTCGGCCTGTGGTGGGTGGCCGGCCGAGCTGGTGGTGGTCGGCCACGGCTGGGCTCGGCCGTGGCTGAGTTCAGGAAGGGTGGAGTGGTGATGTTGCTGTTGTTGTGTTTTGATGTAGTAGTATTTGTTGTGTAGGAATAAATAATAGGAAGAGAGAGAGAGATAGAGGTATAATAATGATGGAGAGAGAGAGAGAAAAAGTATTGCTCTCTACATAAATTTTAGGGCCGGCAAGGGTGTTGGCTGTGTGAATGTTTGGGATGGAGGGAAATCAATGGTTGAGATGAATTGAGGAAAATCAATGGCTATGATTGTATTAGTTAGAAATGATTCATTCCAAAGGATTTAAATAAGTAAAAATTTCCTATAATTATAGAAAAATATGTAGAAGGGTACCTGATATTTTTTTTGGGCAAGAATTATGAGGGTGTCATGATGGAGAAAATCATGGAGCTGGACTGGACTCGGTGGAGCCGGATTGGATCAAAATTGGACATTGTACGAAAATTGAATTAAAAATAGGCGTCGATGATCATGGAGAAATAAGTAGCACATGGGGATTCCAATAAATGGGACACAAGTGGCGGAGGATAGTAGGCTCAATGTGGGCCATGTCCATAATTGGGGCTGACAGGTTTTGGTCGACAGGGGACCC
>JANAVB010027982.1:0-36667 GCA_029216955.1 Iris pallida
TATATATATTATATATATATATATATATATATATATATATATATAATATATATATATATATATAGATATATAGATATATATATATATAAGATCTATATATATATATATATATATATATATATATATGTATGTATGGAATATGTATGTTGATAGCCTGTATGGCCTGGCCTTGTGCTTGGGTGTGAGTGCTTAGCCTAGGTTTTGTTAGGCTTAGTGAGACTTGTTGGGTTAAGACTTGACCTACTTGACTAGTTGACTAGGAAGTTGACTAGAGTTGACTTTAATCTAGAATTGACTTGATTAAGACTAAATTAGACTAACTTAGACTAGTTGACAAAGATTGGCCAAGCCCTAACTAGTTTGACCTAATTTGACTAGATGTTGGCTTGGTTTGACCCAGAGTTGACCAAGAATTGACTTGACCTAGATTGACCTAGAAAATCATATAGATGCATTGTACAATTCAATTTTAACCCCTTGTATACATCATGACTTGTGTTGCTCTGATTAGGAGACAGACACCTCTCCTCAGGCAGTACATCCTCTTCGGACTTTCAGTTATCAGGCGAGTACATTCTCTGATCGTTTCATACTTGTCACGATTTATATTCTCGCTCTAGATTACTTTTACTTGATGCTGTCACGTTATCATCACGGATTGGTTGTCACGACCCGCACCCGCTTACGGATACGAGACGTGTCCAAGCCAGCCTACGCCGCAGAGTCGGCGGTAGAACGCTGTCAAGCCCGCAAGAAAATAAATGCTCAAAATAAACAATATTGCTCATTCACATTTTCTAGATTTATTACAACATTTACAATTAAAGAAAATACAAGATTTTATAATTAATGAAATTGATACAATTGCTTTCTATTTCTAGGTTGTCTTCAGCATACCCAAGCCTTCCCAATGCTAACAGTGATTGCGGCTAAACCTGAAAAATGTTGGTTATCCAGTCAGGATTGGAACAAGTACACAAACCGACGGCAATACAAAACACAATAGAATCAACAAGACATGAAAATAGCATATGGAATATGTAAGCTAGTAAGAAAACTGATGACATAGCACGATAGAGAAATAAACAAGGAAAAACTAATAAAAGACATCTATCTAGGTGGTGTGAAATATCTGTTTCGACATGTGGACGGCTAGGGTGTAAATCAGGCACACTGCACGTGTCGTGCACAGCGGCTAGCATTCACGAGAGACACTGGGATAGTTCTGGGTAGTCCACATGTTTACTAAGATATTTCCCCTCCCGACTACTCCGTGTGACGAGCGTGTCAACAAGCAGCAAGATATATGTATAGACATGAAATAAAAAGACTACTATGAATCGGAAAGCAATCAGAAAGTGCACTTGCCTGTTGTCTTGAGCTGGTTGTGTGAGTCAAATGCCCAATCAGAATCCAATATACCTATATTTATGAATTTGTATAATCAACACAAACTTTAAGAGTATAAATAAATCTATTTTGTTGATTTGTTAGGTTGTTAAGGTACTACCCTTCAATTTGGTTTCCTGGATTAATGGGTTCATTGGCAGACTGGTCACCATTGTGGACAGTGTATCTAATGAGATGCTAACAATATTCAAAAGTTCGAGCTAGTGAAACATGGGCTGATCACCTATTTAGGACTGCTGCTATAATCTTGGGCTGAACTGGAGATGGTTGGCACACTATCCTACCTTAAATTGAGGCTACTAGTGCTAACACTAGTGTGTGTAACTAACTGTTGTTTCAGGTGCCTCACATGAATGAATTTCCTGTCCTCTAGGTCCTTCTATCTACATTGAATATTAGGCAACCCAACCTGTCATCATACAGGTTTAACCCAACTGTTATTGACAGTGTTGGTCAAGGGTGACTGCTCCCATCTTAATAACTAATCAGGAGAATTTGGAACTGTACCCCCATGAAATTGGTCAGGACATTACAAGATATATGATTGATCATCATATGCATATATATGTAGAATTGAATATCATATCTATATATATGACTGAAATAATTTGGCCAAGGTACAGGTCATGGGTAAGAGTCTACTACAGGTGACTCTCAAGGGAAATGGTTCTGTTATTCTCTATGGCTTATGCAATGACACCCATTCCTCAGGATGGATGTGTTTCCAGGTAATATTTTATGGTGTGGTGCAAGGTCCTCTTAGTTTGTTCCAGTGTTTCTCTTATGTATGGGACTGACCAAAAGCTAACTGGGTGATGGCAGGTAGGCTGATCTGTAGGTCAGTGGCAAGAGAGGTGGGACAATTAAACATGATACTCTAGGACAAAACCCTATGCAGTGAAGGTTATATGCAATGTGTGCAGAAATTTCCAAGGACAGGTGCCTGGATAGGAGCCCCTTGGTGTATAGAGATTAAACCATTGGGTTTGTTGAACTAACCATCCACCCCTACTTACTCCAGACCCTCTCCCAATTGGCAGGAACTAGACTAACACATATTTCCTACTTGAAAGTCCCTTCGAATGGACAGATTTTATACTTTACCTATGCAGTCCAAATGGAAGGATATGAGCAGGGCATTAAAGGAATTATTCTTTACAAGTGAGAGGGTCGTATGCAATAAGAGTACAGGCAACAACAGGTAGCAGTGATGTATATGGGTGCAGGACATCCAAATAAAGAATACTTGATACTTCATTGGGTTAGCACTGTTTATACAGATGGTGTAATCTCTAGTACTCCATTGGAATGCGATGTTATCCATCAGTGCAGGCAATCTATTGCAGAAATCTGTGCATCGTGAGGTTTATAATAGAAAAATCCTTATAATGGGACTGGGTTAAAATGTGCACAATTGCTCTTAATCACCAATGGCATGAAACGCAAAAGAACAGAACATAATAGTTCATCCTAGGTGTGTGTCATCCAGCGGTTGAACCAAGTGCAAACATAGACAATTGCTAAAAGTATAGGACAATATTTATGAAGAGCACCTGGGTTTGTAACATGTAGGTAATACAACATTTACTTGATATACCCAGGTTAATCTACCTGCAGGGCTTCACCTACATGTACATCTGGTACTCTAAGCAATGAATCCTACATGTAGTCCTTCGCACCTATCCTTGGTCTACTCATGTTCGTGTCATTCTCCTAGTTTGCATTGCTCGGGAGGCCTGTGTGCATCCTGAAGTGAGTAGGGGTGTCTCCACTCCCTTGGCAACCGGTTTACATTGGTACAGACCTATTCTCTGTTCATCAATAGTTCTCCTTGCCTATGCTTGCCAGGTTCTGATTCAAGAGTGGACTAAATTCCTTATTGATCTGACAGTTAACTGGAACTTAGTAATATTACTTATCTCAGGAAATACAAGGAACAATCCCCTACGTGACAGGGCGTGGTGGATGCTACTTCAAGTCAATGTGTTTATGAAAGCAACTATATCTTCCTTAGACTCAACTGCTCCTTGGTCAGGTGTCATGATGATTAACCAGTAAAGGGTGTACCTACATCTACTCCTAAGATTGATAACAGTAGGATACAGTTATGTATATTTATTCGTTCGAACGCAATCTCTAATCATCCATGGTTACCCAGTTTCTCTTAGGAGAAATATCAAACATGTGGTGTTATAATTAAAACAGGAAAGAGGTTTTATTAGATCCTTACCTCGACAATGGAACCTGAGGTTGATGGTAACGCACGAGCAGCCTTGTAAAAGAACGTTCACGGGGCTTGCAAGGGGGTGAAGAGTTTTCTAGGGTTTTGAAGGGACTTGGGCGGCTGCTATCACCATGTATTTATATGCTGTGGTTGAGCTCTAAGAAGAGATAAGGAGGAATTCAAATCTCCCTCATCTAAAAGTTCAGGGTATCACTCCTACTCTGTTTTCAAATTTAAACTGAGTCTGGGAAGGATTCGTTTGGAGTAAGGGTTTGAATTTGCTTTAGAATGAGGAAAATTATAAAAGATCCCAATAGTTGTTAGTCAACAATAAGAGTAATGCATCTGTCAAACTCAGATACCAAACCTTCTCTAAAACAATGTTTGCACAACACCCTTCCCCCTATATTATAATCAAAGTAATGAGTACACTTATACCACTATGTACATTGGCAATAATTATTCAAATAATTATGTAGAAAAGGGTAATGGTAAATTGAGAATTTCGGGCCAGGGGCTTACATTGGTATTATATGGATCTATTCTTGGGATGTTATCCCCCTTAGCGGGCGCATCGGATACTTTATGACATGTGTTTCATGTACATCATGTATTCCTTGTTTCTGCGTTATTCATGTACACTCATGTTCTCTCATGTTCTTTCATGTACGTTCATGTACTTTCATGTTCTTTCATGTACGCTCATGTGTTTCCTGTGTAACCAAAACATCATGTACGTAACGTAACTAGACTGGATCCTTGTGTATTGATTGTGGGTAGGGGTGAGTATAAATGGTCATGTGATTTACCATCATGTACACTCTGTTACTTTTTTTGTTCATCATGTACAACCTAAGCCAATTACATGCCATCTCGTACTCTACATCACTAGTCACTTACAGTTCTTACTTATCATGTATATATTTCCAGTTATCAAATATCTTTCCTGTTTCATGTACATCTTCTTACAGCGTTTCATGTATCTTACTCTATTGCTTGCTTTATATTTCCTGCCTTGATATGAACTGCATGAGATGTACTGTGCTCGCTCCTGTCCTGACTGGACCTGTTGAAAATATTACAGAGGATGAGGATGAGGCCCTTTGTACCACCTATTACGGAGCAGGCTTAGACGACACCTGCGACCTGGCTCCTCTGAAGGACCCAGCTGCAGTTCAGGATACTACTTCCATAGTCTAGGCTAGTCAGCTAGGCTTTATCTTTCTTTTCAGCATTGTTTTTGGCTTTCAGTTGTTGTTTTGAGATGTATATATTCTTTCATATTCTGTAGTTGAGACTTGTACTCGGAATGTTTGCTGAGATGTTATCTTAGACACTAGACTCTTCTGATTATCTGTACTTCATTTTGAGTTCTATGTCATATCGTACTTTTCTTCCTTAGTTGTGATCGAGTTTACATTCTGCTATGTCACCCCCATTCGGGGAGTATAAACTGCCTGGCATTATATATTGTTAGATGTTGTGACCTAGGACATCGTTCTACCGTCGACACTGCGACGTAGGCTAGACGTACCCACCTCTCGTGCCCTTACTCTAGGGTGCGGGTCGTGACACAGGTTGGACGGCATGACTCTCCGTTGAGTACACCACGGATTGCCGGGCCAAGTGGATAACCATCTCTTGCTTCCCTAGCCGATCACATATCACTCTAATAATTCAAAACACCTTTTTACTTTATTTGTCATGTCTTATATTCCAGTTTCGTCTTTACTTACTATACTTTCACCATGATATGATTCATTCTTATTTGCTCTATCTGCCTTTTATACTGTACCATGGTTATGGGACTAAGTTCCGTTTGAAAGAAGGGTTACAACCCCGGTTCTTATTTGGTTTAAGGGTTGTAACTCGGCTTTCAAATGGTTCCCAAGTTGTCGATATCTTTGTCTTGTATTTCATTATTACCGTCTCTTATAGTATTTCTCAATTCATATGGAACTGCTGTTGGTGTTTTGTACTTGCTCATTTTCCTGACAGGATACCGTTGACAAATTTTACAGATGACTCTGAGACTGACTGCCCGACCTACTACGGGGTTGAGTCTGATGAGCTAGACTTAGACCGTGGCTTATTGGTAGAGCCACTGGACTTCGCTCACCCTGAGTAGCCTAGTTAGCCTGCGAGCTAGCTAGTACATTTTCAGTTGTAGTATCTTTATACTATATTATCTGAGACTCTGGATGTTGTGTTAGCTTTGACTTGTGGATTTGGACTCGTTTCCTGTTTATCTATCATATCTATCTCTGTTCCATGCTATCTACCTTAGTTTTGATATATGTGATTGAGACTGTATTGCTATGTCACCTCCGTTCGGAGTGTATATACTGTACATGTACATTTATCTGTTTAGTCGTAGTATTTACAGACCCTATATACAACGTTCTACTGCCGATTCTGCGGCGTAGGCTGGACGTAACCACGTGCTCGTGCCCTTCTTCAGGGTGCGGGTCGTGACAGTCCGACACGGGGAAGATAATGTAATTGTAAATATGGAATAAGATAGTGGACTGGGAGGGAACACGGACACGATGTACGAATTTTTGGGTTGTGGAGAATTTGTGGATGAAAATATTGGATGAGTACCTGCCTATTTATAGGATGTGGGAATTTCCAATTTGGATAGGATTAGGAGAATTTAAAACCCAAGTAGATAAATCATCTATTTAATTAAAATCAATCAAATCCAATCCAAATCCAACTACAATATAAATCCAATTTTAAATCCAATTAAATTCTTGGTTTAAAAATCAAATCAATAAATCAAATTCCAATATTATCTATTTAAATAAATACATAAATTCAAATCAATATTTAAATCTCCACAATAAATTCAAAAATATATTTTTCCAAAAATAATAATAATAATAATTTCAAAAATTGCATTTTTATTTAAAATAACTAATAAATATTTACGAGATATATGTATGCACAAATATTCTTTACATAAATATACTTTCTAATATACCATTTTATAGGAAAAATACTTTATAATTATAGCTGTATAAATGAAAGGCTTTTCATAATTAAAATTATAGACTTGAAAATGATAGCTAGAAATAATTATTACATATATTATTTTGAAACCGTAAAAATAGAAAAAATATTTTTCTAAAAATATGTACGCTCGCACATATTCACACTCGTCGAGCAAAACGAAAAATAAATTTCGTGTACGACGTACAATACGACTACGCGACGTACAATACAATAAATTTTAAATCAGTACTAATTTTAATAAATAAAAAAAATAGTAGAAATTTAGGGTTTTTACATATATATATATATATATATATATATATTTTTTACATATATATATATATATATATATATATATATATATATATATATATAAGAAAACAACATTTTATTGAATTAAAAGGGTGGCTCTTATCGAGCAGTACAGGTGCCCGGGACGAAAAAGCACAAAAGGGCTCGGGAAAGCTAAATAGCAAATACAAAAGTTAAAGGGGGGTAAAATGCAAAATTTTGAAGAAATTTGAAATTTGAAATTTGAAACATTGTCGTCTCCTGGCCCTAAGAGAATGGGTGCACAACCCAAAGAACCGGGTTGGCAGCCCGATACGCACGTAGCCCGAGGGCACGCGTAACGAGGAAGGGGTGGGCGCGCTGCCCGAGGGGGCAGCGCTCTGGACGAGGGTGGCGGTCTGCACGAGGCGCCGCGGGCTGCCCGTTGGCGCAACGCGCAGAGAGACGGCGGAGGGGGCGTAGGCCGGTGAACGCCGGTGACTCCGGCAGCCAACGACAAGAGGGCGGGGAGGGGAGAAGGGGCTCCGCGGGCCGGGGAGGGGGCTGCAACGGAGGCAGCGGAGCGGAGGCGAGGGGGGACGGCCACCGAGGAGGAGAGGCGGAGGGGGGGGCTCGACCACCAACGTCGACGGAGAGCGGGCGGCGCGCGAGAGGGTGAACGGCCGCGCCGGCCAGGGAGGCGCCATGAGCGGGAAGGCCGAGGGAGGGGCCCGCAATCCAAGGGCGATGGGTCTACTGCCCGAGGGAGGGTGACGGATCCACTGCACGAGGGAGGGGTCCGCAGTCCATAGCAGCGCGCAGCACGGGGCGCGCTGCCCGAGGCAGGCGGCGAGGGGACGACCAGCGGGAGGCGGGAGCAGGGGGGGCGCCGGCGGAGGGCACGGAGAGGGACGGAGGACCGGGACCGCGCAGAACACGGAGGCGGAGGCTCCGGCGTGTCGGAAGAAGAGGGGGTGGTCCGACGGGGGAGGGGGGAGAACCCGACGACCGGAGGGGGACCTATCGAGGCGGTGAGACGACTGGAGGAGGAAGACGCAGGCTCCCGCGGGGGACGGAAGAACGACCTCCGGACAGCCGCGAGCACTCATCGGCGAGGGGCCAGCATCCGGCGTAGGAAACGCCGGAGGGCGGGAAAATCATCGTGGGAGGACGACGAGGGAGGGAGGGGCTGTAGAGCGGCCGGGGGGGGCACCGCTGGGAGGCAGCCTGCCGCAGGCTCTCGTGCCGAGGGCTGCATAGTAGCCACGAGGGCCCAAGAGAGGGCCTCGCCGAGGGGAGTCGCCGCCGCCAAGGGAGAAGCCTGGACGGCAGAGGACGCCGGGGAGGTGGCCGAGGCTGGGGGCGGGGTAATGGCCGCAGAGTCGGAGACGGAGGCCGGAGAGGGGGAGGCTCCTCCCAACAGGGAGTGGGCGGAGTTGGGCCACAAGGAGGGAGCGGCCGGGGAAGCTGTCGCGGCGCCGGAGGCGGAGGCAGGGGAGGGGGATGAGGCTACTCCACTGCCGGAGGAGGCTGAGGGCCGCGAAGGGGATGCGGTCGGGGGAGGCGAGCACCTCGGGGGAGGAGCGGGGTTGGGCCTCACCGGGTGGGGTGGTGCGACAGAGGGGGCGACGAGGGGGTAGTCCGTCGGGGGAGGAGGGGACAAGCCTGACGGAGCCACCAGGGGGGCATCCGGCGGAGGAGGAGGGCCGGAGGCCCGGCACCTCGCCCGGGAGCGTCGGAAGCGGCGACGCCGAGAGGGGAAGGGGAGGAGGGGAAAGGAGGGGGAAAAGCAAGGCGGAAAGAGCGGGAAGACGCCCAGCCAGGCGGCAGGAACGAGACCCGGCCGATGAGGGGGCGGGCATGGGGAGAGATGGTTGGGGCGCCGCAAGGGAAGAAGTGGCCCGGGATGGCGACCAGCCCGAGGGGGCCGGCCGGCCAGAAGAACCACCCGGCCACCGGGGGGATGTGGCGGACCGGAGGGGGGGTCCGTCGACGAGCGGAAGCCGCGCGGATGGCTCTGCCGCTTCCCCATCTCTCATATATATATATATATATATATATATATATATATATATATATATATATATATATATATATATATATATATATATATAAAACCTAATCTATTTGTATGTGTATTTACATGTATATATATTATGTGGATAAATAGTTATACTAGTGTGTAATATGAAATATGCATGTGATTAGGTAATGTGAAATGGTTATGGCATTTGCCTATGTGAAATGTGTAGTGGGTTATGAGGTAGGAATTTCATTAGCCTATTTGTGTTTGGCCCATAGCCTAGGTAGAATGGCCTATGGCATGTGATGTGGATACACTTGTGTATCACTAGGCTAGTGTGACTTGTATGGTATTTAGTTAGTTGACCTAGATTGACTTGTTAAGCCTAGGTTTGACCTAGTTTGACCTAGTTTAACCTTGTTTGACCTAATTAGACTAGAGTTGACCTAGTTTAACTGCTAGGGTTGACTAAAGTTGACCAAAGGTTGACTTTAGCCTAGATTGACCCTAAACATCATGTAGATGCATTTTAGTAGTCTATTTCATTATTTTGGACATATAGTGACTTGTACTGTTCTATAGGAGACAGACACCACTCCTCAGGCAGTACACCCTCTTCCGAAATTCAGTTATCAGGCGAGTACATTCTCTGACCGTTTCATACTTGCCAGGATTTATATTCTTGTTCTAGATTACTTTACTTGATGCTGACACGTTGGTAGCACGGATTGGTACTATATGGATCTTTTTATGAGATGTTATCCCCTTAGGAGCATCGGATACTGCATATTTTTGCGTTTCACGAATCATCACGTATCTCTATGCTTCCACTGATTCACGAATCGCTTGTGACACCTGTACTCTCACGTTCACAGAGCCATCATGAATCACCTTCACATATCACTCATTTTATGAGCCATGTGAAGTTTCACGAATCTTAGCATAACTTGAATAGGTCCTTGTGTATTGATTGGGGATGGGGGAGTAGAAATAGCATGTGAATAATATCCAAGTAGCTGTAGTCATGAATCACTCTTAGCTGTAGTCATGATTCTTCCTATGCCATTCACATGTCTATATTTTACTCTGACTCACTAGTCACTGCTAGTTCTCTATTTATAGTAGATATTTCCTTACAGTTATCTCCTTTACTTCATATATTTCTCTTTTCAGCGTTTCATGTATCTTACTCTATTGCATGCTTTATTTCTCCTAACTTGATATAAACTGCGTGAGATGTATTGTGCTCGCTCCTGTACTGACTGGACCTATTGAAAATATTACAGAGGATGAAGATGAGGCCTTATGTACCACCTATTACGAAGCATGCTTAGACGACACCTGTGACCTGGTTCCTCTGGAGGACCCAGCTGCAGTACAGGATGCTACTCCCATAGTCTAGGCTAGATAGCTAAGCTTTATCTTTTTCAGCATTGCTTATTCGACTTTCAGTTGTTGTTCTGAGATGTTGTATATATTTAGAGACTTGTATTGAGCTGGATGTTCTTGAGTTATTATCTTAGATACTTAGACTCTCTGGTTGTATTTATGTGGATCCTTTCATTTCAGTATTTATCTATCTATCTTCTATCTTATCATTCTGATGTGATTGAGACTGTATATTGCTATGTCACCTCCATTCGGAGTGTATATACTGTACATGTACCTTTATATTGTTAGATGATTGACCTAGGACAACGTTCTACCGCCGACACTGTGGCGTAGGCTGGGCATTATTACGTTCTCGTACCTTCACAGTGGGTGCGGGTCGTGACACATTTTTAGTGGTAACCCATGCAGGCCGAGTTTATGTAGTGGTATTCGAACTAGAGTGTCACTACAGCCTGCAGTAGGATTAGAATATTTTGAAGGTACTCAATCACATTAGGAAAAACTCTTATCTAATTTATACCATCTCAGTTCTTGCTGATATTGTTCTCCTTTGAATAAAACTGTCTTCTTTTGCTATTTCGACTCATTCTCAGCAATTGTTTCTTTGATCTATCTCCAGGATGGTTGAGACGAGATCATATCGCCAGGGCCAGGAGGATGCCGATGAGAGATCTGCCACCTCTCATACTCAGTAGCCAGCCCCTGGTACCGCAGCCTCAGTCATGCCAGCTGGGGTAGGCATTTTAGCTACGTTCGGAGGAGCCCCTCGACCTGTAACACATGGACCGAGTCTGGTGATTCCAGAGGTGCTTCAACAGCAGCAGCCGTTTCGGGGATAATTGACGCAGTTCAGCTATTCACGTTCTTTCGGCAGTTCATGGAGGGCCAGCAGCAGCAGCAGCAGAGGCAGACATCAGAGATTAGTCAGGGCATTGATCTGGCCCTGACTACAGTAGAGAGAGTAGTAGCTCAGCCAACGGCAGTCCAGCAGCCATACCCTACAAGAGAGAAGGGCATCCAGGATTTTCAGAAGATGCACCCGAGGGACTTCCGAGGGACAGAGGGGATTCTATATGCCGACGAGTGGATCGAGCACATGGAGGAGATATTCAGATTGGCTGAGATCCCAGTGAGGATTCAGATTGAGGCAGCGGCCAACATGATGCAGGATCTGGCTCGCACATGGTACCAGACCGATCCGTGGGTTGGTACTCCGGGACAGACTTGGGCAGCATTCAAGAAGCTGTTCAAGGAGAAATTCTTTCCGGATGCAGCGCTAGGAGCCCTCCAAACTCAGTTCGAGGCCCTAGTCCAGGGGAGCCAGTCTGTGGAGGAGTATTCAGGGGAGTTCTGCCGTCTGGGCAGATTTGTGGAGGGACTGTCCGAGGCGACGAGGGCCCGGAGGTTCAGGAAAGGATTGGTAAAGGAGGTTAAGTCCTATACCAAGAGTGCTCGCAGCGCTACCTATGAGGAGATCCTAGTGGATGCATTAGCCATAGAGGATGATCTTGAGCTTAGTCTCAAGAGGGGCGAGACATCCAGGGAGCTAGTGGTAGCAGAGGACCGGCCAAGAGGCCGCACGTTCAGCATCAGTTTTAGCAGCAGTTCCAGGGTCAGGGCCATTAGCAGGGACAGCAGCAGCCCAGACAGCATCAGGCACCCAGACAGTAGGCAGTCAGTTGTCCCTACTGCAAAAAGCCGGGGCATGGATGGGGTGAGTGAAGGAAGAGACTAGGCAGGTGCCTACTATGTGGAGCAGCGGACCACCAGCTGAGGGAGTGTTCCCAGTATATAGGCAGAGTAGCACAAGGAGCAGCACCAGAAGGAGGAGCCAAGGCTCCGGTAGGTCAACAGCGGGGACCGTTATAGACACAATAGCAGAGATTTGTGTAGTATCAGCATCAGGCTGGAGGAGGCCAGCAGGGGCGAGCTTACTCCATGACAGTCGAGGATACTCAGGCAGTGGGAGAGGTGCTTGCAGGTTCTGTTCTTTTTTATTCTATTCCCACCTTGCCTCATTATATCTATCTTGAAATTCAATTCCATCTGTTCTTATCTGTTTCCTTAATATTGATAAGTTTTGATCTGACATTTCTTTTGATTTAATTTTCTTCCAAGATAAGTCATATGAGCTAGGTCGCCTAAGTTATGGGATCTAGAGTCTTCTATAGTCATGTTAGCTGGCATAGTGAGGACATATAGTCAGATTTTGGATGTATTTCTCGGGTGTAGGAATTTAAGGTTTTTGCGGCCAAGCATGCGGCAATACAAAAATTTTAAATACCATAATTCTAGAGGTATGTACCATAGTCGAGGGCTCTTTGATTATCATAGCCTTGCTCACTAGCATGACGAAGATTCTGAGTATCATGATTTTGGACAGACGCATATGATTATCGGACTGTGTGAATTGAGACTTTGATTGTGGGGTGTTTGACCTAGAAGGATTACTACCATTTTAATTTTGAGGACGAAATTTTTTTAAGGATGGTAGACTTGTAACACCCAGTTTTCCAAATGAGGGTAATTTTGAAATTTTGTAATTATAATCATTTAATAAGGATATTTAAATCATATTGTGATTTTTAATCTTTTTAAAACTATTTTAAAACAGTGAATTATGATTTTTGTGGTTAACTAGTTAAACCCTAGAATTGCTAAGCCTAGTGACTAACCATGACCAAGAGAGCATAGTCGTGTGATTAGGATGACTAATTACTACTTTTTAGCCTAAAGATATTTTGGTCATTAGTGAATATTTTGAATTTATTAATTTAATTAATTGGTGATTTGATTTTGACTTCTAGTTGAGACTTGTAGACTAGCCTAGAAGCTAATCCTAGTTGGTGACCCTAGTCTAACTCAAGTTAACCTACTTTTAGTCATTAGAAATTAGTTTTAAGGTAGGAAGGATTAGTTTAAGTGAATTAGTTCATGACTAGTGACTTAAGTCTATGACTTATGACTTACCAATTTCAAGACTAGTAATTAAGCCATAGGCCCATAACTTAAGCCCAAAACCAATTTGAACTCACCCATGGCAGCCACTATTAGGGTTTTCCCTTGCCTATAAGTAATCTCTTAATGTGTTCTTGCCTCTTTTGAGTTTGTCCTAATTTTGGAGGAGAGGTATTTTCCCATTGCTCTAAAATCCCATTTTATTCATTTTAACTCCTTTTTAACCCTAGTCTCTTGCATTAGGATCTAATTTATGTTTGTTTACTGATTTTGAAGGATCATCTCAGTTTGTGTGCCATTTGGAGAATTGGAGTTGCTATTTGGAATCACTTCCTTTGATGCTTTTCTTGAGCAGTGATACTCAATAGGTAAATCATCTAAACCCTTTGTTTTCCTGATTTCTTTACATATAAGGATAGTTTTTAGGGTTTCCTAGCTGTCCCCAAGATTTGGGCACAATTTGTGTCCATTTCGTGTCCGTATCGGACACGTATCATATTCGTAATATAGGTGTTTGTAGAAATGCCACATAGGAATCTATTTTCGTATTTTTGAAAAGTGATTGCATAGATTTGTAGATCTACATGAGTGTATGAATATTTGTGAAGGTGGTATGGTATTTTGTGTCCGTTTGTATCGTGTTTTTCTACCTGGACACGCAGCACGAGCCCTTAGGTCGTGTCCTGCATATCGGGGGCTGTATCTCGGGATACAGGACACATCGTGACCTGAAATTTTGGGGGAAGCAAGGGACAATGTCTGCCACCATGCTCCCAAAATTTGGAAGCATCTCGTGGTGTACACGTGGAGAAATCACGTTTACACTGGCCGCGCGCTGTTGCGCGTGGGCGGCTGTGCACTTGCACAGGGACTGACACGGAGTTCGTGTCGTGTCTGTGTGTCACGTGGACACGTTTTAGGGTGACACAGTCCTAGACCTACCCTAGGCGCACCTCTGGACACGAACACGAGTTGTGTCGTGTCGTGTTTCGCATGTTAGACGCGCGTGCACGCGTGCACGACGATTATTTGTGCACAGTTGTGTGTTGTGTTCGTGTGTTATTTTGGACACGATTCGTGTCCAATTCTTGGACACGAAGACCCTACCTAGTACCTTCACATGTGTAACCCTATTTACCAACCCTTACTTTGTAATTTTAATGGTTAATTAGGTTCGAATTTCTCGAATTCCCGTTTGGCTGATACTTCACTGATACCATGTGGCTGAAATAATTTTTTTCCTGAATTTGATTTACATTTGTCCTATTTTTATGATGATCGGATGATAAATTGGACTCACCTACATATTTGATGATTGATGAACATATTAACTTTGATCTGTGTGATGCAATGAGTCATTGGAAATCGGGTTGGTATGCTAACTGTCAATGGTTTCTTCCAAAATCTGAGAACAATAATTGGATGTTAAATTCTGGGTTTTAGTGTATTTCCTACTGTTTTAGAAATGCTAAGTAGTTGTTGATTCACCTTCATGTATGGGGTTGATGCTCTGAACTATGGGTTTTCGAATAGGGCATTGGGTTGGGGGTTATACCTGTCTTTGGTTTCAGAAATCTGAACCTGAGATTAAATTCCTAATTAACTCACACTCTCACAACCCTCCACACATGTTATACACACACACACATAATCTGAAATGGACACTCACACACCCTACATTATGTCATAGTCCACACACATATTCTAGAATTGCACACACACACACACAAAAACCCTCAACCTATCACTGATTGCCTGTTTACTCATCACACACCTACACACAATCTACACACACACACACATTTCTGAAATCTGTTTACACTCTCATACTCCTCTCTCTCTCTCACATACACACATAGGCCATCCTATTTCCTGCCCTGTCCCAGTCACACACATATCCCTCTATGTGACACTTTACACACACACAAAAACTGAGACAGTATTCACACTGTCTTCCTCACATCACACACACACTCACACATGACATACACACACACACACATTTATGTATCCCTTATATATATATATATATATATATATATATATATATATATATATATATATTTATATATATATATTATGTGGGTAAATAGTTATACTAGTGTGTAATGTGAAATGTGCATGTGATTAGGTAATGTGAAATGGTTATGGCATTTGGCTATGTGAAATGTGTAGTGGGTTATGAGGTAGGAATTTCATTAGCCTATTTGTGTTTGGCCCATGGCCTAGGTAGAATGGCCTATGGCATGTGATGTGGATACACTTGTGTATCACTAGGCTAGTGTGACTTGTATGGTATTTAGTTAGTTGACCTAGATTGACTTGTTAAGCCTAGGTTTGACCTAGTTTGACCTAGTTTAACCTTGTTTGACCTAATTAGACTAGAGTTGACCTAGTTTAACTGCTAGGGTTGACTAAAATTGACCAAAGGTTGACTTTAGCCTAGATTGACCCTAAACATCATGTAGATGCATTTTAGTAGTCTATTTCATTATTTTGGACATATAGTGACTTGTACTGTTCTATAGAAGACAGACACCACTCCTCAGGCAGTACACCCTCTTCCGAAATTCAGTTATCAGGCGAGTACATTCTCTGACCGTTTCATACTTGCCAGGATTTATATTCTTGTTCTAGATTACTTTACTTGATGCTGATACGTTGGTAGCACGGATTGGTACTATATGGATCTTTTCATGAGATGTTATCCCCCTCGGGAGTATCGGATACTGCATGTGCGTTTCATGAATCATCACGTATCTCTATGCTTCCACTGATTCACGAATCGCTTGTGACACATGTACTCTCATGTTCACAGAACCATCATGAATCACCTTCACGTATCACTCATTTTATGAGCTATGTGAAGTTTTACGAATCTTAACATAACTTGAACAGATCCTTGTGTATTGATTGGGGATGGAAGAGTAGAAATAGCATGTGAATAATATCCAAGTAGCTGTAGTCATGAATCACTCTTAGCTGTAGTCATGAGTCTTCCTATGCCATTCACATGTCTATATTTTACTCTGACTCACTAGTCACTGCTAGTTCTCTATTTATAGTAGATATTTTCTTACAGTTATCTCCTTTACTTCATATATTTCTTTTTTCAGCGTTTCATGTATCTTACTCTATTGCATGCTTTATTTCTCCTAACTTGATATGAACTGCGTGAGATGTATTGTGCTCGCTCCTATCCTGACTAGACCTGTTGAAAATATTACAGAGGATGAGGATGAGACCCTATGTACCACCTATTACGGAGCAGCTTAGACGACACCTGTGACCTGGTTCCTCTGGAGGACCCAGCTGCAGTACATGATGCTACTCCCATAGTCTAGGCTAGATAGCTAGGCTTTATCTTTTTCAGCATTGCTTATTCGACTTTCAGTTGTTGTTCTGATATGTTGTATATATTTAGAGACTTGTATTGAGCTGGATGTTCTTGAGTTGTTATCTTAGACACTTAGACTCTCTGGTTGTATTTATGTGGATCCTTTTATTTCAGTATTTATCTATCTATCTTCTATCTTATCATTCTGCCTTAGATGTGATTGAGACTGTATATTGTTATGTCACCTCCATTCGGAGTGTATATACTGTACAGGTACCTTTATATTGTTAAATGATTGACCTAGGACAGCGTTCTATCGCTGACACTGCGGCGTAGGCTGGACATTGTTACGTTCTCGTACCCTCACAGTGGGTACGGGAAGTGACAAGATGTCACCAAAGTGACTTCTCTTGCATAGCTAGTCTACAAAGAATGTTGGTTGTTTGTGTGTGTACATTCATACGAGTATTAGCCGGCCCAAAGAAAGGTTAATACTTGACCGAATTGCACACATATATGTGGTAATAAATGTGTGACAATTGTAAAATTATATATAAATAATAATCCGATCCTAAGATATGCTTATTATTTGACACGAGTTATTGTCAACGTTTGATAATTATACCAAGAGTACCACTTACAGTTAATATTATTGTCCATACACTTGTTATTAACAGTATGCTAGTCATCTTGATATGGCTTTCATCGTTATTTGATTATTTTTTTTACTATTATTCTTTGGTTATTAATTAGAGCATTCTTTGTTTGTTTTGTTATCTTTACAACTAATATTGCTACAATGTCTGTTAATCAGAATTCAATTTCCATACTTAATGGGACAAACTTCAAGGACTGGAAAGATATTATTTACATTGTTCTCGAGTACATGGATCTAGACTTGCACTTAGGGTTGAGCGCCCCACTGCACCTAAGGAAGACAGTTTCTTTATTAAAATGCGATCAACATCTTCCAAAATATTAACTCTGTAAAACATTCGTGTATATGCGAATGTATTATTGATTCAAGCATTATCTAGTTGTTAAGTTCCTTCTGAACTTTATATTTCTAATTTACGTGTTCTATTGGTTCGGAAGAAACAAATATAGCAAGATCAATAGTTATTGCTAAGCAGCCAAGGTAATTAAGAAGAATTTACTTCTTCTTAATACTCATGCATTTTCTTTCTAATTATAATTGCGTATGTCTGGTGTGAGTTTTTCCATAGAAGGGTTTTAACACAGGAAAAATTCTAGGAAGAGTTGCTCCGAGTTGTTATACATTATTGTGTGTAAAATTGTTGGAGCCCGAAATACGACTCGCTGCCAAAAATTCTGAGAATTTCAAAAGATAAATAACTTTGGAAGCCCAATAATTTTTTATCGTATCAAACCCTAATTTAGTTATACGTTATTGTGTGAATATATCTAGGGGTCGAACCGTCTAAGTTTTGGACTCACAGGAAACAAACAAGTTTATACGTACAAGCGTAACAAATATGTAACCTAAATTGTACTTTTGTTCCAATAGATAAAATATCATGTTAAGTTGTATACTCTTACTATGCGATATCTGCTACATGGATCGAGATATATACCTTGCTTATTCCAGTAGATGGAATATTATGTTCAGTTGTATACTTGTATGTAGGAAATAATAATGCCTTGTTCTCATTGCTAGGGTTTGTTACAATATATATAGTGTCTACATTTGGGCTTATGGGCCATATTTATATTACAGATATAATCTAACACCCCCCTCACGTTGGAGCATGCAAGTCACAAATGCCCAACTTGGGAAGTAAAGAATCAAACACATGCTTTCCAAGGGACTTGGTGAAGATGTCAGCCAGTTGAGAAGTAGGAACATGTGAGGCTATTACGGTACCATCTCGAATAGCATCACGAACAAAATACAAATCCACCTCAATATGCTTACTGCGCTCATGAAATATCGGATTCTGAGCCAGGTGCAAGGCAGACTGACTGTCATAATACACCGACATAGCAGAGTCCTGGCAAACGCCCAAACACACCAATAATTCCTTCAACCATTTCAACTCACAAACAAGCGCAGCAAGAGATAGGTATTCAGCTTCAGCGGATGATCGGGAAATAATTTGTTGCTTCTTGGTCTTCCAAGAAATAGGAGACCCTCCCAGAAACACCAACCAGCCTGTAACAGAGCGGCGAGTCAAGGGACAACTTGCCTAGTCGGAATCACACCAACCAGAAAGACGGAGATCATAATCAGCTTTCAAAAGAATACCCTGTCCCGGTGCATGTTTGAGATATCTGATAACTCTCAAAGCAGCATGCCAATGTTCTTGTCGAGGCTCTTGTAAGAATTGAGACAAGATATGCACAACATAGGCTAAGTCAGGGCGAGTAAATAATAGATAACTCAATCTCCCAACCAGCCTCCGATAAGTCTCCGCATCCGCCATCTTTGGACTAGTCGATTCGGCCAGCTTGTGATTGGGCTCCATGGGAAAACCAGTAGGTCGAGACCCCATCAAGCCATATTCTAAAATGATGTCCAAAGCATACTTCCTTTGACACAAGAAAATTTCTTCTGCACTCCGAGCCACCTCTATGCCAAGAAAGTACTTCAACACACCAAGGTCCTTCATGTGAAAGCAAGAATTAAGGTACTTTTTGAAAGCGTTTAAAGCACTGAGTCATTACCAGACACAATCATATCATCCACATAGATCAAAACATGCAACTCTACCTTCCATTTAAAAAGAGAGAAAAGGGAATAATCGGAATGAGATTGAATAAATCCATAGGATATCAGAGAAGCAGCAAGCTTAGAAAACCAACAACGTGGTGCCTGTTTCAATCCATATAGAGACTTACGCAGGCGACACACTTTGTTGGGTTCACTATGCGAAAAACCTGGCGACAACTTTATATACACTTCTTCTGTCAGTTCTCCATGAAGAAAAGCATTGTGCACATCCATCTGGTGCAAAGTCCAGCCTCTCACAGATGTAACAGCCAAGAATGCTCGAACAGTAGGCATCTTAGCTACCGGGGCCAAAGTCTCCGAATAGTCGATCCCCTCAACCTGATGATTATCGAACACAACCAGCCGTGCCTTTAAGCGCTCAACACTTCCGTCGGAGTTGTACTTAATTTTGTACACCCATCTACTTCCCAATGCTTTCTTCCCAGGAGGCAAATCGACAAGACTCCATGTCCCATTATCTTCCAGAGCCTGTATTTCAGTTTGCATAGTCGCGCGCCAGCCTGAATCTTGCGAGGCCTGGCGATATGAAGTAGGCTCAGCACCTGCAGTGATAGCTGCAAGAAAATCTCTGTGTCCAGCAGTAAATATTTCATAACTTAGAAATTGTGTTAGAGGATACAAAGTACCTGAGGAAGTGACGGGAACAGATGAACTGTAGGGAAGGGAGGGACTTTTACTTCTAACAGCATTCGTCACAAAATTCTGTAATCGTACTGGCTGTGATTTCTTTCTCATTCCTCTTCCCAATACTATCTCGTCGGGCATCTCTGGCAACACTGTATCCCCTGTATCATCCGTAGTATCCGTATTACCCCTAGCGGACTCTCCTGTCAATACTTCTACAGCTACCTGTTGTAACACCCAGTTTTCCAGATGAGGGTAATTTTGAAATTTTGTAATTATAATTATTATTTATTGATTATTATTTCATATTATGATTTTTTGGTGATTTTTAATCATTTTAAAACTATTTAAAATTATGACTTATGATTTTGACATTTTACTATTGTTTGGTTTTAATTTCGAGGAATTTGTCACCCCTAGTTTTCAGGAACAGGGATATTTTTGTCATTTTATATATTTGAAATATTTTTAAAATTTATTTTATTATTTATGATATTGTTTTGGGATTATTTGAGTCGGGTTCGAATTTCAGCTCAATCCGACTTGAAACGGGAACCCGAGGGTAGTGTTGACTTTAGTGGACCCACATATTAGTTAGCCATGGCCCACATGATAGAAATATTTTAGTTAGAGGTTAGACTAATTATTATGGATAAGGTTAGTGTGATTAGAGACTTTAGAATGACTAATTTAGCCCCAACCAATTAGCCCTTTCCTAATACTAATAAAATAGGTTAGTGGGGGCATTTTGGACCTTACCATAATAAGACAAATAGCCCCATATGGCCAGCCACTTTGGGAGAGGATAGGCTCAAGTTCATTTCATTATTCTCATCCACACTCTCTCTCTTGTTCTTCCCCAAATTTCTAGAGAGCAATCCCTAGCAATTTCTCCACCAAATCCTTCCATTTCGCCACCAAATCTTCTTCTTTCCTTCTCCATTCTAGCCAAGGAGGAAGCTACCCAAGTTTGGGAGGATTCGGAGCTTGTTCGTATCCTTTTGGAATCTCTACGTGTCGATGTCGCTCCGGGAAGGCTTTTCTTCGATTCGATCTACCGGGAGGTATAAATCCTTTCTCCTTTTCATTTCCTCATGCATATAGGTCTATTTTGAACCCATAGGAATGACCCCCATGGTTGTATCTCCATTTGTGTCCATTTTGTGTCCATTTGGAGGTCATAGGAGTGTCCTTTGTGTTGTGGGTGTGTCCATGTGGGAAAACCCCAAATTTGGACACACCATGTGTTGTTGTTATGTATGAATGAATTATTACATGTTTAATCTCATATTTTTGTATTGGAGATGTGTTCTATAGTGTCTCATATATATATATTAGTGTAGAGAGTGAGTTCTTGATATATTATGTTATATACTTGTGTTTCTTTTGTCTCAAACTACCTAAATTCGTCATAATATTTATCCACATTTTTAGTAGCAATGACAATTTAGAAATGTCATAACTTTTAGCTTAAAACTCTAATTTATCTCTCGTTTTTTTTAAAAGAACCGTATCGAAGTTAGCTTTCCAAATATATATTTTAATAAGCCAAATTATTTCTGTAACATTCTGTAGAATTATTTGAGTATCAGCTGTACGAAAGACGAACGTGTTTCGGTATTTTCGCGATTTCGGGTGCTTCCGGACACGAAAATGCGATCCGTTTAAAGTTTCGGAAAGCTAACACGAAGAGATACAACATACTTTAATCCTAGAATTTAATGAATGCCCAATTGGTACAATATTGATTTTAAGTAAAAGAGTGATTATACGATATATGCATTTTGTGTAACCTATGAGCCTATGTAGTATGGATATTAAATGAATATAGAGTATGTAATGCATGATATGTTAGATGAATAAAATGATATATATATGATATATATTCTCTTTACATTAATTTATATATATGGTTGAATGCAAGCATGTAGGAATGCTATTAATATATTGCATATAAGCAATGCATGAATGAAAGAATGATATACAATGTATGCATGAAAGTATATAATGAATGCTAGATATGAATGCAAGATATATATGTAATGATAGATATGAATGCATAATGTATAAATATTGTAATACAATATATAATGATAACATGTATGGTAATGTAGAGTATATGATGCAAGCATGAATGAATGGAGGAAATATATTTATATAGGTAATATAGAATGTAATATATGAAAGGAATGAATGATAATATATAACATGATATGTAAGGTAATGCAAGGTATGAAATATATGATGTGTGTATGTCTCTATGTTAATGTATGAAATGATATGAATATACAATGTATGCATATGTATAAAACATGTAGGTAATGCATAGATGCATAAATGAAATGAATATTTGCAATATGTTAATATAAATACAAGTATCTAATATGCATGAATGTAAGTATAATATAATACAAGTGTACATGTATGTATCATGTAAATGTAATATACATGATATGTATGTATGCATGTATACAAGGTAAGTATGTATGTATGTATTTCTATAAATTGAGTTAACCTATAACCTTTTACACACATGCATTCATACACCCTTTGACATCATGTATCCCATGTCACATACACCTACCTATCACTAAATTTTAGAACATTAACACATATCTTTTCACACACATGCCAAACACACACATACTCACTTACTCTTTTACCTCTCTTTCTCTCTCTATATATATGTATGTGCCTATATATATAGCTTTCCTATATATATCTATGTATATGAATATATGAATGTGAATAATATATATACATTATATGACTAAGTTTGTGTGCCTTGTTAGCTTATGGTTTAGTTTTGTGCTTGGTTTAGCAAGTGACTTAGGCTATGAGTTAGTAGCTATCTTGGATACTTGATTTGCATATACTTAGTTTGTTTAGACCTAGAATAATTTGTTTGACCTAATTTAGACTTGTTACACTATACCAAAATAGTCCATTTGTAACACAATTTTTTTATAATTTGTAACGGTTATTACCGTGACACTCTTATAACGATAATAACCGTTAAAATTACTAAAATACCGTTACCAAATTCTATGTTTGTACTTTTATTATTTTTATAATTCTGTAACACTAAAACCAGTTACAAAATTTAATACAAAATTAAAAAAATCACAAAGTCAGTGTATTCCTGGAAGTGTTAGGAACCCAAAATTTACTTCCCGCACTTATATTTCATCTTTCCCTCTCCTTCCCCACCTCCCTCCCCCCCGCGCCCCCTCCACCCCCTTCTCTCGCAACCAAATCCCCTCCCGAGAGAGCCGACAACCATGAGCTTCCCCTCTCTCCCTATTTCCATCACGATGCTCCCCCTCCTCCATGTTCCTATGTAGAGCTCAACAATGTTTACAGCGAAGGGAACATGCAAGCAAAGAGGAAAGGACTCCAAATCGCTCAGATCAGAGAAGAAAGCAAGAGCCGACGCCGATCTCGACACCAACACCGTTCTCTCCAGGTCATATCTTACTAATCCATTGAAATTAGGGTTTTATCTCTATTTAGAGTTTGGTTTTTTATTTTATGCTGAACTTGATCTAAAAAAACTGATGTTCTCTCCAGGTCAGATCTTACTAATCCATTAAAATTAGGGTTTTGTCTCTATTTAGGGTTTGGTTTTTTTATTTTATGCTAAAATTGATCTAAAAAAAAATCTGATTTTAATAAGAGAATTCAAAGGAATTATTCAACACTTAAGGATTTCAAGGAGAAAATGCAGGAAGAAGACTGTAGAATTACCAAGTATAAACGGGCATGGGTCCAATTCATATGATTAATGATCTTGTGTCTAGATTCTTTCCATGACAGACTTTTTGTTCATAAGTTTATGGACCCTTTGTTTTCTCATAAAAAAAGTAAAATAGTTATGAGGGGAATATACAAAATTAGAATTTTTGGTTGTCATTTGATTATCCGATGTCATACACATAACAAGAACTCATGCATCAACCATTTCCGGAAGGGACTATAAAGACAATTTCTTTATATAAAGTTTCATTACTGAACTTGTAAAATATAGGTGACTAGGGTTATGCTTGACATGATAAGCTAGGGCATCTTCTTGATTTAGGTTTATGTCAAAGATGGTTAATAAGTTGAAACTGTACTATCATAGCATAACACCTTTTATGAAACATAGTGATAGTAGATGCAGTTTTCGAAACCGAAACATACTTTTGGAAAATAGTATATTTTGCGACAAGGAAAATATTATTCCATTGTTTTTTAGACCCATTTTGAGCCACCTCTCCAGATTCTCTTATCTATATCACATAAAATATGATGAGTTACATAGAATCAATTGCATTAATGGCCTTGAAGGCTAAACCTCCTTTATGTTCTAATCAGAACATGCAGATCACTACCATTGGCTTGATATTGATTGTATGGTACTTTATCACCTCATGTTCCAACTTCACTTTCTTTGCAGATATGTAGATGCTGTGACATTTATGTTAAGATTGGGGTAGCTTCTGATAAGTGCCATGCCGTCAATAGCCAATGCAAGGTTCTGAGCTAATCATATATCTGTTGTTGTTAAAAATAGTACTAATCTTTATTCATGCAGCCTTGAACAATTTAAGTCACAAATATGTTATTCTATTCTATGAAGTAAAAACAGTTTTTAAAGCTTTCTACAGATTAAGATTTAGGAGTTCCATGTTAGAGTAGTTGTGTCTACATTGAAATATTTAGTTTATCCTTGTAACTTTGATTATCTTTTATGTAGGGTTATCTGAGTGCAATTATAATCTATCTTTATGCACATGATTTCAAGCAAGCCCAGAAGTGCTACAATGATTGTTATTAGTGAGTTACATGTATATATTATATGGTATTAGAATAGATTCAATTAGTTCTTCCTATACAGTTCTATTGTCTCATAGAAGTATTTAGGAATTAAACTCTGAACCAGTTGATTGCCTATATGTATCTTATATATACTACACCATGGTCATCCTTAATTTTTTGCTGTTAAATTAGACATTGAAGCCGAGTTGTTCATTTTTTGGCATCCTTTTATCAGGATTGCAGGATTTCTTAATAGTGATCATAGTATTTGTGCAAGCAAACTTCTGTGTGCTTACAAGAAAGGCGACACTGAAGAAATCAAGCGTATTGCTCAGTACAACACCATTTCAGATCTCGATCATGTGGTAATATGTTGTACTTAAATAGTAATTACAACATACATTTTATGCCAACTTTTCCCCTTCAGTTAATATTAACAGAGCAACAAAATTTTTGATCTGGTTAATATTTTCATCAAGGTTAACTATTCAAGTTCAAACCATTAGTGCTTGTGCTTTTGTGCAACTACATCCTAAGTATTAATGCAGATCCTTCCCTAATAATCTCCTAAAGAACAGTAAATTGTGCATTTAATGGACATATACAGGTATCATTTTTTTTCTCATTTGAGTGGGGCTTGTTTAGGCCTCAAACAGTCTTTTGTAGATAATGCCACTGGCTTCCATATAATTTATTCTTCTTTCTAGATTATGCAAATGTTCCTGTCATATTACAAATAAAACTTGCTTGTGTGTGCACTTGTATCCAACATGTGCAAATGGGGAGAACAAGTTTTGGATTAAACGGGTTAAAGCTGTTGTTGTCATCAAACAAGCAAGTTGCATATTATTTATGCACTTATAGTCAACATGTGCAAATGGGAGCTAACGATTTTCAGATCAAAGGGTTAAAACTTATTTTACACTACACCAAAACAAGCAATTTGTCACACATTTTTTTACAATTAGTAACGGTTATTACTGTGACAATATTGTAACAATAATAACCGTTACAATAATTATAAACTGTTACTAAAATACCAATAAGATCATTTTTTTATATTTTATAATTGTTGTGACAACTAGAGCCGTGACAAAGAATGTTACAAACTAAAAAAAAAGAATAACATAAATTACAAGCGACGGACAGAGTGTTACAAAGTGAAAAGAAGGAATTTCCCCTCTCTCTTCTCACTCCCCCTCCACCCTGGTGGCGGTGTAGAACCGTCTTGCGAAGGTTGGTGCTATTAAATTTTTTTTTTCAATTCTAGATATATGTTCGAGTATTATTTCATATATCCCTAATGCCAAGAGAGTTGAGGATGCGTATAAATCATAGTTTGCACTATTGTCTGATACGGCCGATACCAATTATTATTTGGCATATGCTCTGATCTGATACTGATAGTGACCGATACCGATATTTGGGGTCTCTTTTCTAGTCAACTTGATGAAAAAAATTGAACGAAAAAGACCAATCATCAAGAATGTAAAAGCATCAAAGATTTTAAAAATGCTTTAAAGCACGTTTCCTGAATTGTGTGAATTTACACAAAAGTAAACATATTCTACTGATAGCTCAGAACTACTACATTCTCCAAAAAATAGTAGATTTTAGAACCAAACTTCAGTGAATACATTCATTCACACAGTATCAGTTCTTCTAGATATTGCATTCTTATGCCTTAATTACTTAAGAAGTTCAAATACCACTTAGCCAAAAGCCCGGGGTACCTTCTTCTATCTTTGTGATTGAAGTGGATTCCATAGAGACCGTAACGAGCAGTATAGCCAAATGCAAGCTCGAACAATCAAGAAAGGAGCACAAGAAGCAACCATGTGTTTTTGACCCATTCCTGCACATATAGAGAGAGGATCTAGTAAATGTACTTGAATACTTGTCCGCATTGTACTATGATATTTTATAAGCATTTGCCTAATGATTTTTTTCTTATACTTCTCTATATTTGATCAATTCAAATGTAATTTTTGAGACATAAATTGGAATATTTGGAGAGGTCTCCAACTAGTTTGTTGTTTAGTTGAGAGGTTGTTGCGATTTCCTGAGAACTTAAAGTTCTGATGTCATAATATTTTGATGACAGTTTAAATTCTAAACATTAAAAATTAGATAATTATATAGGCTCATAATTGATGGCCCTTAAATACTCCTTTACCAAATAGGTTATGATCTCTCAGGTCACCAGAAGGATTGGTCCATTACTCATTTCCTTGTAAGCAATATTGAACTTCTCCTATATCATTTATATATAGTATCATTTGTCTGTGGCTCTGTGCTTCCTAGATGTTAGTTAAACAACTGTACCCATAAAATCGAGCTTAAAACCTGTAGCAAGGCAAACATGCACACACACACACACACATGCTTTTACCTATTTCCATATTATATTATATTACATTTAGTTTTCAATCTGCTGACACTTGGTATAGCCAATCATTCTGTTTCTTCAAAATTCTTTCTGTAGGAAGACCAGTAATAATCTTTCTCAGTTGACGACATGCCCTTTTTTATACAGGTTTCAGCAGCTGACGTTGGATCCATGGAGGAAAGCAATGAGATGGAAGTGCCTGCAGCTGTGGTAAGTCATGTTTGGTACCTCCCTGCTTTAATTTATACGACAATAAGAACAACAATACAATATCTTCATCCTTCATTAGGTGTCAGCTACTCCTGATATAGTGATATAATTGGTATGTTGGTGGTAATAATGACCAAACATCAGTATCCATTGCCAATTTATAGACACTTGCTACAGTGAACAACTCGGTGGTGGTTCCATTTTTGAATGTTTTCCTTTTAGTAGCTCATGCAATGAAAACATTTTTTGAATTTTAACTTCTCACTCTCTGGACTCAATATTTGGAAACGTTCGCTCTTATTGGTTATGGTGAGATTAAACGCTTTCCCTTGATTACATAACAAGAAAGAGAATAAATCCTAAGCTAGATTGAATTCGAGATTCTTTTGTATTTTCAATTGACATGCTTCCATCAGACGCCAGACAAGTTTTCTAGTTGACTCCAGTCGCTTCATTAAAAAATTATATAGGCATGCTCATAATACATAAGGGTAAGGAGTATAAGTTTTCTTATCACGAAGCTCATGTACATTTTTTATGATATAATACAACTTTTTAGGATTTTGTGTAATGAAGTGTTCACAAAGCATGGTTGCAGCAGGTAACTGCATTCAGTGAGTGGGTTTGTCATCTCTATAATTATTATGAAGTTTGGAAGTGCAAAATTAATGGGTAGTGCTTGTGCACAGCAGGAAATTGGGGATGAAACAGTATACTCTGTAACAACCTGATACACGACAATAACAATGAAGTCAGAAGACAATTTATTTTGGGCATCACTATCTTGAAGTTAAGTTCAGCGCCTACCTAGGAATTACCAACAGGTAATGCATTTAGAACTGTTGAGTTTCTATTAGCAGATAAGATTTTTGGTATATCTATTTAGATGGAAAGAACTTGTTTTACCTGGTGCGCCTACATAAGCGGACTATCCGAGTACACTTAAGTTCTAGTGTGACATATTATTGGAGTAACTCTTGGACGCTTCCCCCCCAACCACCCACAGACACAGACATAAGCACAAATCCTACACCACTTCTGTTGAACATGGTTAAACATTCTGAATTAAAATATGACCCTTGGCTGCGGAGAAATTAGTCTAGTTCTTACAAAATATAGAAGAGGGGGAGGAGGAAGGGTTTGTAATGGCAGGAAATGAGAGTATGGTGTAGGTTTCTTAGCTAGAAGTTGAGGACAAAGGATTTCATTTGGTGCACATTACATTGCTGGTATCTCTTTATATAAATGTATCACGTGTCATGTAATTTTAAGTTCTTCATCATATATTTTGCTTAGTCTGGTCATTAAACTAAACCTGGTGATAGGATAAAATGTAAAATAAGCTCTCAAATTGTCAAGGTGACTCCTAATTAATCAACCAACAAAGAAATTAAAGTTGAACCTAAAAAATCTAAGATTTCTTAAAGTTAAAAAACCATGGAGGCATCCTGGAGTTGATATCTCAGATTATTAGGTCTTTACTTTGTTTATTAGGTCTTTGACTTTTTTATAAATATTATTATTTTTTGATGTACATGACCAACTACGTTTGGAATCTACCATGCAAAGTAAAATACGAGTCTACAAGTTTGAAAGTTATTATATGTCAGAATTTCAACTTCGCACTCTCTGCACTCAATATTTGGAAGCGTTCACTCTTATTGGTTATGGTGAGATTAAACGCTTTCCCTTGATAACATAACGAGATAGAAAATAAATCTTAAGCTAGATTGAATTCGAGATTCTTTTGTATTTTCAATTGACATGCTTCCATCAGACACCAGACAAGTTTTCTAGTTGACTCTAGTCACTCCATCAAAAAAATTATATCGACATGCTCATAATACATAAGGGTAAGGAGTATAAGTTTCTTTATCACGAAGCTCATTTACATTTTTTATGATATAATACAACTTTTAAGGATTTTGTGTAATGAAGTGTTCACAAAGCATGGTTGCAGTAGGTAACTAACTGCATTCAGTGAGTGGGTTTGTCATCTCTATAATTTGTATGCAGTTTGGAAGTGCAGAATTAATAGGTAGTGCTTGTGCACAGCAGGAAATTGGGGATGAAAAAGTATACAGGTAATGCCTGCCATTGATTCTCCAATTAAAATTTGAGACTAACTATCCTTTCTTTTGTCAGGGCTATGATCCAGATTTACCTTCTAAACTTGTAGCTGCAACAGGTTATCATGTCACATTTCAACTTACACCTAATTTTATAATTATTTGTTGCCATTTGGTCTCTATGTTATGATTTATTTGAAACTTTTATATGCAGTATATTTGACATTGCTTGTGACATGACAACACTGACACTAAATTTACTCGGTATTGGGAATGAATCAATTTCATCATGAGATCTTGTAAGAGATTTTCTCTCGTCGGGTGTGTAAGTTGATTAATATCTTGGTCTGTTTTTCTGTTTTAATGTTTGTATGTGGAGGTTATACATAAATATTGAATTTATTACAAATATGTCCCAGGTTTGTAGTTTTGTATATTTTCCTTGTATATGTAGGCCCTGTTGCAGAGGACATGTTCCATTGGCAAGCAACAATCATGTGGCCTACTGACAGCCCCTTTGCAGGTGGTGTTTTTCTAGTAACTATTCATTTCCTACCATATTATTCTTTCAAGCCACCTAAGGTAATCAGTCTGCAGTAAATATTACTTGTTTAAATGCATTAGTTTATGAAGAGAGTCATATTGTACTTTATTATTTGTTAGGAGCTTGAGGTTATGTTTGGAGGCTTAAGACAGTTTCATCATGAAAATGATGATGTCTTTACCATTTCATGGAAATGTAAAAAAACCAATATCAAGGTAATATGGTTGTCTGGTAAGAAGTCAAAATAGATGATATCATTAATACATGAATTAATAATCATGAAGCTTGAAAGTTCTAGTCAAAGTACAATTGTACAAACCCATGGTGTTAGATTTCTTTTGAGAGTCGAAAGAGGAGGTATCATTATAGATGGACAAACTAGATTATGAAACTTGAAAGTTCTAGTTAAATTAGAATTCTAGAAATCTGTCCCAAAAAGAAATGTAGTTCAAAGTTCTAGTACTGGGAAGTTAAAAAAAGGTAAAATAATAGTTGGAAGAACTAAGCAATGGAATTGAAAATTCTTGTCGAAGTAGAATTCTCAAAACCCATGAGTTTAGGAGTTCCTTTAGTATTTTAGATGCATTCAAATACCTCAACCATGAGGCTTAAATTGGAGTTATTTTTGAAATTATGAAGTCAACCTCAACCAAGAATAATTTAGAGCCAGCTTCGTGCTTATATTTTATTTTTGAGTCGGTTTAGGTTCTTTATGCTACATGGTTTAGCAATTTATAGGCTCTTAGGCCTTAATTGACCGGCAATATGGGTGTCCCCTTATTGCGTAGAAGAGGCAAGTTTTGATGCTCATGATTAGCCTTTCTAGTCATTTACAAATGTGTTAGTCATTATTATATATAAAATCAAGGCCTGCATTATATGCGAATGTTGAGTAGTGGACGATAGAGTACTTTGGCGTTGGAGCTGGATGGCTATGATAACAATGAGATTATTGAGCTGGGTATTCCTTGAACTTGATAATGGTAGGCATTTAAGAATGATGATGATAAAGGGCGTAGAACCAACCCAAGAACTAGATGGTGTGCACATTTGTAGTGAAGGTTCTTTTTTTTAATCTTGCCTGTTAAAGTATGTTTACAGGAATGAAGAAGTTGGGCATATTTTTTTTTATTGACATGAGTTGTTACAAATACAGCAAGTGACCGCTGAAGAAGTTTTTGTTCTGGTTTTAATAGTTGGGAAAGACTTGATTACTATGGTTTTGGTACATAGTTATATAATGAAGCTATGATATGCCATCAACATCTAACCTTCATCTGACAAGTCTATTTGAATTTTAGACTAAATTGCTCTTGTTCCTGTCGCTTCTAATTGAATTTTAGACTAAATTCTCAAATTTAAGAAGTAGAAGGTGTATAGAATTTCTTATCCTCCAGAAAGCATGTGAACACACAAACTCCATGCCAAAACTCCAGTCCCTGACCTTGATATGTTCATAAAGGTACATAGATGATCATGACTTAATAGATAAAGATTCTACATGAAGTTACATAATTGATGATAGAGTAGCCCTTACAAAAGTAAAATGTGTTTTATAGGATAAATTCTTTTAACATAATGAGAAACAAAATACTTGAAATCAACTTGATCTTGGTATTGCCTCTATTTTCTCTCCTCTTACAGGCAAATTCATCAGAAGGACATAAAATTGTGGTGACAAACTACATCCATAAGGTATGATTATATACCCCTTTATGCTCAACCCAGCCATAGATTGACTACGTGAAACAAACGATTCTATTCTACAATTTTGTTGAATATATCTACATAAATTTGCAACATATATATGTAATATGCCTCCTACAGATGTTCAAATACCTAAAATTTTGTTCTTCTACACAATTTGCAGATTTTCGGATTAGATATCTGTGTAGATATTATGGTGGGAAATGCAATATTGAGGGGAATCTCTGGAGGAAAGAAGAGTCACAACAGGTCAAAAAAGAAAGAACAGTTGTTTGTATAATTCAGTGTCTGCTTAGTGTTGGAATTAGTATCTTAGTGACGTTCCTTGTTTTGTAATAATCTAATACATTTTAGATGTAGTAATTTGGACTTGTGTTAATGTGTATTAGTGGTTCATTCTGACATGTAACATTGTAAACTCTATGTACGATTTTGTTTATAATATTAACAAAATCAAGTTGAGACGAGTGTTATAATAGTGTAATTAATACTCATATTTAGTTTTATTACAGATATTTTTGGTCTTACAGGTTCATGCCAAATGTATTCAAATTATTGTTTTTTTTCAAAAAAGGTTTTTGTAACCGTTACATAAGTGAAAATAGTAACGGAAGATCACATGTTTCTAATGGTCATAACTGTGACAAAAAGAAATTTAGTCACGGTTATAACCGTTACGAAAAGCGTTACAATATTTATTTTCGTAACGGTTATAACCGTGACTAAATCCGTTACGAAAATTAGCCACGGCCAGTTAGTCACGGTTATAACCGTGACGAAATTTTTTCGTAACGGTAATAACCGTTGGAAATCTCCTATTTTGGTGTAGTGTTAGACCTAGTTTGAACATAGTTGACCTAGGTTTGACTTTCAGGGTTGACCAAGTTGACCAAGAGTTGACTTTGGTCTAGATTGACCTAGAATCATATAGAATGCATAGTAGAACTTCATATTGTCATTTTGGACTTGTTGTGACTTGTGTTGTTCTAATTAGAAGCCAGACACCTCTCATCGGACAGTATATTTACTTTGGACATTCAGACATCAGGCGAGTATATTCTCTGATAGTTCTCTCATTTATTTGTCAATTACTGTACTTCAGTTCTAGTTAGTTGTATGTGATTCTCTGTTACAACACGTATGGATATTCTGGATTCATGTATACGACACACATTTATTTTCTGGCCTCTATTACTGGTATCATCATTCCTGGCTTCTATTACTGGAATCACCTACTGGAATCATTTACTGGAATCATTTACTGGTATCATTATATTTTGGCTGAACTCATCTTGAATCATTGTGTCGGAATTCTGGATTCACTTACTGGGAGGGGAAATACTAGAGTAAGACATGTAGACATACCCCAATCTGGAATCTTCCAACTGGAATCTACTGGAATGATAGCCATCTCACACCCGGCTAGGTGTGTGATGTGTCGTATTACCTACAGTCGTTTACATGTCAAACTCGGTATTTTAAAACATACTGCTAGAGTATAGGCTGGACTCACCCTGGAATCTTTGATCACTGACTAGAATCATCTCATACCGGACTCATCTTGTACTGGAATCACCTTGTATCAGATTCATGTTGTCTGGATTTACGTTGGTCTTACACTTGTTTACATTTACTGTCTGGACTTATATCATGTTACCCTGGTTCAGCTAGTTCTATTTTTTATAGTCTTCATTACTATGATTCTTCTCTTGTTTAGTTATTTACTTTCCTTGCACTTTATCGGTCTTTCTTACCATCACCTAAATATAAACTGCCATTTTCATCAATACAACTGTCTATAACTGCTTTATAGTTCTCTGTCATTTACTTGGGTTTTCTAGATGAGATGTGCTCGTTCCTGTCCTGACTGGACCTGTTGATAAATTTTACAGATAGCCTGGAGGTTGCCTGCTAGCCTAGAGGAGACACAGTAGAGGTTGTATAGTTAGTTATTTCAGTTGTATTGAGTTGTATTTATTCTATGGATTACTGTATTGAGCTTTGAGATGTTTTCTGGGTTTGTGTATCTTAGACACTTAGACTTCTATCTGCTGTATCTTTTTTGGATTTCATGTTTTACCTATCTTTTATCTCGCTCTACCTTAGTTGTGATTGAGACTGTATCTGCTATGTCACCTCCATTCAGAGAGTATATACTGTACATGTACCTTTATATTATTAGATGTTTGACCTAGGACAGCGTTCTACCGCCGATATTGCGGCGTAGGCTGGACGTACCCACGTCTCGTCCCCTTACTCTAGGGTGCGGGTCGTGACACCTGTGCATCCTCGCCGCTCGGTGCCGAGCTGCAAGCAACCACTCCGGCCTCAGCAACCGTAGCCGACACCATCCCAAAAGCCTCTATATCGTCTTCCAGCACCTCAACAGATGTATGGCGTGTCGCAGAAGACAGCTCGCTAGCAGAGCCACACCCAGGAAATTCTTTTTCATAAAAAGTAACATCACGAGTAACAAAAAATTTACCAGTCTCCAAATCATACAGTTTCCAGCCCTTATTATCAAGTGGATACCCAACAAAAATATATTTTCTACTCCTGCTAGCAAATTTATCATGTTGGGATTTCAAATCATACGTATAGCACAGACAACCAAAAATATGTAGATGATCATACGAAGGAGCCGAACCATATAAAACTTCATAAGGAGACTTAAAATTCAAGATACTAGAAGATGTTCTATTTATCAAATAATATGCACCCAGAACACATTCTCCCCAAAAATCTATAAAAAGAGAACCCTGAAATCTCAATGCCCTGGCTACATTTAAAATATGGCGATGTTTTCTTTCCACCCTCCCGTTCTGTTGAGGTGTCCCAACACAGGACATTTGGAACAATATACCTTGAGATAAAAAATAATCTCATAAACAATTAAATTCAGTGCCATTGTCACTCCGCACATGACGTATATCGGCCCCAAACTGACGCTTCACCATAGCAATAAATTTAAGAAACATAGAATAAACAACACACTTATCCGTTAATAAAATAACCTAAACAGCTCTAGAAAAATCATCCACCAAAGTCAAAAAATATCGTGTCCCATTAGATGACGGAACACGATATGGTCCCCACAGATCACAGTGTATAAGTTCAAAGCATCTCAAAGCACGACTTCTACTATCAGGAAAAACATCACGAGACTGCTTAGCTTGATGACAAATATCACAAGCCTTATGAGAAAACACACTACTACCAGAAAGAAAAGGTAAAGTCTGCATTACTTTATCTGAAGGATGTCCCAGTCTACTATGCAAAATCTCGGAATCACTCTCTCTCTATGCCAGGATCAACGAAGCCAAAGAAGTTGGAACCTCCCCCAAGAAGTAAAGTCCACCCCTTTGTTCACCTGCTGCAATCACCATCCTCGTACTTCTGTCCTGAACAAAACACAAATCAGGAGTAAATAACATATCACAATTTCTGGCACCAATCAATTGTGAGACAGAGATCAAGTTGCAAGTCAATGTCGGAACATAAAGAACATCTGTCAACACCAATGAAGCAGTCAAAAATACTTTGTCTCTCAGAACAGCCTTAATAGTGCTCCTATCAGGCAAAATCACAGGACAAACAGGGCCTACAAAGCAATCAACTAAACAGTCACGAGAACCTGTCGCATGAAGAGTAGCCCCAGTATCGAATATCCAAGTGACAGAAGAATTCTTACCCATCAGACGATCAGAGTTTGAAGAACCAGATTTGGAAGGATTATCCTTACCCAGCAAGCTCATCAGTTTCTGCCATTGTTCACCTAAGAGTGGTGAAGGATACCCTCCATGCATCATAACTGCCGAACTCCCAGCAAGACCAGCAGGGACACCATGACCAGCAGCGGCGACATGATGAATAACTCCTGCGCCACCAGTACCGCGTCCCCCATCACGTCTCTGCTGTGGTGCCGGGCCTCTGCCACCACCAGTACCACATCCGCCGTCACGCCGATGACGAGTCTTCCACCACTCTGGATAGCCAATCTTGGCAAAGTAAGTTGCAATATCATGACCTATTTTCTTGCAGTGAGTACAGATCATACCTGATTTGTCCCTAGAATCTGAGGTTCTACTATTAGAAGCAGTAGAAAGACGAGGTGAAGTCTTGATAGCCAGCGCCAACACCTCCTCAGTAGCAGATTAGACCTGAGATTTTCGTATATCCTCCTCCTCACGGACTGCCTAGTATGCCCGATCTAAACTTGGCTGAGGATCCTGAGTCAGAAGATTAGATCGAGTATGACCACACAACTCAGCATTCAACCCATACATAAAGTCCTGAAAGTGGTCTTCATTCCTCATAGCCTGTAGCTTTGCAGCAAGTTCACCACAGGTACAAGTAGACAATAGAAAATAAGCAGCTTGTTCATCCCACAAAGACTGCAAATTTTCAAAGTAGGTTTCCACAGACATCGAAGCCGTTTGTTTGTACTCAGCCAAAGCCACCTTAATTTGTTGCTTTCGAGTGCCATTGCTAACAACAAATCTTTTCTCCAACAAGTTTTACAATGGATAAACCTCCTCAAAATACGGCAAAGATTTCTTCAGAGACGGATCAATGGTATTAAGAACCCATTGAACCAATAGCGCTTGTACGCATCTCCAATAAAGCAATTTGCTAGCATCATTAACAGGTTTGAGTTCAGTACCTTCCAGAAAAGTGATCTTTTGCCTAGAGATCAGGGAGAGACGTATCGACCGAGACCACTCAGCATAGTTTGGTCCATGGAAAACAATAGGAGTAATGATATTTTCTGGTTGATCAACAGAACTCAGAAAATATGGATCCTTCGGATTATAATAATTTGGGTTGTGTGCACCGCCACCCCAGTCGCGACGGAGTAGCTGGACGCAGCATCATCTGCCATCGCGGATGGGGTGTACAAAAATTTTGTACAACTCCGACGAATCTGTCGCTGATGACGGGTCGTCAGCGAATCGGCCACG
>JANAVB010027983.1:0-49447 GCA_029216955.1 Iris pallida
GGCCTGATCTCAGAAATCTGAGATTGCAAGTTAAAACCAAGATACTGATACGTGATATGTAAACCTATATTTAATATGTAAAAACCTGATATGCAAAACCACTAAACAGTAGACTCAACTCAAACAACAATACACACATGCAACCACATATCAACTCATGATACCATCAATTCTGAAAACTGAGTTCAGATTGAAACTCTCTCACATGAGAACTCAAATCTAACTTTCACATCAAAACCAAATATCGAGCCAAAACCTATATTCAATATCCCAACCCAATTCTCTACACAACTCAAAATCGAAAACAAATCAAACTAAATACAACTAAAATCGAAATCAAATCAAACTAAATACAACTAAAATCAAGTCATACCTGCTGTGGACAACTCAAGGTTCCAAAACCAATCTAAATTTGGAATCCATTCGAATCCACTGTTCAGCAAACATAATATTAATATATATATATATATTATATATATATTTTTATATATTATATATATATATATATATATATATATATACTCAAACCTGATTTCTATTGTCAATCACCAACTCATCTCAAAATGGAACAATTTCAATTTGACTTGAAATGAAAACATTGTGAACTTGAAATCAACTATATCTAAACATCAAATACCTTTTCAAAACAATAATCCATCATCAAAATCAGATTTAACATCCAATTCAAAACTGTCAAAAAAACTAAGTATGAAACCATTGATATTGATACTTTCAATTTCAATTTGAAACAAATTAGAGAAGTAAAATCAAATCAAATAGGAATCATCTGCACAGACATAGGGACATATCCCACGTGTCCAGTAGTGTCCTTACGTGTCAAAAAATCAGGACATATAGGGTCCAAACAGACAAAAAGGTATGTATCAGGAATCAGCCAAACTAATTCCTCGTGCGTGCGTGTCGAGTCGATTTGGACTCGACACAGAGCTCGAGACGAGTCGAGCTCATGCAAGTCCTATAGGGGGTCTAGGACTATGATGTGTCACCCAGCACGGTAGCCACACGTGTCATGTCGAGAGATTCGAACGCGTATCAGACGCGATTTCTCGCGTACGCACAGTGCGGCTGAAACCAGTGCACATGAGATTTCTCGAGATATACTCTATGAAATCTCATAAAACTTAATCAGCCCCGTGTCAGTGATGTGCCCTACTTGTCCACCAATTTTAGGGTCACGACGTGTCCTATTGTGTCCGCTACAGTGCCCGAGTAGCAGGACACGCGCGCGGCTCGCTTGCGAGCAAGTTCGTGCCCAATTTGGACACGGACACAGCGCGAATTTTCCCCCAGTATGACACAAAACCATAAGCCATGTATAGATCTACAAATCCATTCAATTAGATTTCAAAATTTTGAATAAAAACCCCTTTGGGCATTTCATCAAATACAAACACAAAGGCACTGATACGTGTCTGATACGAACACCAAACCACTATCAATTCCTACAAAACTCATCCTACAGCTAGGGGACACCTAGATGGATGCATCTACGGGAAATATTCATGAAATTAAAGGATTTTTGGAGAGATTACCTATTGAGATGAATTCCTATAGAAAAGCTCCAAATGTGAAGATCCTCTTTGCAGCTCCAAAACTCCGATGCACTTCAATTCTGAATTTTCTCACCATCAATATTCATATACAAAGATCAGAACCTAGTGTAAAAGACTAGGGTTTAAAAGGAAAGAAATGAAGAAGATATGAGGAATACTTACTTAGGGTTTTGCCAAGAGAAGTAGGAAATGAAAAAGAGAGACAATTCTCACTATGAGATATTAAATAGGCTCCCTAGACCTAACCTGGCCGGCCACAACATGGGTGGGCTAGGGTTTTGATAGTTGGGCTTGGGCTTCTTCCTATGATTAAAAATGGTTCATTAATTAATAAGGTTTCTAACTAGCCCCTAACCAAAATCTTGCTAATTAGCTCCTAACCTGAAACTAACTAGAATAGGATTTCTAACCCAAACTAATCATGCTACTAAGTCACTAAGTCATAGTGAGTCACTAGGCTAGGTTGTACCAAGGCTATACTGTCACAGGCCAAAATCACAATACCAATAATATAATATATTAAAATAATCAAAGAAAATTTATAATTACTAAAATAACCTTAAATAGAAAAATGGATGTGACAAATCTACCCTCCTTAAAAGAATTTTGTCCTCAAAATTAAAGACAAAACTGAATAGATATGAAGGATAGAAAGCATTCCTCACGGCTGTAAAAGATAAGGATATTTCTCGCACATCTCGTCCTCCCTCTCCCAGGTAGGCTCACCTGAAGAGTGGTGTCTCCAAGCTACGTGAACCAAGTCTGGTTCCTCAGCACCTTCTTCCGTTAATCTAGAATCTCCACAGGCTGTTCTGGATAACTAAGAGTAGGGCCCACCTCGATCTCGGAATGGTCTAGTACATGGCTGGGATGTGCCACATACCATCTCAACTGCGACACGTGAAATACATTGTGGACTCCCTCTAATACAGGGGGCAAGTCTAGTCTGTATGACACGTCACCGACTCTTTCACTGATGACGAAAGGTCCGATAAAAAAACACGAACTAAGCTTTCCACCCATACCAAAGCGAATAGTACCATACGTCGGAGATATCTTCAGGAATACCAGATCTCCAACCTAGCACAAACATGGTCTCAAGCTTAACTATAACAATCACATGATCAAACAAAAATCATAAAACAAACAAAATCCTTATCCTAAGTCTAAGCTGTACCTCAAACTGCAAAGATCTTCGGTGGCTATCGGCCAAATGCTGCTGTCTGTCCTGCACCATGCGAAGTCGGTCTCTGATGAGCTTTACCTTCTCGACTACGTTAACAACCATCTCAGGTCCTAATAAAGGTCGCCCTCCAATGTCGTCCCAAGATAAGGGTGTACGACATCTACGTCGGTACAGTGCCTCGAATGGTGATATCCTAATGTTGGCCTGGAAACTGTTGTTGTATACAAACTCCACTAAATGCAAATAATCCTCACAGGAGCCTCCGAAATCCAAGACACAAGTCTGTAGCATGTCTTCGAGTGTCTGAATAGTCCTCTCTGACTATCCGTCCGTCTGAGGGTGGTATGCAGTACTGAACTTGAGCTGAGTGCCCAAACTAGTCTGCAGACTCCGCCAAAAATAGGAAGTAAAGCGACTATCTCGATCCGAGACAATGCTCACCGGAACTCCGTGTATCGTGACAATCTGCCGCATATACATCTCTGCTAGCCTCTCTGTAGACGTACCCACCTTAAATGGCAAAAAGTGGGCAGATTTGGTCAACCTATCTACGATGACCCAAATTGCGTCATTTTCTTCTGGTGTACGTGGCAATCCAGAAATAAAGTCCATCGTGATGTGCTCCCACTTCTACTCCGGAATGGGCAATAGCTGTAACAGACCTCCTGACCTCTGTCTCTCTGCCTTAACCTGCTGACAGACTAAACATCTGGCTACGAAGCGAGCTACCTCCCGCTTCATCCCATACCACCATACATGCTCCTTTAGATCCCTATACATCTTGTTGGCACCTGGATGCGTAGAGGACTGAGAGCGATGGGCCTCTTGCATAACATGCTCCCGAAGCTCTTCGCTAGGCACACACAGTCTGGAACTGTGCCTCAATGCACCATCCTCTGCAAGAATAAACTCATTATCCACCAATCCTGCTCGAACCTGCTCTCAGATACACCGTAGAGTAACATCCTTGAACTGAGTCAACTTATTCCTTTCTATCAGGTTCGACTGAATCTGAAGGCCCCACATCTGTATCTGAACTCCTGGCACAATCACCTCGATCCCTATGCTCTCTAAATCTGCTAACAAGTGACGATCCATCGTTAAACACATAGCTACCGGATACCTACTCAAGGCATCGGTAACCACGTTGGCCTTTACTGGGTGATACTACAAGGAAATATCGAAGTCCTTTATCAACTCCAACCATCTGTGTTGCCTCATGTTGAGCTCTTTCTATATAAACACATACTTCAAGCTTTTGTGGTCTATGAAGATCTCCACACGCTCTCCGTATAGATAGTGCTTCCACAACTTAAGAGCAAAAATAACTACCGCCAACTCCAAATCATGGGTAGGATAGTTCTTCTCATGCGAACGTAATTGCCAGGATGCATAGGCAATTACCTTCCCATGCTGCTGCAAGACACAACCCAGACCCTTCCCTGAGGCGTCACTGTAGATAGTGAACCCGCCTGATCCTGATGGTAATGTCAAAATTGAGGCTGTCGTCAGTCGCTTCTTCAACTCATCAAAAGCAATATAACATTCCTCTGACCAGATAAACTATGCGTCCTTTCGGGTCAGCCTAGTCAATGGCTCTACAATCTGGGAGAAATCCTGAACGAACCTCCTGTAGTAGCCTACCAATCCCAGAAATCTCCTGATCTCCGCAACTGAACTCGGTGCTTTCCATGCCTCAACTGCTCTGATCTTCTTTGGGTCTACTGAGATCCCATCTCCGGTCACAACATGACCTAGAAAATCAATTTGGTCCAAAAAGAACTCATACTTCGAAAGCTTGCCGTAAAGCTGCTCCTTCATGAGAGTCTCCAGAACCACTCTCAAATGCTCTTCGTGCTCCTCCGGGGTCTTCGAATATAACAAGTATCGTCAATGAACACCACCACGAACTTCATGAGGGTTTCATTAGTTAGTGCCAATCTGGTCATATAGCTATGGCCTACTGGGCGTATCCATAGGGAGCGCATGATATCGACGGCACATCTGCTAATATGTTACATCCTTTTTGGCCCGTTTGTTGGGTTCTTCGAGGCGTTAATGGTCGCCTTAACTTAGCCAAATACGAGGTGACAGATGTATTTACTATGTAATGCAAATTTATTGCATGGAATTTGGAATGTTGGATATTTGGCACTCGGTGTAGGCTGTCCGTGCTTATAAATTATTGTATGAGGGAAATATTTGCTTTCATTCTTCAGATGAACTTAGCCGGAGCTCCACCTTGGCGAACTTCCGAACTCGAGCTCTTCCCACGGGTGAAGATGCGCTGCCCTAGTCTTTCCGTTGCTTTGAGCTTCCGTGATAGTGTCTGTTGCAACTAAACATCGGGATCGTCGAGTACTGACACAGGCCGATGGTGTCTGTTGCATTCAAAGATCGGACGACCATGCTTCATCTTTCGTTATGCTGGCAGAGCCACAGGTTGTCGAGTGTGCCTGTTGCTTCCGAAGATCGGGGCATCCTGCCACGATCTTTTTAGAGCTAGGAGAGCTCCTCCTCCTGCTACACAAGGGCTGATTGGTGCTGATGAGAGGGAGTGATTCGCTCTGACTATGCACGGAGATGCACATACGTTGAGATGCTGGAATGATGCACCTGGACGAAACATCAGAGTGATGCGCCTGACAAATGATGTGCCTGGCAGGGGCGCATGGCAGTTGCTGCGCCTGGATGTAGCTTTAGGATCTTCCTTTTTGTAGAGTTCTCCTTTGTAAAGCCTTTCTTTAGTCATATATTAAACTTTTATATGAAATAAAAGTCTTCTTTGAATGTCTTTTAAATTTGTAGTTTTCTTTGCTGTGCCAAGTATTGTTTGAGCTTCCTGGCGCATTTGAGTCGGTCGCATGGTTGGGTTGAGCGCATAGGAATTTTGTCCTATAGATGTGCCTGAGATTGCATGCTTCTACAAGACCCCTTCAAAGTTTTCAAAACTTTCTGGACAAGTTTTGGAATACTTTGAATAAGAAGCATGGGGATTAACGACTCTGGGTGCATGCCTTCGCCTAGGCGCATGGCTCTTTTAGGCGTATAGTCGTTCTACGCGTCGCTGTGGGGAACGCTTGTTGCTAAGGCGCATACTGCTGGGATGCATGCTTCTTCTGAAGAGATAATGCCTCGATCTTAGGAATTATTGATGATCTTTTGAAGATAAGCAGCCGTCGATTTCTCGAGACCCGAAGCGAATGATTATTGATGTCACGCCTCATCGTTTACGCACGAGGCCAAGCCTATAAATAAGCGGCTTGTGAGGAGAAAGAGAGAGTCTTCTACTTTTTTGTAAAAGTTTTTTCTTCTTCAGAACTCTTTGCTCCCTTCTTTTCTTTGTTAGAGAGATGGCTCCCAAGACTCCCCGAGGCGGTGCTGCTAATCGAGGAACGGGCCGAGGCAAGGAACCCTTAGAGGTCACCATGGAGGAAGTCCCCATCGTCAGGGCAACCCCCACCGAAGTTCGCCTGGAAGTGCTCGGTGGGTATTCTCTTGCCTTGGTCTTTGTTACAGTGATATTGGGGTGTCCCAACTATGGATGAGCCGCCTTATGTAGATGTGCTTAGGCTGACGCATATGGACTTTTGTCCTGATGATGCGCCGAAGCCCTTTCAGCTGACACGCATGGGCTTAAGTCCTGATGATGCGCCGAAGCTTCCTTGCTGACGCGCATGGACTTAGGTCCGGATGATGCGCCGAAGCTTCTCTTCAATTGCACTCGGACTTTTGATTCTGTGTGTCTTTGTTGGGATTCCCTCTATGCGCATGGGTTTCGCCCAGTTGATGCGCCAGAGTGCCTGGCGACTTTGTTTTATTTGTGTGACAGTGTAGATGACTATCCCCCTGCTGAACGAAGTCCTTGTGGACTATGTGCTTTGTCAACTGGGCGTAGACTTTGATGAAGCGGTTGTAAACCCGGCTAAGGCTACTATTATGATGGATCAGTCTCTGGAGAGGATGGCTCAGATTTGTGAGCAGCACCACACTTTCCTCCAAGGCATGATGGAGAGAGGGACTCAAATCTGCTGTCTGAGAACGAGTCTTTCTTGAAACCTGAATTCCTGTTTGGAGACTGCCTGACTTCTACCGAAGCGAAGGTGCTGAAGATAAAGGAGGACTGGTTCTTCATAGCCAGAGGCGTAACCATGTATATCAAGTAAGCGGAGTGCCAATTTCCTTTGACGACCTTCTTTAGTCTTGCTTTGAAGAGAAGGATTGAGTGGAAACTCTCCCTCTCCAGGAGGAGCCGTGGCTGGCACTATACGGCTCGACACCTCTTCAAACCAGAGGGATACCTTGACGGCCACGTGAGCCGGGACCTCTTATTACTGGCAAACTTTGCGTCTCGGGGTATCTATAGTGATGTTCCCACTAATACTTTTGCGTTCAATGCTTCAACCTTTGTCAATCGTGGCGTCGGCCAAGCTATCGTACCCGAAGGAAGAGTTTCAAGTGAGGGTTGGGGCCACTATGTGCAAAAGTGGGACGAGTTGACCATTGGATTCTAACGAAGTTAAGGGCCAATCTCAGAAAGATTGGTCTTACTGCTGCTGTTCGTGCTACTCAGGCGGGCATAGACCTGAATATGCACATGTTTCTCGCCCTTCTGGAGATGTACAATACCCACACCAGCATTTTTTTTCCCTCCTGTGGAGGAGTTAGGACTGGCGCTACACGAGATGTACGAGGTCTCGAAGCTTCCTTGGGGATCTGAACCCTATGAGGAGTATTTTCCCTCGAACGAGGAGTTATTGGCTTTGGAAGAGAAGAACCCTGAGATGATGGCGGTCTTCAAGAAGGTTGTGAGCCATCATTACCTGCTTTCAGTGCAGGGAAAAAGGCGGCACAGCCTCATATGAATGCTTGGAGGGAGTATGTCTTCAAGCAAGACTTGGAGGATCGTTCGATGATCCATTTTACGACTCCTCAGGGGCTCTCCTATGCTGAGGTACTTACTGAGATGTCTAGGCTCAATGAGAAGAACTCTCGTGAAAATGAGGATCGGGAGCCATCTGAGCACATCTATAGCTTCTTCTGGCACTGTGCTAATAAGATGTCTCAAAAGGGCGTATTGGCATCCTTTCTGATGTTGTGGCTCCGTGACCATGTATTCGCCGGTGGGTCCGGTTCCTTGGAAAGGATATCCAGGAGTCTCATTTTGTCAGCTGTGAAGCTGGTCTTTGGTTACCCTCTGGCTATGCTTTCGCTATGGTGTGCAACCTGAAGCAGGGTTTGAGGGAATTCACCGATGATGTGATAGGTGAGAAGAGCAAGAGGGGCAATTTCCCTCGCGGAGGTTCCCTTCCATTACCTGATGGGGTGGCTGATTATGCACCACTCGAACATAATGACTCATGGTCGGCCGAGGAACATGAGGAAGGCGACGCTTTTATTCGTCGCTTCTACAGGAAGAAGTGGTTGCATACAGGGGTACCCGTCTGTAAGAGGGTTCTGTCATATCTCTAAGGATGGAAGATTATCAAGGTCGCCCCAACCTTTGATGGTTGTGAGGCGGATGAGGAGCTGGAAGATGCCAACGAAGATACAATTTCTTTGGTGCCATGGGGTTTCCACTGGCTGCAGAGTATTCGGCCTTCACACCTTGTGTATCGGAATCAGAATGCTGCTTCTTGGAACCATATTTGCCCAGTCGCTTCGTACGCCAATTCGGCTATACCCAACTAATGTTAAAAAACACAATAGCTCTCTCGGATTTGTTGGGAGTTTACTGGATGGTGCCCGGGGGTGGCAATACTATAATGTCGGATGTACTGGGGTGCAATCCACGCTGCCGGTCCGCAACCCCCACTCGTATATATTGTATTCTACCGTAAAATTTTACTGCGTAATAAATACTGTTCCTGTTGGATTTGACCGGAAGACTAGTTTTTTGCCGGCACGCAGCTCAAAGCTTCGAAAGGCATGCTGGCAATGGCTCGAGCTTATCATCCTCCTGAAGTGACAGCATATAGAACTACCCCTGTGGCACCGGCAGGAAGCTCCCAGGAGGACCCCTCGGTGAGACCATCGAAGAGACGTTCCCCGACAGAAGCAGATTCATCTGACTCGAAGAGGCCTAAGAAGGCTTTAGCTACGCAGGTGCGGCCTTTGGTAGCTCCTGCAGAACCAAGTCCCGCAGCGGTATGTGCATTGTTATCGATCTGGTTCGGTTCTTTCCTTTTTTTATGTCTCTTCTTTTGCAGGAGAAGAAGAAACCTCGATCATCGAAACTAGGCCCAGTCAACCGAAGGTGGCAAGCTCGCCTGATGAGCATGTCCCTCCGATCGTGCCGTCTCCTGTGGAGGAGACTTTGGATGATGTTATCACCGTGGAAGTCCCCAGTACTTTGGGCTACGGTGGAGACGATATTGCAGGTGGAGCGGCACCTGAGGATGTTGACCCATCTCCTCGGAGAGGTGGAGCGGAGTCTTCACAGGAAGTGAAGCAATCTACTGTGGGGTCCCCCAAAACTGGCGCCGGGAGCTCAAAAGAAGTTGTCAGACAAGCCCCTCCTGATGAGGAGGAAGAATGGGACTCTTCCTCAGACGGCGCACCTGAAGAAGATGTTGCTGGGGATTCCCGCAATAAGAGAGGAATGTGCCAAGAAGTCGACCGTTGAACCCTCTCTTGGGAGGCTTTGGAGAGCCCAATTTCAAAGGCTACCCCATGTCTAGCTCTGTTCTTGCCCCGGTGGGTGACATGACTCGCCTGCCAAGTCCGACTCCTGTCCTGAGAGTCGATATTGATGAGGGTGAGTGGCTCAACTACCTGTCACGACCCGTACCCAGTGTAAGGGTACGAGAAGTGGGTACGTCCCGCCAACGTCGTAGTGTCGACGATAGAACACTGTCCTAGGTCACAACATCTAGCAATAACCAAACCTGTACAATGATATACACTCCAAAAAGGAGAACAATATAAAGATACAACTCAATCACAGCATCTAAGGTAGAATAAAGAGAATAGATAAAAAGATAATAAAAGTGTAATCTCCAACCAACTACAAATGAGAGTAATATCTGAATATACAACATCTATCAATATCCAGAAACTGAAAGTACATAAGTAACAACAAGGGAAAACTAGTCTAGAAATCTAATCTAGACAATTGGTTAGTCTCCAGCAACTGTAGGATCCTCCTAAGGGTCCAAGTCACCGGAGTCATCTAAGCCTGTGCCATAATACGTAGGACAGAACTCCTCCTCATCACCTATTATTTTCAACAGTCCAATCAGGACGAAAATGAGCACAATACATCTCACGCAGTTCATATCTTGACAGGAAATATAAAGCATGTGATAGGCTAAGATACATGAAACACTGTAAGAAATAACCATGAAAGAAAGAGAGAAAACTGATAAACAAGTCTATCTATATAATAATAGAGAACTGTAAGTGACTATGTAATTTAGAGTACAAGATAGACATATGAACGACTTGATTTGCACATGATTACACTAAAAAGTTTGTACATGATTACACTACTTTAGAATTGTTCACATGACTATTTCTACTCCCCTATGCCCCAATCAATACACAAGGATCTAGACATGTTATGTTATTGTACATGATAGTTTATACATGAAGCTCATGAGATCATGAGAGTACATGAGACAACATGAGTATACATAATAATAATAGTCCACAAATACATGATGTTCGTGAAAAGCACATGACACAATGTATTCAATGCACTCGAGGAGATAACATCTCATGTAAAGATCCATATAGTACTAATCCGTGTTAATATCGTGTCAGCATCAAGTAAATTAAACGATGACAAGAATATAATTCCTAACAAGTATGAAACGGTCAGAGAATGTACTCGCCTGATATCCTGGTTGTCTGATAAGAATATAGTATGAGCTGGAGTATTTGAGTCCAATTTTGAGCAACATAGATCACAACATGTCTAATCATGAAATAAGAATAGTCTACAATGCACTCTATATTATAGGTCCTTCTAGGTCAAAGTCAACCCTTGGTCAACTCTGGTCAAACCTGGTCAACTTTGGTCAAACCTGGTCAACCATAAGTCAACTAGTCTATCTACCAAATTTTAGGTCAAACACAACTTATCTAGTCATTTTAAACTCATTTGAGTTGATTTGCATCAAGTTTGACTTAAAGTTTACTTTTGTCAACTTGGTCGACTTGATGGTCAACTCAGCCAATTTAGGCTCGTGGGGTCAATCCTAATCTGACTCATTAAGCCTAAACTATATCCTATAGTAAAAATCATATATATTTGTACACATTTATATTCCAATACTCATAATAGGATATACATATATACATGTGTGTTATATACACACATATAAGAAATATATACACATATAAGAAAATGAAGAAGAGGCTTGTGTGTGTGTGTGTGTACTGTGGTGAAGGAAACCCTTCAATCTCAGTGAAACTAAGATGCTATTCAATCATACAAATTCAGAATTAAAAGAAAGAATCCACACATAATCGTATATATATAGTCATGCACACACATATGCATATATATACAAACATATACACATATAATATATATATTATATATATATATATATATATATATATAATATATATAGGAAACCCGAAACTTTATTGAAGTAATAGGCGCAAAATGCCGAAGCCTATACAAGTATGCACGCTCGCGCAACAAAAGGGGGGAAAACAAAAAGCGCGGGACGCGCACAAAAAAAGGGACGGGACGAAGCAACGCCGACAAGGAAGGCGAGAAATCCCGGGGTGACCAAAATAAGGGCCTCCGAGAAGACGCGAGAAATCCTGAGGACGGCCTAATCAAGAGCCTCCCAGAACGAGTTGGAGACGTGTGAACAACGCCTCCTGGCTTTGATGCTTTGTCTGATGACCTCTCTGAATAGCTGTAGGGGGATTTGTCGCCCTTCATATCTGAATTTCTTCCTGTTCTTCCAAAGGACCCAAATATCGGTGGCTGCTACAATCTGATCCGTAGGAGCGGCTCCAGTCGGCTAGGAGATTGTAGAGGCCCCGGTCGGGTGAACCAGACTAAGTCTATTATGAAGCTTGGACCAAATGCCTGCCGCCAGCTCCCTTGAAAGAAGGATGTGCTCTGCTGATTCCGTGGTGTGCTCCTCGCAGCAGTGGCAACGGGAGGCAGGCTGAATCCCATAGATCTGATGAGGTTGTCAGTCGAAAGCTTACGATGGAGTGCACGCCAGACAAGGATAGACCATTTGATGGGAATGCAGGTCTGCCAAAACTTGGCACGCACGGTATCCGGCACCCCGCTGCCTCTGGCCACGATTCTGGCGGAAGCCAAAGTGAATGTCCCACTTGGGTTGGCGGACCATCTCCAAGTATCGATCGTGTCAGTAATCCACAAATTAGCAGCAAGCAGACAGGTAGCCGTTGGTTGGCCTAGCCAATCTCTGACCTTCCTCCAATTCCATCCGGAGCCCCCTCCATAGATCTCTAATAGTGCACCCCTGCAGAGTTAGAATGTTGGGGTGTATGGTGTCTTCTCCAAGCCACCGCTCCAGACAAGCCGATAGAGACCGTCACCCAACTGGAGATGGATCAGGGGTTCCGCGTGATGTGCCCCAAATTATACGGCGACACGATGCCAGGATCTGTTGTTAGTGACCGCCTCCGACAGATAGGAGAATTTGGAGTACCTAGCTCTCATGAACTTCGTCCATAACGAGGTCTCGGTGCGCAACTTCCACCACAACTTCATGGAGCAGGCGTCCACGATGTAGGTAAGTGTGCTAAAACCCAGACCTCCTTCTTCTGTGGGTTTGGCCATAGTCTCCCAACCGGCCCAGTGATGTTTGTCCCTGCCGTCGCTATGTCCCCAGAAGAACTTGGCGAAGAGGGATTCGAAGGAGTGGAGCACCTTCATGGGAGGGGAGCAAACGGCCAGTGTGTACATCGAATGGACGATATAACGTATTTGATGAGGATCGTTTTGCCCCCTTGGGATAAGATTGCATTATGCCATCCAGCGATGTGTTTGCGGATCTTGTCTATAAGGTGCTCATATATCCCCGAGTTGGACTTACCGTACACCAACGGGCACCCGAGGTAAAGGAAGGGTGGGTATGCCGTACCGAAGGAGGTCATGTTGGAGAGCAGAGTTGAGCTAGTTCTGTCAGCTTTGATGGGTGTAGATGACGCTCTTGTTGTTGTTGACGCGCTGTCCAGAGAAGTGGTGTATCTGTCGATGGTACACAAGACAACCTCGATCGATCCGCTGTCTCCAGAGGAGAAGATTAGGATATCGTCTGCGTAAGCAGGTGAGTGATTAGTGGACAGTCGGTAGTGGTATAAAGATTGAAGCGGACATTCTGGGCATGCTATTGAGGCTTCTGCTGAGAGCTTCTGCCGCAATGATGAAAATGGTGGAGGAGAGGGGATCCCCCTGTCTAACCCCGCGAGTGGATCGAAAGAATCCGCGCAGCCTGGCCGTTGATGACGGTGGAAAACCACGCATTGTTGATGGATCTGAAAATGATGTCAATCCACGGTTCGGAGAAGCCAAAGGCCCTGAATACCCAGATTGAATTGCCAGTCGAGACAGTCGTACGCCTTTTCTATGTCGAGTTTGATGGCCACGTTCCCTCCCCTGGACGGGAATTCATGCAAGTGATCATCTCTTGTGCTAGGAGGATGTTGTCAGTTATATTACGGCCTTTAACAAACCCGCTTTGCTCTTCGAAACGATCTTGGGAAGGAGACCGGACATCCGATTGGCGACGATCTTAGATATGATCTTGTTGGTGAAGCTACAGAGGCTGATCGGACGAAAGTCTTTAAAGGTTTTTGGATTTTCTTTCTTTGGGATAAGGATGATGTTGGCGCAGGAAATCGAATTGGAATATCTGGCCCCTTGGAGAAAGGCTATAGTGGCTTCAACTAAGTTTGTTTTGAGGGTGTTCTAGCAAGCTCTGAAGAAGACCCCGTTGAAACCGTCCGCCCCGGAGCACTGTGCTCGTTAATGGACCATACAGCCGCTTTGACCTCCTCCTCCGAAGTGGTTGCCAGCAGGGTCTCGTTCTCGTGGTCGCTAATGAGGGAAGGGATAACAGACAATAGTGCCACGTCTTTGACGACCCGCTCTTTGGTGAATAGGTTAGAGAAGAAGTTCACAGCCACAGCCTAATGCCGGCTTGGTCATCCACCAGGGTGCCGTTGTCGTCAAGAATTCGGTGCAATTTTAGTTTGTTCCTGCAACCTTTGACGCACGCGTGAAAGAATCTGGTATTCCGGTCACCGTCGGTATCCCAGGTCGATCTGGCTTTCTGTCTCCAAAAATCGGTCTCCACTCTCAGCCTGGATTTAAGAAGTGCTCTGGCGAGGTTGAGCGAGGCGCGGGCCTCCGGGGATCTATTAATGGCAAACGAAGTCTCCGCGCGGGTGACGTCGTCCTCCGCCTCCTTAATAGCCTGGAAGATGTCTCCGAAGGCCTCTTTACTCCATGACGAGAGAGCCTTACGAGTGGCTTTAAGCTTAGCCGCCATCCGGGCCAGGGGTCAAGATCCGAGATGAATTCCAAGTAGAAGCAACGACGTTCTGGAATTGGGGGTGATGACGCCAAAAGTCTAGGAAGCGAAATGCTTTTTTGTTGCCGGTGTGATTGTTGCTGATCTGGACAAGAAGAGGGGAGTGATCCGATTCAGTGGAGTTCAGATGAGAGAGGTTAGTGACCAGGCCCATGTCGGACCAGCAATCATTGGTCATCGCCCGATCTAATCGGGAGTACTGCCGCCGATGACCCTCCTGCATGTTGCACCAGGTGAAGGTGCGGCCTTGGAAGGGGATGGGGGTGAGGTTCCCATGAAAGGTGAAGTTAATATAGAGGGAGTGTGAATGAGGAGATATATATAGACATAGAGAGAGAGTGTGAATGACGAGTGAGGTAATCTCAGTTAACTGTTTTAAAATAGCATTCAACCTAAATCCAGATTGAACCCAAACCAATTTGTCAAAATTCAATTTTTAAGAATTAATAAGAGAAATCCTATATCAGTTATTTAGTTGAAAAAGAAACCATAACACCCAAGTCAAATATCCCGAATATCCCGTCCATGTAAACGTGACCCCTGACATAAACTCATGTTTAAACATTAACAAAATATCGTTCAAAAGTCAGGAAATGGCAGGATTCAAATGAACCAAAAATCAGTTGAATACTAAAAAGAAAAACCATGTATCAGCCCTTATCAATGCACAGTATCAAAATGGTCAAAAATCAAATTTACAACCCATTTGATTTTCGAAAACTTCAAATAACCCAACTATTAAATGTGTACAGATGATTAGGCATAACATATGTGTCAAGGGTTGTGATTCGTATCCAATAACAGTCGACACGAAGTGTCAATTAGCACAGGACACACAAAGTGCACCCGTACAGACAGCCTCGTGCGAGCGTGTCAGTGACTTGTGGACACGACACAGAGCTCGAGACAAGTCGAGCTCGTACACAGTCCTAGAGGGGGTCTAGGGCTAGTGACGTGTCACCCTGAAACACGACCACGATGTGTCCTCGTGTCACACCAGCTATCAGACGTGACTGAACCCCGCGTGCGTGTCTGTACAAAATTAGTGGGCTCGATTTGCGAGTCCGACACAAAATGAGATGATATGGCACTTGGGGGCACATGTCAGTTATGTCCCCAAGCCATACACCAAGTCTTGTATGTCCAAGTGGCACAGACACTGTGCACTGCGACCCGATCAGCAGGGCACACGCACGCGTGTCTCGTGCTGTGGTTCGTATCCGATTCTGGACACGAACACGACTCAAAACGTGCTCAGTCCAATATAAAATCAAAAGTCATGTATAGATCTACAAATTCAGATTTCAAAATTATGAACAAAAATTCCTTTGTGGCATTTCATCAAACACTAATACAAGAACACTGATACGTGTCCGATACGGACACCAAATCAATACAAATTTCTACGAAACTCATCCTATAGCTAGGAGACACCTAGATGGATGCATATACGGGAATAGTTCATGAAATTATAGAGTTTTAGAGAAATTACCTATTAAGATGAATTCCTATAGAAAGCTTCAATTGTGTAGATCCTCTTGCATCTCCAAAACCCCAAGGCACTCCAATTCTAATTTCCTCACCATCAACAATTCATAAACAATGATCAGAACCTAATACAAAAGACTAGGGTTTAAAAGGAGAAGAATGAAAAAGTTAGAAGATACTTACCTAGGTTTTTCCAGGAGAGAAGGAATAAAAAAGAGAGAGGAATTCTCAACATAAGCTATTAAATAAGCTTCCCCCTTGACCTAGCTTGGCCGGCCACACCTAGACGGGCTAGGGTTTCCTAATGGTTGGGCTTGGGCCTCTTTCTATGGCTAAAATAAAACATTAATTAAAAGGAAGTTGCTAACTAGCCCCTAATCAATATGCTAGTAGCTTCTAACCTTAGAATAGGATTACTAACCCAAGCAAATCATGCTACTAGGCCACTAAGTCATGGTGAGTCACTAGGCTAGGTTGCACCAAGGCTATACTATCACAAGGCCAAAAAAAACTACACCAATAATATAATATATTAAAATAATCAAAAGAATTTCATAATTACCAAAATATCCTTAAACAGAAAAATGGATGTGACACTACCGAGTCCTACTCCGGACTTGAGTGAGCAAGAGGCGGGAGGATCTGCTTTCTTGCCTGATGTTGAAAACCTTCCGTCGACGGTAGGAGGATCCGTATCTGCTACTGATGTTGCTGCCGGGACTGTTGTGGCGACCTGGCTGTTGTGGGGCTGCCTGATGCCCATTTAAATAAGGACAAGAGCCCTATGGTGGAAGATGCACCCATTCTTCCTCCTGTCTGGGAAGAGATATCAGGTCCTCAGGAAAGTTCAGGGGTCGTGATTTCTGAGACTCCAGTTTCTTCTCCTGAAGATATAAGACCCGAGGCTCCTGTGAGCCAAGCGGCGATCGTGCCCTTAAATTCAGGTGTGGGAGCTTCTGCAGGAGTTGCTCCCATGGCTCTCGTAACGGCTCCGAAAACTCCTACATTGACGCCTCAAGTGCTGGCTGATGCAGATGAATACGTAAGATTCATGGTTGAGGTCGTCTACAAGATGTTGCGGAGGGTGTCGGCTGTGTTGGACGAAGGTGGAAGCTTCGCGACCGCGAGGCACATGGCGCTCCCTTTTATCTTGCAGATCCGTAGTTACAAGGCCATGATCATATGGCCGAGATTTTAGAAGCTTCTGTGACTGAACTCGATCTTTACCTGACAAAACTTCGGAACGTTCGGCGAAATGATTTTTCTACCTTGATCAAAGAAGAACAGGGTAAGCTGGAGGCAGTCGTTGAGTCGGCTCATTCTGACACCATGGCTACCTGGGCGCAAGAGATGGCCGATGTTGTAGACAAAAAGAGAGTTTATCCTCGTCAATGGAGGAGAAGGCCAAACTGTAAGAGTCTCTGAAGGTCAATCTCGCGGCAGTTGACATGCAGATTCGTCATCTGCAAGAGCAGCGAGCCCGACTTCTAGCAGATTCTGAACAGGCGCAGGCAGAACATGCCAGCTTATGAGGAGACAGCGAGGTGCACTCTCCACACGGCCTTCTTGCTTCGTCAGAAGAAGGAGTTGGATGACAAGCTTGCTACCGACCTTGCTCCTGAGGCTAGGCGCGCAATGCGCCAGGAAGCAGAGCGTCACGTTCTCGCGACTGTGGAGACTCGAGCTCAAGAATTGCAGCATCGGGTAGACGAGCTGGTTGCCGATCCTTAGTATCTTGTTGGCTTTATTTCCTTTTGATTTGGAGACACTTCTGCCTCTCTTTTGATGTCAATTTTTGCAAAATATAGCTCTTTGTTATTTCCTTTAAAGAAATAAAGTACCCTTTGCTTTGTTCAACTATTTTGGTTTTTTTGTGGACCTATTATGTTTTCGCACTTTAGTGTAGGTGCAGATAATAAGTTGCATGGTGGACCCAACATATTTACTTAGAGATAATATGGACGTGGTAATTATGGGGTATTTTACTGGCGATTTTATGTGGACTTATCATCCTTGGCGTACCTTGTTTTAGGTACAGATTGATAAGTTGTAAGAGAGGACCAACATGTTTACTCAGAGATAATATGGACATGGTAAATATGGGCTAAAATGGTAGAGCTTTCCTACTCAGAGGTAATATAGACGTGGTTGGAGTGGACTCTGTGGGTGTTTATAGAACAACTCAGAGGTAATATGGACATGGATGTTCTATAGTGCAACAACACAGGGATTATTGTGCAGAATGTTTACTCAGAGGTAATGTGGACGTAAATTGCCTTAAGCATGATCTTACACGGTACAGGATCCTGCTTGATGAGGTATAGAGAGGCAACTCAGAGGTGATATGGACATGGTTGTTCTTCCATTGGGGATAGAATGCAACGAAACAACTGGGTTCTAGAAGCATGATTTGTCAAAAGAAGGGGTGTGAACCTAGTTTGGTCAAGTTCACCAGTCCTCTCTCTGGGGTGAGACAGCATGCTTTTGACAAATGTCAAGAGTGGAACTTCCCTGAGGTTTTGCTGTCGATAGGAAGTATGGTTGTTAAGTTAGCTGACAATTCTACCAACAGATATCTAGGACATATGGCATCTACAATCCCTCATATCTATAAACAACTAAATATTAAATAGTCAAGCAATATTATACTAACTTAAGAATTTTTGATAAATTTAGATAGCACGATCATTCATCACTCCGAAATAGGAAGAGATGAAAATCAATGATTCGAAAAAATGAAGATAATCGAGAACAAATATAAAATTTCAAGGATGTAGAGAAATTTCTAGAAGAATTTTCAAGCCAGAGTGGATTGAGATTCCTAAGGGTTTAATCATATCGCAGGCCCGCTCTGTACAGTGACGTAACCGAAACGGCTAACTCGACCTGCATGGGCCACCACAAAAACTTGTCATGACCCGTACCCGCTTTTCGGGGCACGAGAGCGTGAGCAAGCCAGCTACGTATCAAGCGGACTCCAACCCGACTCGATTACGTATAAGCTGTCAAGATCATGGTGTCACCCCCAGTTTTCAGAAACAGGGGTTTTTTTGTCATTTTTTCATTTTTGAATATTTTGAAATTATTTATTTATTTATAATATTTTTGGGGTTATTTGAGTCGGGTTCGAATTTTAGCTCAATCCGACTTGAAACGGGACCCGGGGGGTAGTTTGACTCTAGAGGGACCCACATACTAGTTAGACATGGCCACATTTAATTTAGTTCACATGATATTAATTTTAGTAAGTAGTTAGACTAATTATTTATGGATATGTTTAGTTTAATTAGAGACTTAAAACTAGACTAAAATGACCTCAACCTTTAACCCATTCCTAATTTAAATCAAATAGATTAGTGGAGGGCATTTTGGACATTCAAATAGGGGACACCTCACCCTTTTTGGGTAGCCACCTATGGGGGGGGGGATAAGGGGTGAGTCATCATCTCTTCCATTTCATTTTATCCATCCATTTTCTCTCTCATGTTCTTCCCCAAATTTAGAGAGCAAACTCATTGATTTCTCCACCAAATTAACCTATCCTTCCACCAAATCTTCTTTATTTATTTTCTACTCCATAAAAGGAAGGAGCTAGCCAAGTTTGGAAGGATTCGGAGCTCGTTCGTGTCCTTTTGGAATCTCTACGTGTCGGTGTCGTGTCGGAAGGCTTTTTCCTTTGAATCTCTCTTCCGGAAGGTATAATCTCTCCTCTAATATATTTTGAACCCATAGGAATGACTCCCATGGTTGTATCTCTATTTGTGTCCATTTCGTGTCCATTTGGAGGTCATATGAGTGTCCTTTGTGTTGTGGTTGTGTCCTAGTGGAAAAAATCCCTATTTTGGACACTTGTATGCATATATATATATATATATATTGTAGGAATGATTAATTAGTGTTTTAATCTCAGATTTATATTTTAGAGAGTTGTTCCTAATGTGTTCTTTATAGTATCATATTGTATCATATTTATTTATATTTAGATTGGTGTGTCGCTTTATATATATATATATATATATATATATATATATATATATATATATATATATATATATATATATATATATATATATTTTATATATATATATATATATATATATATTATATATATATATATATATATATATATATATATATATATATATATATATATATATATATATAACTAGTGTCTCTCTCTCTCTCTCTATATATATATATATATATATATATATAATATATATATATAAATATATATATATATATATATATATATATATATATATATATATATATATATATAAATATAAAATATATATATATATATATATATATATATATATATATATATATATATATATATATATATATATAAATATATATATATATAAAAAATATATATATATATATATATATATATATATATATATATATATATATATATATATATATATATATATATATATATATATATATATATATATTTTATATAAAAATATATATAAAAATATATATAAAAATATATAGAAAAGCAGCAGGAATAAGCAGTAAGCAGGAATAAGCAGTAAGCAGAAGCAGTGCAGGATGGTTTTTTGGAGTTTTTGTGGTCCCGAAACATCCCCTTTTGAACAACCTTAGCCCCGAATACCTACCCCCACTTGTCAACCACATTTAGTACTACGAAACTCCTAAGTTAGAGAGTGTTATTAGTGTGTTAGATGGTTAGTGGAGTAGTGTGGTAGAAAATAAGGTTGGTCATGTTATGTTATATGTCATGTTAAGATACATTAGGGGGTTTGTGGTAGTTATTTGAGTTGGTTCTTGAGAGTTATTTTAGGAGTAGCATTCTAAGTTAGATGGAGGTTAGATAGATGATGTTTGTGAGGGAGAGTGAGTGTGGTTTAGAAGAAATGGGTTATGTTAGATGTGGTATCTTGATATCTCAAGATTACCTTAAGGTAATGTTGGAATGATCAACATGGAAGATAAAATGGATTAGATGCCCAATAACCCTAGATTTCTTGGTTGGTAAACCCTAGATAGGATAGTATCTAGCTACCCTAAGAAGCCTAGGCTAGTATCCTGAGATCTAGAAGGGTTTCCTTTGTAATGGGCAAGGTATCGGGAATACCTTGTAAGGGTAAATATAAGGGGTATTGGGTAATGTAAGGTATTGGATTTCTAATTGCTAGATGGGATTAGAAATAGGTTGTCTTGGTATATATTGACTAGATGAGGGTAGTTTAGACTAGTCTTGACCCCCGTTGACCAAGAGTTGACTTTTTGACCCAAAGTCAACTTCAAGTCAACATCTGACTTAGAATTGACCGAAACCAAATCAGAGTTGACCAGTTGACTGAAAGGCAACTGTTAGTCAACATTTGACTTGTTTGACCTAGGGTTGACCCAGGGTTGACTCATTGTTGACCAGAGTTGACCAGAGTTGACATTTTGACCAAAAGTCAACTGTAAGTCAACCTTTGACCCCGTTTGACCTAGTTTGACTTGGATTGACTTCCAGTGACCTGGTATGACCTAGTATGAGTCAGTTTGACCTAGATTGACCTAGTTTTGACTTAGACTTGCATTCATGATTTAAATTATTTCCTTTTCAGTATAAAACCCTGTTTGACTCATCGTATCTTATTTTAGGTCTGTGATTACTGTGAGCGTCTGTTCACCTTATCAGCTCAGGACCACAGACGAGTACATTTACTGATAGTTTTCATTGTCTTGATATCTGCTATATCTGATTCAGTTGTAGTGTTATACTCGATTTCCAGTCACGACAATTCACGGACTAGTATATGTTGGATCATGACATGGGATGTTATTCCTAGAGTTACATGGTATATTGGTACATATTTTGTCTTATTTCAGTGTATTAGTATAGACACCGATTTCAAAAGGGGACTTGCTACCCTCTTATGGAATCCCGTGTCATAACGTGTCATGTCCAGATCCATTGTACTATTCGGGGATGGGGGAGTTATTAGTGGTTGTGTGATCAAATTCCCACATGGTTCTATGATACATATGGTTCATAGCTATACCCTCGTCTCACGACGGGTAAAGCCTTACCCTATACGGTTCATAGCTTTCCATGGTGACTGGCCTTATCGTTCTATTGTATACAGGATTCATAGCCGGTCGGATGGAAAGCCTGAGCATATTTTTTCCAAGCCGATCACATAACACACTAATAATTCAAGGCACCTTTTATATTTATTATCTTGGTGACTAAGTTCTGTTCGGGAGAAGGGTTACAGCCCCGGTCTTTGTTTGGTTTAGGAGTTATAACTCGACTTCCGAATAGTTCCCAAGTCGCTCTATATACATTCATATCGTCGTCCTTTTCAGTACTTACATTATGATATGTATTTCCAGTTGATTTTGTCTTATATTTCATTATACTGTCTCTTATAGAATTTGTCAATTCATATAGAACTGCTGTTGGTGTTTTTACTTGCTCATTTTCCTGACAGGATACGTTGACAAATTTTACATATGACTCTGAGACTGATTGCCAGACCTACTATGGGGTTGAGTCTGATGGAGTAGACTTAGACTGTGGCTTGTTGGTAGAGCCACTAGACTTTGCTCACCCTGAGTAGCTTAGTTTAGTTAGGATTGCCTGGCTTGCGAGCCAGCTAGTACATTTCAGTTTGTAGTATCTATTATATATATTCTCTGAGACTCTGGATGTTTGTGTATAGCTCTGACTTGTGGATCTTGGACTCATTTCCTGTTTCATCTATCGTATTTCTCTTCTATGCTATCTACCTTAGTTTTGTATTTGTGATTGAGACTGTATTGCTATGTCACCTCCATTCGGAGAGTATATACTGTACAGTTACCTTTATCTGTTTTAGTCGTAGTATTTATAGACCCTATATACAGCGTTCTACCGCCGATACTGCGGCGTAGGCTGGACGTAACCACGTACTCGTGCCCCTCTCCAGGGTGCGGGTCGTAACACGTTTTTGTGGTGGCCCATGCAGGTCAGTGCCGTAATTAGTGCGATCTCGTAATGGTGCTCGACTTAAAGTGCTAATTATGAGCCTACGACTAGGACGTAGGATCTAGGGTATGATACGAGTTACTCAATCACATTTTGGAAAAATTCTGATCTTTTGATTACCATGACAACTCTTTTTGCATTTGAATTCAATTATCCTCCTTTGATAATATCTTATCATGTGCCATATTGATCTCTTGGGTTCAATTCATCTTCAGAATGACGGTGACTCGTTCTCAGGCGGCAGGGCCTAGTACAGTTCTAGAGAGGTCAGATCCGGGGGGTCTTCCACCTCCGGCTACGGGAGTAGTTCCCGGAGGTCTTCCACCTTCAGCTGAGGGAGCTGCAGTTCAGGGAGCTGCCACATCAGTCCCTGCCCTTCCGGCGGGAGCAGCAGCAACGACGGTTCCAGGAGGTCTTCTACCTCCATCAGCGAGACCGTCCATGGTCATCCCTGACATTTTTCTACCGCTGCCTCAGTTACCGACAGATACTCAGGGGATGATGGCCCTTCTGCAGCAGATGCTGCAGACATAGAGAGCACAGGCAGAGGCACAACACCATCAGACAGAGATGCTGCGACAGACCATAGAGAACTCGCATCAGCTAGCTATGGCAGCAGTGGAGAGAGGTACACAGACTACAGTTCAGGGAGCACCAGATCAGCAGCAGGGTCAGGGGAGGCCCGGTACACACCTTGATTTTAGGAAGATGAGGCCGAAGGAGATCAAGGGTGCCGAGGGTATCCTATACGCGAATGACTGGCTAGAGGATGTCCAGCGGAGTCTGGAGTTGGCAGAGGTCCCGAGAGGTCTGTGGGTGACATCTGCAGCGAGCCAGTTCTTCGATATAGCGCTGACTTGGTACTGCACGGATCCGCGTTCGTCAGTGAGAGGTTTGTCTTGGGAGGACTTCAGGAAACTCTTTAAGGAGACGTTCTACCCGGATGTAGCCTTGACAGCTTTGGAGGGGCAGTTTGCCAGTTTGGTGCAGAAGAACTCGTCGGTAGACGAGTATGCAGCGGAGTTCTTCCGCCTGAGCAGGTTTGTACCTAGTTTGGTCCAGGATGAGGGGTACAAGGCCCAGAAGTTCCGGAGGGGCCTTATACATGCAGTGCGTACTCGTACCTCTGGGAGACGTGATGCGACCTTCGAGCAGATCCTTATGGAGGCACAGATTACAGAGGAGGACTTCGGCCTCAAGCCAAAGAGGGGTAGTGACGCTCTTGGAGCTAGTTCGAGTGCAGGGCCAGCAAAGCGCCCATATTTCCAGCAGAGGCAGTTTCAGCAGCAGCAGCCTCAGTTGCAGTTTCAACAGGCACCGACGCGTGCCCAGCAGTACCAGGGACAGGGCCAGAGGCAGGACATCCAGTGTGCCTTCTGCAAGAAGATGGGGCACACTCAGGAGGCTTGTAGGATGAAGCTGGGAGTCTGTTTATTCTGTGGAGCTCCAGACCACCAGGTGAAGGACTGTGCGGTCCGTGCATCCAGACAGGCAGGCCAGGACAGAGTGCAGCAGGCTATAGGAGGCCAGCAGGGGCGAGCTTTCGCCATGACAGTTGAGCCCACTCAGGAAGTAGCAGAGCATATAGCAGGTTCCAATCTTTCGAATCTCCTTTCCGCATTTGCCTTCTTATAAACTGTCTTGAACTTTGATTCTATCTGTTCTTGATCATTGGATGAAAATTGTTCTTGTGATGTGATTTCCTTCTGAGATAAGTCGTATGGGCTAGGTCGCCTCGATTATGAGATTTAGAATCCTCTAGGGTCATGCTAGCAGGCAGAGTGAGGACATATAGTCGGACTATGGACGTATTTCTCGGGTGTGGGAATTTAAGGTTTTCGCTGCCAAGCTAGCGGCAATGCGAAAATTTTAAATACCATGATTCTAGAGGTATGTACCGTAGTTGAGGACTCTGTGATTATCGTAGCCTTGCTCACTGGCATGACGGAGATTCTGAGTATCATGATGATTGGACAGACGCATACGCTTATCAAATTGCATGATTTTTCTGTGTTTGCTTCGTTTTAATTTTTGAGGTTGAATTTTTAAGGTGGATAGACTTGGAGTTTCTAATTGAGAGTAATTTCAAATTTTATAATTTTAGTCATTTAATTCATGCTTTGGTATTTGAGATTTTAATCATTTTAAATTTTTAGCCATGACTTGTGATTTGATATTTTACTATTGTTTGGTTTTAATTTCGAGGACGAATTTTTTTAAGGTGGATAGATTTGTCACCCCCAGTTTTCAAAAACAGGGGTATTTTTGTCATTTTTTCATTTTTGAATATTTTGAAATTATTTATTTATTTATAATATTATTTTGGGGTTATTTGAGTCGGGTTCGAATTTTAGCTCAATCCGAGTTGAAACGGGGACCCGGGGGGGTAGTTTGACTCTAGTGGGACCCACATACTAGTTAGGCATGGCCCACATGATATTAATTTTAGTCCACATGATATTAATTTTAGTTAGTAGTTAGACTAATTATTTATGGATAGGTTTAGTTTAATTAGAGACTTAAAACTAGACTAAAATGACCTCAACCTTTAACCCATTCCTAATTTAAATCAAATAGATTAGTGGAGGGCATTTTGGACATTCAAATAGGGGACACCTCACCCTTTTTGGGCAGCCACCTATGGGGGGGATAAGGGGTGAGTCATCATCTCTTCCATTTCATTTTATCCATCCATTTTCTCTCTCATGTTCTTTCCCAAATTTTAGAGAGCAAACTCATTGATTTCTCCACCAAATCAACCTCTCCTTCCACCAAATCTTCTTCATTTCTTCTCTACTCCATTAAAGGAAGGAGCTAGCCAAGTTTGGGAGGATTCAGAGCTCGTTCGTGTCCTTTTGGAATCTCTACGTGTCGGTGTCGTGTCGGAAGGCTTTTTCCTTTGAATCTCTCTTCCGGAAGGTATAATCTCTCCTCTAATCCATTCCTACATGCATATAGGAATATTTTGAACCCATATGAATGACTCCCATGGTTGTATCTCTATTTGTGTCCATTTCGTATCCATTTGGAGGTCATAGGAGTGTCCTTTGTGTTGTAGTTGTGTCCTAGTGGGAAAAACCCCTATTTTGGACACTTGTATGCATATATGTATTGTAGGAATGATTAATTAGTGTTTTAATCTCAGATTTACATTTTTAGAGAGTTGTTCCTAATGTGTTCTTTATAGTATCATATTGTATCATATTTATTTTATATCTAGATTGGTGTCTCTTTATATATATATATATATATATATATATATATATATATATATATATATATATATATATATATATATATATATATATATATATTATATATATATATATATATATATATATATATATATATATATATATATATATATATATATATATATATAACTAGTGTCTCTCTCTCTCTCTCTCTCTATATATATATATATATATATATATATATATATAAAATATATATATATATATATAAAATATATATATATATATATATATATATATATATATATATATATATATATATATATATATATATATATATATTTGTGAGTGGAATGTGCATATATATTTATTTGTGTGTGTGGATAGATGGTTAGAGAGTGAGGGAATAAGCAGGAAAGCAGCAGGAATAAGCAGTAAGCAGAAGCAGTGCAGGATGGTTTTTTGGAGTTTTTGTGGTCCCGAAACATCCCCTTTTGAACCACCTTAGCCGCAAATACCTACCCCCACTTGTCAAACATATTTACTACTATGAAACCCCTAAGTTAGAGAGTGTTATTAGTGTGTTAGATGGTTAGTGGAGTAGTGTTTATAGTGGTAGAAAATAAGGTTGGTCATGTTATGTTATATGTCATGTTAAGATACATTAGGGGGTTTGTGGTAGTTATTTGAGTTGGTTCTTGAGAGTTATTTTAGGAGTAGCATTCTAAGTTAGATGGAGGTTAGATAGATGATGTTTGTGAGGGAGAGTGAGTGTGGTTTAGAAGAAATGGGTTATGTTAGATGTGGTATCTTGATATCTCAAGATTACCTTAAGGTAATGTTGGGACGACCAACATGGAAGATAAGATGGATTAGATGCCCAAGAACCCTAGATTTCTTGGTTGGTAAACCTTAGATAGGATAGTATGTAGCTACCCTAAGAAGCCTAGGCTAGTATCCTGAGATCTAGAAGGGTTTCCTTTGTAATGGGCAAGATATCGGGAATACCTTGTAAGGGTAAATATAAGGGGTATTGGGTAATGTAAGGTATTGGATTTCTAATTGCTAGATGGGATTAGAAATAGGTTATCTTGGTATATAATGACTAGATGAGGGTAGTTTAGACTAGTCTTGACCCCCGTTGACCAAGAGTTGACTTTTGACCCAAAGTCAACTTCAAGTCAACACTTGACTTAGAATTGACCGAAACCAAATCAGAGTTGACCAGTTGACTGAAAGGCAACTGTTAGTCAACATTTGACTTGTTTGACCTAGGGTTGACCCATGGTTGACTCAGTATTGACCAGAGTTGACCAGAGTTGACATTTTGACCAAAAGTCAATTGTAAGTCAACCTTTGACCCCGTTTGACCTAGTTTGACTTGGATTGACTCACAGTGACCTGGTATGACCTAGTTTGAGTCAGTTTGACCTAGATTGACCTAGTTTTGACTTAGACTTGTATTCATGATTTAAATTATTTCCTTTTCAGTATAAAACCCTGTTTGACTCATAGTATCTTATTTTAGGTCTGTGATTACTGTGAGCGTCTGTTCACCTTATCAGCTCAGGACCACAGGCGAGTACATTCACTGATTGTTTTCATTGTCTTGATATCTGCTATATCCGATTCAGTTGTAGTGTTATACTCAATTTTCAGTCACGACAGTTCATGGATTAGTATATGTTGGATCATGACATGGGATGTTATTCCTAGAGTTACATGGTATATTGGTACATATTTTGTCTTATTTCAGTGTATTGGTATAGACACCGATTTCAAAAGGGGACTTGCTACCCTCTTATGGAATCCCGTGTCATGTCCAGATCCATTGTACTATTCGGGAATGGGGGAGTTATTAGTAGTTGTGTGATCAAATTCCCACATGGTTCTATGTTACATATGGTTCATAGCTATACCCTCGCCTCACGACGGGTAAAGCCTTACACTATACGGTTCATAGCTTTCCATGGTGACTGGCCTTATCATTCTATTGTATACAGGGTTCATAGCCGGTCGGATGGAAAGCCTGAGCATTTTTCCCAAGCCGATCACATAACACACTAATAATTCAAGGCACCTTTTATATTTATTATCTTGGTGACTAAGTTCTGTTCGGGAGAAGGGTTACAGCCCCGGTCCTTGTTTGGTTTAGGGGTTGTAACTCGGCTTCCGAATAGTTCCCAAGTCGCCCTATATACATTCATATCGTCGTCCTTTTCAGTACTTACATCATGATATGTATTTCCAGTTGATTTTGTCTTGTATTTTATTACACTGTCTCTTATAGAATTTGTCAATTCATATGGAACTGCTGTTGGTGTTTGTACTTGCTCATTTTCCTGACAGGATACGTTGACAAATTTTACAGATGACTCTGAGACTGATTGCCCGACCTACTATGGGGTTGAGTCTGACGGAGTAGACTTAGACTGTGGCTTGTTGGTAGAGCCACTAGACTTTTCTCACCCTGAGTAGCTTAGTTTTGTTAGGATTGCCTGGCCTGCGAGCCAGCTAGTACATTTCAGTTTGTAGTATCTATTATATATATTCTCTGAGACTCTGGATGTTTGTGTATAGCTCTGACTTGTGGATCTTGGACTCATTTCCTGTTTCATCTATCGTATTTCTCTTCCATGCTATCTACCTTAGTTTTGTATTTGTGATTGAAACTGTATTGCTATGTCACCTCCATTCGGAGAGTATATTCTGTACAGGTACCTTTATCTGTTTTAGTCGTAGTATTTACAGACCCTATATGCAGCGTTCTACCGCCGATACTGCGGCGTAGGCTGGACGTAACCACATACTCGTACCCCTCTTCAGGGTGCGGGTCGTGACACATGGTATCATGGCTAATATGGTAATCTACAGTGTATCTCAATCCACCAGAATATATAAGACAAGAATGAACAAGTATGGGATCGTGGTCTGCAGCCCACTAGCATATATATCCGATTAGACTCCAAGAATAATATGAGTCTATAAAGCTAAGCTGATAAGCATGATATATCATGAAAGCACGAGAAAGATAGTAAATCAATAACACTAATAAAATACCTGAATCATGCGATTGAAGTTAACTACCACATGCTCAGCTAACTAACTCCGTGCAATCAGCTACCTGAAGAGATCATCAGGTCCTCAGATGACTAGCAAGATACATAAAACATGTCTACTAATATGACAGTAAATAACATGTATGAAGGATAAGAACACTGCAAGAAGAACATCTAAGGACGACGAGTCGTGTGGAAATGTAATACTAGACTTGGCTAACTATCAATCAGAACTCCTATAGCTTGGAGTACAATGCAAGATACTACCAATCTATAGTGTTTCAATTGACATACAAAGCAGGAAACTCTCAGTCGAGATTAGCCAATTCTAGTATCGATCTCCTCTCCTAAAGGATACGAGGTCAAGTAGACTCCTATAAATCGTAGTACAATGCACGATACTTCCAATTCATAATATCGCAAATCAAGTCAATCAATCAATCAATATATGCTATAGGTCGTAGTACAATGCAAGATACTCCCAATCTATAGTATGTCTCAAGTCAAGTCAATCAAGTAATATCAAGATAAAAGAATCGACTATAGGTCGTAGTACAATGTAAGATACTCCCAATCTATAGTATATCTCAACTGTAGTATAATGCAAGATACTTCCAGTCAAGAATGGTCAAGTCAAGAACAAGATATAGAAACTGACAACTCAATCATGAGACAAGGTAACACGAAAAGATCAATAATCAAGCAATGTCGAATATCCTATACGTGCACGTAAATCTAGAAACAAGTAAAACAGTCGATGATAAACCAATCACAATATAGAAAATAGGTAATCATATGAAAGAAGTACAATAGAAAGAAAATAATATAAATTCTGCATATGTTCGACAAGGTATACTTGCCTGAGGGTTGCACGGAGAACCAACAATATATCGCCAATCAACAAGTCAGAAAGTCCAAGTCTCACAACTACCTCCGAAAGCTGAAATAGATATTGCCAACATTCTCAGAATAGTCAAATTAGCTAGGATTGCTTGTCCTTAAGTCCAATTCTGGATATGGGGGCAAAACGGTAATTTTGGGCCAAAACGATGTCCGCCATTGGACTCGCTTTGCATCGAAAAGTGTGCCAGAGTCAATGGTCTCTAAAGTCATTAAACTATATGTCTACAAATTTGTTTTGATGATACGAATCCAACCATATGTCTAAAGTTGGATTCCGGCAGGCCGTGCACAAAATTGTCAGTTGAAACAGATCGTGGGGCCCACAAAACGGTAATCCGATCAACTGTCTCAGAATCGGATCAAACTTGGCATACAGGACCAGAAAAATGATACAGTCCTGTTGGCGCAAGTTTTTTCTCGATCTGACGAACGTACACAAAGTAATTAGGAAATTTGCACAGAGGCCGATACGGTGAATTTCGACGGATACGTATCAAATTCGTCGCGCACACGCAACCAATTTGTATTCCGTCAAAGCCCACACGTCCACGAAGTCGTTACGCATCTTTCGATACTTTTGGTTCGCGACCATGTCACCGGTTTGGTGGGACGCACGTCGTATGGAAGATTTTTAAAATTTCTAAAATGTTTTTTCATAGATAAATTCTCGATTTTGAAAACTGTTTTCTCCGCATATAATTAATGAAATTCGAAAATACGAAATAGATTGCGAAGTCCTATATGTTGTCAACAAATGTCTTCAAATAGTTTTCTAAAATTTCTACTAACTAGACAGGTACAGGCCTTCCAAGTTGGGTGTTTAGATTGAATTTTTGTTCAATTTTGAACAGATTGTTGTGAACTTTGAGTCGATTTTCTCGACATGTTAAAGCGGCAAAGCTAAATCTAATTGATGGGACTTAAAGTCATATAGGTTGTGTCCGTACATGAAGAGGTAGACTGAAAAATGATCAACCATGCGTTTCAAAAACTCGCCGTGAAGTTGGCTTTGCAGGACCGCTATTGCTGCCTCTGCTATCGCGTGCGTGCACGTTCCTGGCCGACTCCGGCCATCTCCAGCGGCGGGTGGCGCACAGGGTGACCAGGGAGGTCAGCGTGGCATTGTATCTCGCTAGGGTTCTCTTTCTCTCGCTCGTTTTATATGTATATATATATATATATATATATATATATATATATATATATATATATATATATATATATATATATATATATATATATATATATAGTTAGGGGGGTCGGCTGCTTTGATCGGGTATATGGGCATTTTGGTAACTCGCGAGATATTACATTTGCAATATCTCGTGAGTTATGATTTTTCTTTCTTTTTTTTCTTTTTTCTTTTCTATATCTATTTATTATTTTTTTAAAGGAAACCCTGAACTTTATAGAAGAATAGGCGCAAAATGTCGAAGCCTATACAAGTAAGCGTAGTAACACGACAAAAGGAAGGAAAATAAAAGTGTGAGACGTGCACAAAAAAGGGGACAGAACGGAGCAATACCGACTGGGAAGTCGCGAGAAATGCTGAGGACGGCATAAGCAAGGGCCTCCCAGAGCGTGTTGGAGACGTGAGAGCAGCGCCTCCTAGCTTTGATGCTTTGTCTGATGACCTCTCTGTACAACTATGGAGGGGGGATTTGGCGGCCTTCATATCTGAATTTGTTTCTGTTCTTCCAAAGGACCCAAATACCGGCGGCTGCTACGATCTGATGTCCGTGGGAGCGGCTCCAGTTTATCAGAAGATCGTAGAAGCCTCCGGTCGGGTGAACCAGACTAAGTCTATTATGGAGCTTGGACCAAATGCCTGTCGCCAGCTCCCCCAAAAGAAGGACATGCTCTGCTAATTCCGTTGTGTGCTCCTCACAGCAGTGGCATCGTGAAGCTAGGCTGAATCCTATTGATCTGATGATTTCGTCCGTCGAAAGCTTCCGACGGAGTGCACGCCAGATAAGTACAGACCATTTGATAGGGATGCAGGCCTGCCAAAACTTGGCATAAACGATATTCGGCACCCCGCTGCCTCTGGCCATAAGTCTGGTGGAAGCTAAGTGAACGTCCCACTTGGGTTGGAGGACCATCTCCAAGTGTCGATCGTGTCAGTAACCCGCAGATTAGCAGCAAGAAGACAGATAGCCGCTGGCTGGCCTAGCAAATCTCTGACCTTCCTCCAATTCTGTCAAAAACTATTCTCCCATAGATCTCTAATTGCACGTCCCTACGGGGTTAGAATGTTGAGATGTATGGTTTCTTCTCCTAACCACCGCTCCAGACAGGCCGAAGAGCGACCATCACCCAACTGGAGATGGATAAGAGGTTTAGCAGTAATGCGACCCCGAATTATTTGGCACCACAATATCGAGGATCTGTTGTTAGTGATCGCCTTCGACAGATGGGAGAATCTGGAGTAGCTAGCTCTCATGAACTTCGTCCATAAAGAGGTCTCGGTTTGTAACTTCCACCATAACTTCATGGAGCAGGCGTCCATGATATGGGCAAGTCTGCTGAAGCCCAGACCTCCTTCTTTAGTGGGTTTGGCCATAGTCTTCCAACCTGTCCAGTGATGTTTGTTCTTGCCGTCGCTTTGTCCCCAGAAGAACTTGGCGAAGAGGGATTCAAGAGAGTGGAGCACCTTGTTGGGAGGGGAGCAAACGACCAAGGTGTATAGGGATGGACGATAGAATGTGTTTGATGAGGATCATTTTCCCTCCTGGGGATAAGGTTGCATTGTGCCATCCTGCGATGAGTTTGTGGATCTTGTCTACGAGGTGCTCGTATATCCCCGATTTGGACTTACCATACAACAGTGGGCACCCGAGGTAAAGGAAGGGTGGGTAGGCCGTGTCGAAGGAGGTCATTGAAGAGCAGAGCTGAGCGGGTTCTGTCGGCTTTATGATGGGTGTAGATGACGCTCTTGTTGTTGTTGACGATGTCCAGAGCAAGTGGTGTATCTGGCGATCGTACTCAAGACGACCTCGATTGATCTGCTATCTCCAGAGGAGAAGATTAGAATATCATCAGCATAAGCCAGGTGAGTGATAATGGACAGCTGGTAGTGGTGTGGAAGTGATTGAAGCCGGACGTTCTGGGCATACTATTGAGGCTTCTGCTGAGAGCTTCTGCCGCAATGATAAAAATGGTGGAAGAGAGGGGATCCCCCTGTCTAACCCCGCGAGTGGATCTAAAGAATCCCGCAGCCTGGCCATTGATGATGGTGGAAAACCACGCATTGTTGATAGATCTGAATACGATGTCAATCCATGGTTCGGAGAAGCCAAAGGCCCTGAATACCCAGATCATGAATTGCAGTCCAGACGGTCGTACGCCTTTTTGTGTCGAGTTTGATGGCCATGTTCCCTCCCTTTGACGGGAACTTCATGCATGTGATCATCACTTGTGCCAGGAGGATGTTGTCAGTTATGTTACGGCCCTTAACAAACCCGCTTTGCTCTTCGAAGATGATCTTGGGGAGGAGATTGGATATCTGGTTGGCGACGATCTTGGATATGATCTTGTTGGTGAAGGTACAGAGGCTGATCGGACGAAAGTCCTTAAGGGTTTCCGAATTGTCTTTCTTGGAGATAAGGATGATGTTGGCGCAGGAAATCGATTTGGGGTATCTGGCCCCTTGGAGAAAGGCTATAGTGGCTTCAACTAAGTCTGTTTTAAGGGTGTCCCAGCAAGCTCTGAAGAAGAACCCGTTGAAACCGTCCAGCCCCGGAGCACTGTGCTCATTAATGGACCAGACAGCCGCTCTGACCTCCTCCTCTGAAGTGGTAGCCAGCAGGGTCTCATTTTCGTGGTCGCTAATGAGGGATGGGATAACAGACAATAGTGCCACATCATTGACGACCCGCTCTTTAGTGAAGAGGTTTGAGTAGAAGTTCACAGCCGCAGCCTGAATATCGGCCTAGTCGTCCACCAGGTTTTCGTTGTCGTCTAGAATCCAGTGTAATTTTAATTTGTTCCTCTGGCCTTTGACGCACGCATGAAAGAACCTGGTATTCCGGTGTCACGACCCGCATCCGCTTTTCTGGATACGAGACGTGTCCAAGCCAGCCTACGCCGCAGAGTCGGCGGTAGAACGCTGTCAAGCCCGCAAGAAATAAATGCTCAAAATCACAATTGCTGCTCATTCACATTTCTAAATTTGTTACAACATTTACAACATTTATATTTAAAGAAAATACAAAGTTTTACAATTTATGGAAATGATACAAATGCTATCTATTTTAGGTTGACCTCAGCATACCCAAGTCTTCCCAGTGCTAAGAGTGATCGCGGCTAAACCTGAAAAATGTTAGTTTCCGTCAAGAATGGAACAAGTACACAAACCAACAGCAATGCGAAAACGTAATAGAATAACAAGACATGAAAATAACATATGAGAGATAAAAACTGGAAGATAACTGATGACATAGCACGATAGAGAAGTAAACAAGGAAAAACTAATAAAAGACATCTATCTAGGTGGTGTGAAATATCTGTTTCGACATGTGAACGGCTAGGGGGTAAATCCGGCTCACTACGTGTCGTGTGCAGCGGCTATTATTCAAGAATAGACTCATGGGATAGTTCTGGATAGTCCACATGTCTACTAAGATATTTCCCTCCCGACTACTCCGTGTGACGAACGTGTCAGCAAGCAGCAAGACATATGTATAAACATGAAATGAAAGACTACTATGAATCGAAAACAACCAGAAAGTGCACTTGCCTGAGGTCCTTAGCTGGAGAAACCAATAATAATATACCACTCAATGAGCCACAATCAATCTACACACGCAGAAGTCTCCAGATGCTAAAATAAATAGTACCAATATTCTCAGAATAGTCAAATTAGCTAGGATTACCTGTTCTTAAGTCTAATTCTGGACACAGAGGTAAAACGGTAATTTCGGGCAAAAATAATGTCCGTCGTTGGACCCGCTTTGTACCGAAAAGCGTGCCAGAGTCAACGTCTCTAAAGTCATCAAACTACATGTCTACGGATCCAGTTTTTTGATACGAACCCAACGTATGTCCAAAGTTGGATTTCGACGGGCCGTGCATAAAATTGCCCGTTGAGTCGGAATCGTGGGCCCGCAAAACGGTGATTTTATCAACTGTCTCAGAATCGGACCAAACTTGGCATACAGGACCTGAAAAATGAACGGTCCTGTTGGCGTAAGTTTCGTCTCGATCTGACGAGCGTGCACAAGTAATTGGGAAATTTACACAGAGGCCGATACGGAGAATTTTGACGGATACGCATCAAATTCGTCGCGCACACGCGACCAATTTGAATTCCGTCAAAGCCCACACGACCATGAAGCCATTACGCTTTCGATGCCTTCGATTCGCGACCATGTCGCCGGTTTGGCGGGACGCACGTCGTGTGGACGAGTTTTTATGATTTTTAAAATAGGTTTTTCTCAATATTGGGAATCCGATTTCTCGGCGCATAGTGATCAAAATTGATTTCTGTAAAAAGGGTTCTCTAGCCCTATATGTTGTCTATAAACCTATTCAAATGGATTTCAAAATCGATTATTGGTTTGCAAGTCATCGAGACTCAAACTGGGAACTTTGGGACAGTCTCTATACTCAGAATTTCGAGATTTTTCTCGATTTTGGGAATCGATTTACGATGCGCACACCGCGAAATATACAAAACTATTTGAAGAGGATTGAGGGTGTATAGGTTAGGTTCAAACCTGCACGATCAATTTGGGGATTGATCGAGCGTGAAGATCGTTTCCTCCCCGCGAAGTTGACCTCACAGGGCTGCTGTTGCTGCGCTCTGTCCCGAGTCACTCGCGCGACTGCTGTCCGCGCGCCCTCCGGCGGCCCGCGCGGCGCGCACGGCGGTGGTGGCGTGCAACACGTACCAGGGAGTCGCTAGGGGTGGCGCATTAGGGTTTGATCTAGGGTTTTGTTTAACACTCTCGACCTCTCTCCCTGTGCGCGAAATATAACCGGGGTGCTATTGACTGCTTGTTGGTTTGCCTAAACCGAAGGCTCGGTTTGTTGGGTTGCTGTGGGAAGTTGGCCTGCTGTGGGGTTTTGGTTTTAGTTTATTCTTCTTTTTCTTTTACTATTTATAATTACCTAATACTATGTATATATATATATATATATATATATATATATATATATATATATATATATATATATACATGTACACATATATGATACATTCTATTATACCTATATATATATATATGTATATGTACATACATATACGCACATATTACCATATATATCTATATACACACAAATATATATGTATATTTATACACATACACACCTATACATATAATACTTATATTTATTTATATTTATATAAATACACATAAACACATATATATATAATACACATAAAACATATATAATATATTTATATATAACGAATACATACACACGTATACCATATATTTAAATATACATATATTTACACATGCATGCACACGTATACAATATATATATATATGCATACTCACATATATAATCTATATACACATACATATACATATCATTTATATAATAAATAATTTGATAAATATAAATCGTCAATTCCTAAAATATATACAAAATATTTGTGTTTACCAAACATGTCTACAAGGCCGTATTTGGTCCCGCTACATGCCTACATGGCTTGGATTTGACTTGGGCCCAATCTGGACAGGTTCGGTACAATCGGGTTCCCGAAAACTCAATAATGTAATTAAATAATAAATAAAATCTTCGGTAGGGTTAAGTCGCAACTTGGCCTGGTTTTCCTAGTTAGGACGTCACTATGGCTCGATCTTCCCTGGCATGGCTGTATACTATTCAAGGCACGCCACTGCACTATCTGTGCCATGATTCCTAGGCGTCTGGTACTCTAATTCCTAATCATGGCTAAAGTCATCTATCGTAATAATTAACTAAATAATTATTTATAATAATCTAAAATCACCAAAATAATAAAATAAAAAATAAAAATATTTTAAAATTTCCGGGAAGGGGAGCTACATCGGTCTCCATCGGTATCCCAGGTCGATATGGCTTTATGCCTTCAGAATTCAGTCTCCACTCTCAGCCTGGATTTAAGAAGTGCTCTAGCGAGGTTGAGCGAGACACGAGCCTCCGGGGAGCTGTTAATGGCAAACGAAGTCTGTGCGGGTGACGTCATCCTCTGCTAACTTAATAGCCTGGAAGATGTCTCCGAAGGCCTCTTTGCTCCATGACAAGAGAGCCTTACGAGTGGCTTTAAGTTTAGCCGCCATCCATGCCAGAGGGTCAACATCCGAGACAGAATTCCAAACGGAAGCAACGATGTTCTGGAATTTGGGGGTGATGATGCCAAAATTCGAGGAAGCAGAATGCTTTATTATTGCTGTGATTATTTCTGATCTGGACAAGAAGAGGGGAGTAATCCGATTCGGTGGAGTCCAGATGAGAGGTTAGTGATCAAGCCCATGTTGGACCAGCATTATTGATTATCGCTCGATCTAAACGGGAGTACTGTCGTCGATGACCCTTCAGCGTGTTGCCCCAGGTGAACACTTCCGTGGAAGGGGATAGGGGTAAGGTTCCATGAAAGGTAAAGTTGTTGAAGTCATCCATCGCTGGCTGGGGTGGAGGGCGACTGTCAGACTTCTCCTCTCTGCTAGACACCGTGTTGAAATCTCCGATGCAAAGCCACGGTAGTCTTGGGAATGTACCTCCAGAAGGTCTTCCCAGAGCAATCTATGCTCGGGGATGTCACAACTGCCATGGACAGCGGAGAGGACGGATAGGACTTGAGGACCGGGTGTTCAACCCAATATGAGAGAGCCTGAGGCGAGTCTTGAATGATGACAAATTTGAAATCTTGTGCGAGTAATATCCAGTTGCCATTACATCCTACGATGGCATAAGGGAATCCTAACTTGAGTTGAGTGGCTTTGATTCTTCATTGAGGGATTTTTGGTTCGATAATGATTAAGAGGTCTGTGCGATTTTTCTTGAGGCTGAGGATTCTGTTCATCGTCGGTTTATTGCCGAGCCCCCACATTCCAGGAGATGATGTTAAGCATCGGATGTAGAAATGGGATGGGGGTGACTGAGCTTCGTGGCGGGCGTAGTTGTCCTTGCCGTCATCTGCTTTTGTTTATTTTTGTTCTTCTAGGAAGAGGTTTTTTTGGTGAGTGTGATAGCGGGCCCGTTGCTTCCGGTATCTTTGCTAGTCCGACCTGGTTCGCTGCTTCCATCGACATCTTTGAAGGTGGTAGCTGAGTCGTTGTCATATTCTTCCAGGGCGCATAAGGGGTTGTCGCGGTCCAGAAAGCCCGCTTCCTTGGCTTGCCAAAATCTGTCGGTTAAAGTAGGGTTGAAACTGGTTTGAGCGTCCTTTGAGTGAGTAGAAGGATATCGAGGGGGCTCTGAATCTGCCGAGGGGATGGTCGCTCAGATGAGGGCCGTTTGGGATCAGCGTCGGAAGACTGGGGTGCCTTGAACTACTCAGCGCTGCTCATAGACAAGTCCTCTCCAGGCTGTTGAGAGCGGTTGATGGTTGGTTGGGTGGAGTGAGAGTCCACGGGAGGGTGTGGCATGGTGATTAGGTGGGTTGGGGGGTTGGGTGATGAGAGCGATATCAGCCCTTGGGTGTATGTGGGACCACTGGTCTTAGGGGAATCTTGTTTGTCGAGGGTGGTAGAAGGGGGCTCGCTGGAGTCATTGTGGGCATCGTCGAAAGTGGTGCCTGAGAGGAGTTCGAACGAATTGTGGAGGGAGAAGACCGATGGAGTGAAAGGGACGATATCGGAGCAGGTCGTGGCGATCGTATGGGGGTAGGGGCATGTCAGACCGACAATCTGAGGGGGAGGGTCGGGATTTGAGTGATGATTGATAATGGCGGGGTCTCTTTGAGCAGTCGGCATACGTGGGGTGCGCGGGCTAGGCTTCTTTAGTTCAGGGTGAGCACGGAAGCAGTACTGCATTAGGTGGCTGCTCATCTGATAGTGTTTGCAAAAGATGATGTTGTTGTCATAAACCAGCGGTTGGCTATGAGTTTGATCTCCGAGCTCGATCTCTATGAGTTTGGGGGGGTCATTCACGAGGTCTAACTCTACGTATATCTTCGCATAATTGCACTTGGAGAGGTTGCGGGTTTCTTCAGCGATGGCTACCAGGGTTCCAAAGGAGCTGGCAATCCGTTTGAGGACAGATGCGGGGAAGCAGACCAGAGGGAGGTTGGGTAGGGTAATCCATGTAGATATGATTATTGAGTCAATTTTTGGGTTGAACTCGGGAGACCATTTGACCACTTTAGCAATCTGCGTGCCAATTCTGGCAATGCCCTTGGCCCGGACTATAGCATAGTCCGATTCGGATGAGAGGTGTAAAAGCATATGTTTGGGGTTGAACGAGCGACCCGGTCGGCTGCGGAGAGGCCCCACTTAGCGACGGCTTCTGTGGCTATGGTGATTCTCGGGCATCCGGATCCAAATTTGAGCACAAACATCTTCGTGAAGGAGGAGGATAGGGAATAGATTTTCGACGCAGCGAAGGCGACCCGGATGGTATCATCGTCGGATAGTGACGAGAACTCTATGTCTGGAAGCTGGATCTCTACCGTCGGCGATAGAAATTGCCTCACCGATCTGGCCGTAAGGCCTTGGCGTAAGAGGGAGCACGGGAGGGGGGGCTGTCGCACAGGAGATGGCCGGAAGAGAGGAGTATTCGGGTGGCCCTCAGAGCTTGGATAGTTGGGAGGAGGAAAAGATGATGGCCAGCGGGGTGCGACTCCTGGTTCCTCAAGGGGAAGTAAGGGGCGTCGCTGGGTGTGCTGTGGGGGCATTGGTGAGCGCATTGGCGAAAGCTAGGAACGCCTCTTGGTGGACCGCGCGAGCACGGGCCTGGGAGTGATGACCCATCGAGAGAACCTATGTGCTAACCATGGGTTGCGCCTGGATGGGGTCAGCCTGGAACGCCGAGAAGAGGCCTGTGGGTTGTGCCAGAAGAGGGGCGACAAGTTGCGCCAGGAAAGCTCTCGGGGGGTTGCCAGCGGGATGCGCCAAGGGGTGGCCCACCACGTGGGCCCCTGTCATCTCGACAGCTGAGGCTTGAGAGCGGGACAAGGATGGCGCAGTGTCCTGCGCAAAGAGGTGGGTTGGGGAGACCTCAGCCAAAGCGGGGATGTCGACAAAATGGGTTGCCTGCGTACTAGAGTGCGCACGACAGACCGTAGTTGCCAGCTCGGTGAGAGATGAACGTGCACCGACCCCACCACGAGGGTCCTGACCTGTCCCAGGGCAGCTGAATGGACAGCCACACGAAGGTCGCCTGGACCAGACAGCACGCAAGAAGTAGCTTGCGCTAAGGGGCGCAGCGTAGCTTTGTGGGGGACTAACCCTCGTGATCCATGCCAGAGCGTCAGGTCACTAGTAACAGAGGTGGTCAATACAGAGGGCATGGGTGCCTCGGACCCGTGCCAGTCTCTTGGTTCGGTACTCCTCCCAAGGAAGGGGGGACGCCACCGCTAGCGCCAAAGAGCAGGAACAGTTGGCAACTTGTACCAAGGAGCATAGGGACTGGGCCACACCCACGTGCACGTTGAGCTTTCTGGGGACAGCGGACTCCACCGCTTACGCCAACGAGCAGGCGCAGTTGGAAACTTGCGCCAAAGAGCTGTGAGACTGGGCCCCACCCACGTGGGCGACGAGCTGTCTGGGGGCAGCAGAGAGGACAGGCCTTCGAAGGCCACGCCCGAACTGATGGAACGTTGTGCCATCTGTACAGAGGGATGGAGACTGGTAAGCCTCGAATCTTATGCCCGCTCAAGCCCAGTCCCTCCTCTCAAGAGGCGGGCCCGGCGGCAGTGGTAGACGCGTCCGGTGGGCCAACGAAGTCGGCCGCGACGACGGAGAAAGTATCCAACGCGCATTGGACAGGCGGCGGTAGGTGGGCGAACCCGACCTGCGGAGGCAGGATCGGTTCTTGGGCGAGGGAAGTCGCGGCCGGAGAAGGCGAAGGACGAGCGGAGGGTAGCTGGGAGCGTACCCACCACCGGCCGATAAAGCAAGCTGTTCTTCCGACCATTCTAGGGAGGGGGGACGCCGAGGATGGATAGGGAGTGCATGAGGGGGGAGGGGGCTGCCGTGGGGGCCTCGGCCTGGGAAGATATGGGTGACGACGACGTCTGTGCCGCCAGCGGGTAGGGGAAGGAGACGAAACAACGCCATACAGGGGAGGAGGGGGCCGGCTTCTGGCAGCCGCTGGCCTGCACTGAGACGTCGACGAGGGCGGAGGAATGGGGCATGCAGGCAACGGGGGAAGAGGATCCGGGGGGAGGACGGAGGGGAAGGGGAGGGGATGGCATAGCTCTTATATATTATAATATATATATATATATATATATATATATATATTATATATATATATATATATATAATATATATAATATACATTTTTTTATATATTTATATATCTATATACATGTATATATAAATATATATTTTTATATATCTAGATCTATTTATATAGATATATAAATATATTTATTTATCTATTTATAAATATTATTTATAATCTATATATGTATGTATATATCTATATATACACCTATAAATCTCCAAAAATTCAAAATCAAATCTTAATATTATATATATATTTATATATATATATATATATATATATATATATATAATATATATTATATATATATATATATATATAATGTATTTAAATATATGTACATATATGTAAATTTGATTGACAAAAAAAGGACAACCAATAAATAATATCTAATAGTAATAAATATATTTATTTAATCACCACAATAATAAAATAATTAAATGGTGGTTTGGTGAATCCATACTACTCACCTTTATCCGGGTCCAGAAAATTGTACAAATATTGTAAAACAATATTTAATAATAAAAATACCAATTTTTGTACAAATATTCAAATAATTAAAAAATGTACATCAATACCTAAAATAATTTAGGAAATATTTGTACACACATAAAATATGCCTACATGGTCGTTTGGTCACACCACATGCCTGCATGGGCTTGGACTTGGTTCGGGTCCAATCCGGGCTAAATTGGTACAATCGGGTCATCTAAAAAAATTAATATATCTAATTAATAAATAATTAATACGTCTTTAGAGATTACGTCACAACTTGGCCTGGTTTTCTTAGTTAGAACACACCTATGGCTCGGCATTCCCCTACCATGGCTAAAACCAGTCAAAGCACGCCACTGCACTATCTGTGCCATGATTCCTAGTCGTCGTGTACTTTAAAACTCAACCATAGCTAAAGTCATCTACCGTAATAATTAACTAAATAATCATTTATAAAATTCTAAAAATCACCATTTAAATCAAATAAATAATAATAAAAATTTAAAAATTTTGGGAAGAGGAGTTACATGTTGAGAGAAGACCCAGGGTCAATTTGCATTCGATCCACCTTGACGGCACCAACATATCCTGTGTAATACAGGGGTATTGTGCCTATTATTCCTGAACAGCATATTGTTGAGTGAATGTGATGTTGGAGATGATCTCCCCCATATTATGACAGTACGGAATGCTATAGGATCGTCGTTAGGCTACTTGACCTGACTGATGAAAGACTCGGCGTCCTTCAAGGCTTTGCAGAGAGCCTCCTGAGTATCTTTGGATAGGCGGAGGAGTTCAAATAGGAAGAACCGTGCTGGAGTAATGGCAAGTTGTGCCAGTATGTCGAAGTTCTGAGGCTTGGCTAACCCCGGAGTGTTGTCTTTTCGAAGAGGCCTGTCGAAGCGGGCCTCCTTCTGTTTTTTTATCAGCTGCAGGAGGTTGGAATGAACCTTCTTCTTGGACAGTTGTGGTGATGATGGCAGGCGTCACTTCGGCAGGAGCCTCTGGTTGGGCGTTCTGCTGTGAACGCGTTTGTACGGGCAGTGATTTTTTATGGAGGAAGTCACTATTCGGTAAGACTTGGTCTTCTTGCCTTTGCTTTTGGAGGTAGAGGTTACCCCCGGTTGAGTCATCTTTGGAACGAGATCCGGGTGAACCCACATGATCTCTTCCTAGGTGTTGTGAGTGGTGTGAGCCCACCCACATTATCGCGGGTTGGTGGAAGGCTGACTACTTCTATTGACGCCTTTGGGATAGGGACGACGCCATCTTGAGCCGTGGTAGGGGTAAAGTGCTGAACTGCAGCACACCATGTTGGCTGAGACTGTCTTGTCCTCGTAATCGACTGAGATAACGTTCGTATTGATCATGTGTTGTATGTAGTCTTTGAGGATGTAGCAGCCTTTAGTTGGATGTCCAATAAACTGATGGTAGTGATAATACCTCGGATCGCCGACTCTGCCTACTTCGTCAGGATGCTTAGGATTAGGCAATTTCATTTTGTCGCCCTGCTTCAGCATCTCGAAGAGCTATAGGGTATCCTCATCGTGGAAGGAGTAGACCATCTTTGGTCGTGGTACGGTAGGAGGAATCTGGACAGGACCCTACGTGTTGTTAGACACATTGACAGTCAATGCCTGTTTTCCTTTGCTTCGCGGCTACTACTGTTGGTCGAGGCCGTTTTCCTTTGTCGTCAAAGGTGGGGAAGTTAACCCCAGAAGGCGAGCATTACGCGCCTTCTTCTTAACAGCTTCGGCTTTGATGATCAACAAACTTCAATCAGGCGAGGGAGTGGAGTTGAGCCAGAGCTTGATCGCGGGGATCATGTTCATGCTGCAGGAGTCGATGAGTTCATGTTCTAGCATGCCTGGAGGCAACCTTAGGTATGCTTGTCAAAAACGCTCGATGAATTCTCGAACAGTCTCCTTCTCAGTCTGTCGTACTTCTATTAGAGACGACATGGTCATGTCTCTCCTTCCGTCGTAGAACCAATCAAGGAAGAGCCATGTCAAGTCGTCGAAGGACGATATACAGTTGTCAGGAAGACTTAGTACCAGTCGTAGGCAATTCCCTTCAGAGCCCCGACAAACAGGCTCGTGAGCAAGGCGTCTTCTTTTGGGAGATGTCCCGTTGAGATTGAAAGTAGGTCAAGTACCGACGAGGAGAGTCATTTTCATCATATGGCGTTAGTGTATGTGGTTTATACTTGGAAGGATAAACCACCTTGTTCCACTCAAGAGGTTAGGGTTGAGGAAGCCCCAACTTCTGACGTTCTTCCTGTCTGTTTCGGGCCTCGAAGCATTCACGCAGGTCCCTGATCATCTCGACTAAGTCTTCTATCGAACTGGGAACATGTGAAGGCAGTACGGCCTGAAGTTGGATATTGGAGGGTGCTGACACTCGCGGTGCAGTGTGATGCTCCGCCCTTGAAGATACCCGTTGAGGGGGTATAGTTAAATCTTCGTTGGCCCCTGGATCGGGGCTGGTGGAGACATGTGCCTTTGCCAGAGTGGTTCAAATGTCGAATACCGCCTGGGTCAGGATCTGCAAGGAGGCAGAGAGAGTTTAAAACTCCCCTCAAGGGTGTATATGCGCTGCACAATGTCCAGCGCTAGAGCATCTGATTCTCCTTCATCACCACCCCCTGCCATGTAAGCTGGCATGACATGGGTGGAAGTGGATGGATCAGTCGAGGCTTCTCTTTCGACCTCGTATTCCTTTGGAGGGGCTTCTTCTTCTAAGGCCTCGTGTTGGCTACCCCCAGCTACGTCAAGGTCGGTTTGTCGAAGCACTTCTTCGTCTTCGAGGGGAGGGTTGTCATAGGCTTGACTACCCCCAGCTTTTGCTTCTGCCAGGGCCTTGATCCTTGCTTGGGTGCGTTCGTACACCCCTGGGGATGGGACCAATGTTCTGCTCTTCCTCAGCTGAGTCTTGGATGCAGAGGCTGAGGAGTTGGTGGTGTCTTTCTCACGGATGAGTGGAAATTAGAGACAACATGACAGGAAGCGATCTTGGGCTCCACCTTGTCTTCAATTGGCACTTTCTTTCTGAGGCGACGTCGAATAGGTGCCGTAGATTGTAGTCGCTGAAACACGGACTACCTCTGTAGTGGAGCCACTGTTTTACAACAACAATTGATGGTGACCACAACTCAGGTGTGCCCTGCGAGGGACACATTGTGCTTATTGGTCGGCTCTCCTGATATGTGTTTGTGACTGATCACATTACGTAAATTATGTTGGAAGAGTTTTACTTCAATACCTCCATCAGGCGCATGGCAAGGCCAAGCACCAGGGTGGTCATGTGAATGTTGTACCCCCTGATCTGGTTCACGTGCATAAGATATGCCTAGATCATTGATAGAGGAACAACATTTATGGGAACTTGAGTCCACTTCATGAGCGTCATCCAGGTGGGCGCATGGACTCAACATCACAGTTGCCCAGCCAGACTTGGTTCGAAATTCAGTAGATACGCCCAAGCTGGACATAGACTTTGAGAGTTGACCCATTTCTGGCACAGATGCGCCCGAGTCGACTCTGTACAGCTTATCATCAGCAGCGCGTATGAATTTAAGCACATGCTTCTGGTTTAGTATTGGCGTAGCACGTTTGTGGGCATGGCCTGTGCTGCCTTGGATTTCTTTGTACTAGCCCATGAAGGCGTATAGTACTCAGAATCCAATTGTGTCTCGCCATTAAAGCGAGTGAGTCTGTTGAAGAAAAACGTTCTCTCCTGTGCACCAGAGCTTATACGCTGGAGATTGGTTGCACCTCTACTCCGTTGGCGCATCTTCTTCGGCTGGAAAGAAGACGGTTAGGAGATGCAGTCAATACTGTATTTCCCAGACAGACGCGGGTACCAATGGGCACATCCTTGTTGCTGAGAGCATTAGCAGGAAGGGCCAGCTGCGATGGTGCGTCCTCTTCAGTGATGGTACCAGGCGCATCGGCCTTGCACACAGACTTGGCGAGCCTTCTTCGACATTGGCAGCCACTTCAAAGGACTCGTACCGCCTTTAGAGATGAACTCCTCATACGCCTGTTGATTGAGGCACACCAAAAGTATTTTATGGGAGGAGCCGAGTTTGATGTCGTCAGATTGCAACACAACTTTTTCATTGAAGGAGAAAGAAGTTCCCAGCAGAGTCGCCAGCTTGTTTTCCATCAAAAATGGGACAAGGTTTTGTTGATTAAAACTTTGGTATTTTAATTACAAACATAACAGTATACACTGTAGGACTTAGACGTAGTCCTAAGAGTATACTTTTGTTTTTATCTGGGAACTGTGTCGATGGAGCGGGTGATAATGCGTTGACTCCATTGACGATCTGACGACGATCATAAACTCTCCGAAGGTCTGGGTTGCTCTGGATGCCGGAGCGTTACGAGGAGAAGCGAACGTTAAGTGTCTATTGTGGCCTCTCTCTGTAGATATTCTTTTCTCTGTGTCTGTATGTCCGTCACTGTCTGTCCCTAGTAAAGGAATGATCCTTCTATTTATAGATAGCAGGCTGGCTGCTCATGCCCGCATATATCGGATGTGCCTGGACGTAGGAACGCCACGTGGCTGATGCTGGCAGGGGCGCATGGTTGATGTGCCCTGGATTGAAGCTGATTCTGTTGGACTGCTATACTGGGCTGCGATGGAGGTGGCACGTGGCAGTCGTAAAGATTTGGTTGTTGCTAAGATCTTGGGTGGTTAGCACCCATTCTTTGAATAGAACTGAGTCAAGGGACACGTGACGTATGCCTGTGGCTCAAAGATCTCGAGTGATCTGTGGGGGTGTGCCTAGGATCTGGCGCATGGAGGCGACTTAGTCTATGAGTTTTAAGCATAATAGACGAGTCTGGGCGCATGGCTTTTGAGGCGCATGCAGAGCTTCACATGAGGGTGCGCCTAAGATCAGGCACAGAGGAGGCAACTTGGTCTTATGACCTTTAGGAGCCATGAGCAAGTCCAGGCACATGGTTTTTAAGGCGCATGCAGAGCTTAGTCTTCTGTTACTTGAGATCAAAAGTGAGCTGAGGGGACGTATGACCACTGGGGCGCATGCAGTCTTCTGGGTGCATGAACACGAGGCGCATACGAATGATCGATCTGCCACGTTGCCGACCCCAGGTGTAATGATGGTGCTGACATTAGGGCGCTTCGTTTTCTACATAGCTGATTGGACGGCTCTTGGAATGTGTTGTCGTCTTTGTCATTCAGTATTAAAAGTTTGATGGAGAGGGTTGCATTGGTTAGTGCCAATCTAGGCGCATAGCTATGGCCCACTGGATGCATCTATGGAGAGTGCATAATATCAGCGGCATATCTGCCAATGTGTCGCATCCTCTTTGGCCCGCCTGTTGGGTTCTTCTAGGCGTTAGTGGTTGCCTTAACTTAGCCGAATACGAGACGACGGATGCATTTGCTATTTAATACAAATTTATTGTATGAAATTTGGAACGTTGGCCATTTGGCACTCGGGTATAGGCTGTCCGTGCTTATAAATAGCTGTATGAGGGAAATGTTTTCTTTCATTCTTCAGATGAACTTAGCTGGAGCTCCGCCTTGGCGAACTGCCGAACTCGAGCTCTTCTCGCGGGTGAAGATGCGCTACACAGTCTTTCCGTCGCTCTGAGCTTCCGTGATAGTGTTGTTGCATCCAAATATCGGGATCGTCGAGTTCCGACACAGGCCGACGGTGCCTATTGCATCCAAAGATCGGGGCAGCCGCGCTCCGTCTTTCATTATGTTGGCAGAGCCACAGGTTGCCGAGTGTGCCTGTTGCTTCCAAAGACCGGGGCATCATGCCGCGATCTTTGTCGAGCTAGGAGAGCTTCTCCTCCTGCTACACAAGGGCTGATTGGTGCTGATGAGAGAGAGTAATTCTCTCTGACTATGCACGGAGATGCACATACGTTGAGATGCTGGAATGATGCGCCTGGACGAGACATCAGAGTGATGCGCCTGATAGATGATGCGCATGGCAGGGGGCGCATGGCAGTTGTTGCGCCTGGCTTTAGCTTTAGGATCTTTCTTTTTGTAGAAGTTCTCTTTTGTAAAGCCTTCTTTAGTTATGTAATAAACTTTCATATGAAATAAAAGTCTTCTTTTGAATGTCTTTCAAATTTGTACTTTTCTTTGTTGTGCCAAGTATGTGTTTGAGCTTCCTGGCGCATTTAAGTCGGTCGCATGGTTGGGTTGAGCTTATAGGAATTCTGTCCTATAGATGTACCTAAAATTTCATGCTTCTACAAGACCCCCTTCAAAGTTTTTAAAACTTTCTGGGCAAGTTTTGGAATACTTTGAATAAGAAGCATGGGGATTAACGACTCTGGGCGCATGCCCTTCGCCTAGGTGTATGGCTCATTTAGGCATATAGTCGTTTTGTGCGTCTCTGTAGGGAATGCTTGTTGCTAAGGCACATACTGCTAGGGCGCATGCTTCTTCTGAAGAGATATCGCCTCGATCTTAGGAAAGATTAATGATGATCTTTTAAAGATAAGCAGTCGTCAATTTTTCGAGACCCGAAGCAACTAATTGTTGATGTCACGCCTCATCGGTTTACGTGCGAGGCCAAGCCTATAAATAGGCGGCTTGTGAGGAGAGAGAGTCTTCTACTTTTCTGCAAAAGTTTTCTTCTTCTTCAGAACTCTTTGCTCCCTTCTTTTCTTTGTTAGAGAGATGGCTCCCACGACTCCCCGAGGCGATGCTGCTAGCCGAGGAAGGGGCCGAGGCAAGGTACCCTTAGAGCTCAACATGGAGGAAGTCCCCGTCGTCAGGGCGACCCACGCCGACGTTCGCCCGAAAGTGCTCGGTGGGTATTCTCTTGCCTTGGTCTTTGTTGCAGTGATATTGGGGTGTCCCAACTATGGATGAGCTGCCTTATGTGGATGTTCTTAGGCTGACGCGCATAGACTTTTGTCCTGATGATGCGCCGAAGCCCTTTCAGCTGACACGTATGTGTAGGCCTCAAAAATGAAAGTCACGCTGAGTTGATCAAGACAGAGTAAAAAGTCACGCTCAGTTGATCCAGACAATATAAACAAATCACGCTAGGGAGACAGCTCATCATTTGTCAGAGAGTAATTATGACTGACAGCACAACAGTCGAAGAATGTCTCTTCGTATGCCACGTATGCACAGACTTCGAGAGATCATCGCCGTCTATTGCGTGATTTTTGAAATCTTCTTCAGCAAGACTCAGCCTTCGTCAAGTTGGCGTACCAAAAGGGTTTCTTGTCATTTAATGCGACTGACAAAGCAATCACTGTCAGAGATTTTGTGTCAGTCGAGACACGCCGAATCAAGACAGCTGGCAGTTCTATCTCAAGTCTGCATGTATTTGTGATCTTCATCTCAAGTTTGCGTGGATTCTGAAGTTTTCTTCCTCAAGTTTGCGTAGATTTTTGAGTTCTTTGCCTCGAAGTCTGCGTGGATCCTGAAGCTTCCTGCCCCAAGTTTGCGTGGATTTTGAAGCTTTCTACACCGAGTTCGCGTGGATTTCGTCTTCAACAAGTCTGCGTGGATTTCATCAAATTAGAGTACGTGGCAGCCATGCCACTGATCTCTCGCCTGCGAGTCCTGTAACTTACACACGACTCATGCATGATTGCCATGTGTCCAACAGTTACAAGCCAC
>JANAVB010027984.1:0-21975 GCA_029216955.1 Iris pallida
CATCGTCGAGAGTTTTATGGGAACTGGATGGACAAAAGAGTCAAAAATAGCATAACTCGACAACGATATAGTATTTTGAGATCCAATCCCGGTAGAGAAGCCACCACCTCGCTAGTCGAACCCCAGCTATCGAGTGTCGGGGTCAGCCCCTCTCGAGATATTCTGACCCGGGTACCTCCGAGATCTAAGTGTCTACAGGTCCGGACTGACCTTCAATAGGACCAAAAATGAGTTCTATGGAGGCTGATGAGGCCACCTTAGTTACACTTCCCCAGGGAATGTAGACAAGAATAAGGTCTTCTACAACGGGGGCCTCACCCTGATCAAGACATGTGTTAGAGGAGTTGCCAACATCAAGGCTCGTTGTTGCTGGAACAAGGGTAGGACTCGACAGCAGGGTCAGTTTCTCCATTCCGCTTTCTGTAGCGGGGGCAGGCGTAGGACTCGGCAGCAAGCCGGTTCCTCCATTTTGCTTTCCGCCACGGTGGTAGGCGTAGGACTTGCCAGCAAATTCGGTTCCTCCATACATGTTAATAGGGCAACTCAGCAATGACCACCCCTTTAGCTGCCCCAAGCTGTTGTCACCCGGGTCTTGGGTTCCTCTTCAACGGCCCTAACGGTAACATCTGGGACATCAGTCGGAGGGAGGGGATTCCCGAGCCTCTTCTATCTCAACCTCGAGGGATCCATCGTAACTTCCCTCTCTAGAGGTTGGTCAGCAAATTCTTCAGCCGCCACGTTAGCACCAGCATCCGATTTGTTTGCGCTCCGTAATGATCATGTCTCATACGCATCTGCAAAAAAGACATGATTATTACCACCATCAAAATACACAGTAATTTATTAATAAAAGTACCTAAGACGCTCGCCGAGAGTTGGCCAGTATTCAATGCCTTCAGCAGGTCACAAAAGTCATCCTCCGTATAGTTGAAAGAGATGGGAGTATAGACCCGAATATCATCATCTAGGGCCTCTCTCCCTAAGGCTCCACTACCATGGGGATATGATCTTTAAAAGAGCTGATGATTTCTTTTTCAAGGGATTCGTCCAAGTCTTACTTCGAGGACCTGGATTTCTTCTACTTCACACCCTACAAACAAAGAAACACGATAAGATAAGGAAGACCACTTTTCCTTAAAAATGGATAATCTATTTACCTTTACGATAGAATGCCCTTTCGTTTTCTTTGTGGGCAAGGAAATAGCTATTGTGGCCCCTGACTTAGACGCCAAAACCATCCTTGGTCTTTTCGGTGCAGAAAGATCCGCTCCAGTTGAAGCACGCCTCTTTAACGGACTATACGTGGACTCCTCCAATGGCTCCTTTGTCTCCACCACCGGGGCAACTTCCGGTACTGGAGCACCCGATGGGAGATACGTCTGGGCCGTCATGATCGTATTCAGGGATACCTCAAGCTTGGTCCCACGATAAAGCACTTTTTTCGATTGTAACCGAGGGATAGATTGTTCGCTGAACAATAGAACTTTACCACAGAGTACAAATATGAGATCTGGGGTTCAACAGTGGCATTGTGAAACGCATTCCTGTACACCCGGCATTGTAGTACTGCCAAGCTCAGGCTCCGTCCAGCAGACTCCCAAAATTCCAATAGATAGGTGCTCGAGTTGTTTAACATCAACTGACTATAACCAAATTGACGAGTAAAGCGGCTTAGCAAATACGGCTCAAGGAATGCATGATTCCTGTTCCGGTAGACCAGGTGTGAATGTCGGATACATTGCAGCCAATGCAACCCCCACATTGATAGGCTGTTGGCATCTACGCCTACGTCTGTCAGCTCCTCATCAGCTTCAAAACCTAAGTAAATTGGGGTAACCTTGAAGATGTCCCACTCGTTCAAGTGGGACAAAACCTTTCGACAAATGGGGACACCGATATGCACTCACTTCCTTCTGCGCTAGCAGCGAATAAGGGAATCACCCTCGATGTGGCCCTCTTCTAATCCAGGGCTCATCATATTGGGGTGGTGTAGTATCAACCACCCCATTAGTAGTAGTAGGACAGCTCTACCTGGGGATAATTCCCACTCCTTTCTTTATATTGAGAACCTTCTCTATAAATTCCTATAGACCCCGTTGAAGGTTGCACACCATGGCAGAAAGCAAGGCCAAACAATGGCCAAATACCAGCTTCACAGCAGGTAAGATAAGGTTCTGGGTCACCCTATCCCGAGACCTGATCTGCCAAGGAACACATAGTCCCAGAGACATATCATCAGATAGCCAGCTAGCACAGCCTTCAGAGACATCTTGTGTATTCCATGCCAGAAGTAACTGAAGACATTATCAGCAGGCGCCCCTTCATCCTTACGGGGGTTCCTCTTGCCCAGTTCCTTCATCTGAACGGTGATCACATCACGTGAAAACTCGAATAGTAGTGATATGGAACCTTTTGGGTCATCGTTATGTTGGGTGAAGACGTAATCCCTACATGCAGTCACATATGGAAGCCCTCGTCTTGTCATTCTGCTGGCACACATGACGGTGGCAAAGTAGCTCCTGATACACTACCACCATCTTAGATTCCTTCGCGTCTAAATTGAAGAGTTTTTCATTCGTTGGGGAATACTCCTCATACGGCTCAGTACCCCAGGGGAGTTTTGAGACTTCAAACATCTCATGGAGCGCGAAGCCCAGTTCCCCTTCAGGTGTGTAAATGTCCCGGTATGAGGATTGTATAGCTCCAGAAGAGCCAAGAACATATGATGGTTCATCTCTACACCATCTTGGGTAGCCCGTATGGCATATTACAATCCCAGATCCTTGAGCTCCTTTTTGTATTTTTTTCAAGATCCACAAAGTCAAGTCGTCCTACTTTAGCTCATAGTGCACCAACCTTCAACCTGAAATTTGCCTTTCGAGGATGTGATCTTGGCCTCCAATATAAGATTTGCGAAGGTCGAAGCACCGAAAGAAAAGGTGTTTGAGTACACATTATTGAGCAAACTCCCAGGGTGCAAAACTCGTAGGGAGTAGGACTACCCACCTCGCATGAAGGTGAAAATATCCTTCTGTTAGAACTAGAATCAATCTTAAAAGACCCCGCAATTGCCTCTCCCTGGGTTAGGGTAAGTTCCTAGTCCATTTGTCTCTTCGAGGCCAAGCAAGTGAAGGCAGACAACGACAGCTCATTTGGCCTTCGGCACGTACATACGAATACCCTTCGTATCAAAGAAGTATCCCTCCCTTATCTTCAGGATCTTTGCTTCGTAGGAAGCCAATTTGTCCCCAAACATGAAGTGGACTTCAAATAAATCGTCTGCACTCTCCGCAATAGGGATCGGGCCCCTCTTCGTCGTAGCCTGGAGGAAATCAGAGGGTTGTTCTTTGATCAGCGCCATCCTTTTCGGTGGTTGGTACAATATGATTACAACCTTGGCGGGATTGGCAACTTCTTTGTTGAAGTCCAGACCCATCCGACAAGGGAATAGTCAAAAAATCTTGTCCAATCTAGGCAAAGTTATAGACACTACAAAGGACAAAAACAAAAAAGTTGGCAAAAATATGATCTTATTTTGAAGAAGAATAAGAATATGCGCATCCTAGCATCGGCGCATCTGAAACTATGCATCAGCGAAAGCTAAGCCTTGGCACATCTTCAGGACCGAAGTCCATGCGCGTTGGTAAAATTAGTCCCGGTATCTTTTGGACCGAAGTCCATGCATTGGTAAAGTTAGTCCTCGGCGCATCTTCAGGACCGAAGTCCATGCGCGTTGGCAAAGTTAGTCCTCGGCGCCTCTTCAGGACCGAAGTCCATGCGCGTTGGTATTGAAGCTTCGACGCATCTTCAAGGCATAGCTCTATAAGCTACGCCCATGCGCTTTAGCAAAGAGATTGGTCGGCACATGTTCCAGATGGTTATCCATCCATGCGCCCAACCGTGCACAAGTGACTGTGTGTTCGAGAAAAACTCTCAACGGCGGCCACCTACCTATAACTTCCCTATACACGTTGGATGAGTCGTATCAACGATCTTGGGATCATCGACGGCGACCTAGACAGGCTTCTTGCCCTTGCCCTTGCTGGCAGCGACGATCTTGGGAGCTTTTGGAGCCATTGCACGAAGAATAAAGGAAGTTAGGGTTTCAAAGAGAAGAGTTTGAAAAAACTACAGCTTGAGGAAGAAATTAGAAAATCTCTCTCTCCAACTTAAGTGCCTATTTAGAGGCTTGGAAAAGCGTGTGGCCCGATAACACATGACGCTTCGAAATTCGTGTGAAGAGATGGCAAGAAATCTATTCAAGGCTTTTTTTTGCTAAAACCGAAGCGTTATCATTAAACTAAACAAGCTGTCAGAGCGATCATGCGCCAAAAATGGCTATGCGCCAAGCAATTCATGCGCCAGAAAACAATCAAAGGCCATGTGCCTAAAAATTATACTGTCCATGCTTCTTGTCCAAAGTATTTCAAAAACTTGTTTAAGTTTTGAAAAGTTTGAAGGGGGTCTAGTAGAAGCATGGAATTCATGCGCTCAGAATCAAGTTCGAGAAGGCACGTCCCTATGCACCGCAGAAGGCATGCGCCAAGTATCACAGAGCATAGTTGGTGCATTATAAAAAACAAACAAAGAGTGCATAAAAGAGAAGATTTTTTTTTATATGGAAAGTCTGTTACATAAAAAGGACTTCTCATTTACATATAAAATCTACTACAAATAGCCTACTCTAAACTCTAAAGACGAACGCATCACTCCTCGTCAACAGCACGAGCGCATTACTTCCTCATTGCAGCACAGGCGCATCTTTTCTGAACGAGGCTCTAGTTGAGCAGAACTTGTGTTAGCAATCAACCCAAACCTTGTAAGCAACATCACGGCACTCGATGTTGTCTCAGAAAAAAATACTGCCAATGAGGTACACGAGCACGAACTGCTCTGTCCATAGCTAAATTGGCGCATCTCAATTCTTTGATGGAGTCCTTCATCAAAATCATAGCTTCTTCGAACGAACATCTACAACCTACTACTGACTGAATTGCCAAGGAAGAGGCTCACAGCCATCGAAAGTTGAGTTTGTTCTTGACATAAAGTCGAGTGACATGAGAATGAGCAAATTCTTCCCTCTTCGAACACATATTTATAGGCCAAAGTATGGTCAAACCCATGCGCCAAGTGGCAATCTCCCCGAGATTAATGCGATGAACCTAGCATTGGCAATGAATCTGCCATCTCGATTTTAGATAAGTCAAAGATGTTATTTTAGGGCCTTAAAATGCTCTACAAGGTTGACCAAGAACAATGCGCCTCCTCCAACGAGTTCAACCCATGCACCGCACAGACGATGTGCCCCAAAATCATGCACCCCATAATCGATACGCCAATAAAGGCACCTAACCCACCAAGCATTAAATGCTAAAGTGTCAGATGTCAGCAGACCTCAAACAGTACAGACGACGGCTGATACAGAAGACGAAGAGTCACCTACGTCAGCACGTCGGCATCATTATTACCATTTTACGGCTATACTCAAACACATGGCTAGTCCCACTATCCGTTGCATGTGCCCTAAAGCTTTGCGCCCAGAATCGTCATGCACCCCAAATGGCCTTACGTCAAGTTTCCTCATAAACTGAACCAAGTCAGCACATCAATCTCTTATATTTTAATAGATCGAGATATTTAAACAATGTACATCCGCCCCGTATTATTGACTCAGTCCTGCTTATGAACGAGTGCTAACTACCTAAGATCTCAACAACAAACAATCTCAACAACTGTCATATGTTAGCTCATTCATAGCTCAACAGTGCAGTTTACACCAGATTATTTTAAGCTTCCCGAGCACATTGTCCCTGAGCCCAACAAGTCATGCGTATCATTCCTACATGCCAAATTTCCATGCACGCATGAATGGATCATTCCAACCTATATAAATAGAAGTATCATTCCTTCATTCAAGACACACAGAGACAGTCACCCAGACATTCAGAGAGTCCGAGCATACTTCAAGAGAGCTAATTGTCGTCCAGTCGAAGATTTCCTCTTGATCATCGTTAGATCGTCAACGAAATAAAGAATTAATCCTCCATCGCCATACGTCCCTAGAAAAAATGTACTCGAAAGATCCCGTCGAGGATCGGAGTTGTACTCTTTTTTGCTTGTTTAAAGTAAAAGTTCTCAAACACTTTTTGATGGCAAACAAGTAGACTTGGCAGTTACTAGAGGTACATGGTCATGGATACGACTTAGAGATAGGTACATAGGGTAGGAGAACAGTTCCTTAGCGTATGGGCCGAGTATGCACTTTCTTTTTGTACCTAAAATCTCTGCTGGAGATACGTGCATGATTACCCTATTTTCCTGTTTCTGCTGGCCTCTGATGTTCGAGAATGTCATACTTTGAGGCCCCTGGTGCCCAAAGAGGGACTATGCCAAACCCATATAGCCAGAGTGCCCATGCGTTGAAGGTTTGTTTTAACTGCATGTTCACAGTAGAATGGTTAGGTGACCTTAGTTGATGTCATGCCGCACTCCGTTCTAATCATGGCATGGATAGTATCATATTATGAAATAGTATTCTATCCTTTGTCCTTGTTTGGTTGTAGGGTGGTCCACTTTTTCAATGATGGGATACTAGGCTGTGTTATGATTTGGAATATTTACTTTTACTTGTGACTTTGTAACATATTTTATAATCAGTTTGTATGGCATATTTTTTGTGTTTTCTTATATCCCTCTGAGGACCTGGTGATCTCTCTAGGTGTGTGTGTGTTTTCTTGACTTTTTGCAGGAGTTCTAGACAAGATCGTGATCTTCTCCTTCCTATCGAAGATGTCATGCTCTTGGATCATGCTTGCTGCTTGTATTCTTTATTTTGTTATTTCCTTCTTTCTAGTTTCATGTTGGTAGTATTTGTCTCTATCCAGCAACATGTAAAATGACATTTCATATCTGATTCTATAAAAAACTTTATTATCTATTTTGTGGATGAGATTAGTTAGCCGTGATTATATTGCATTTACAACTTACATATATTTATTTATGCATCTAGCATGTTTACGTACCTAGTCCTATGTATTTTGGACTGGAGCATTACAATATGTAAGATCTCCTTGTAAATGGGTAAGATCTTTGGCAACATCAGACCAAGAATGAGGAAATTTGTCTATCAACTAGGCTATTTTATTATCATTAGAGAAGAATGTACCTTTGGCTTGAATATGCCTAAGGTATTCTGGATCCATGGATTTGGTCATTCATAGGTTTATTATCTACCATGACATATCTATTGAATGTGGAGGAATTGAATCTTTTAATTCCAGCATCACTACAACCATATTCGTCTTCCCAAGGCATTCCAAGTTCTTTAGCACTTTTGTATTCAAAAATATGTCATAAAGAGACTCAACAAAGTGCTTAAGATTCTATGGAAACAATATTAGTCTATTTTCTTAGGGATCTTGGTTTTGGAAGAAGAAGAGGACTTGGATACCCCTATGTCAGACTAAGTATCATCCAAATCATTTGTGATGGGTGTGGAACCATCAATAGTAGAGATCAGTCCTAAGGTGGTGAGCAAAACTTCATCTAACTCTGCCAACTCTTGAACTAAGTGCCATTGAACTTAGAGGGTTTATGTCACGACCGGCACCCGGATATTCGGGTACGAATACGTGGGCCACGTCCAGCCTACGCCGCAGTATCGACGGTAGAACGCTGTCAAGTACCCAATAATATCTACACCATCTAGATGATCCATAATAATAAATGTACTCAAATCACATCACAAACAGCTATGGAAAATATGAAATAGGAAAGATAATAATAGTGCTGAAACAACCAAAGTCTACAATGAATATACATGATCAGGATATATTGGAGACAAATTTGATAACGAACATGAATCAAAATACAATATCCTAGAGCTCCTGGGAGACAACTCACAGTGAATGGAACATCGAGATCCATCTCAGCTGGCATCGTCACATAGTCTAATAATGTGGGGCATAACAACTCCTAAAAATATGGTTATCCAGTCAGGATTAGAACGAGCACATTACTAACAATAGTTCTTAGTAAATGATAAAGACTATTTAACAGTAAATAGAGAGAATATACGAGGATAAGTATAGTGTACATTAAAGTAGTATGGCATGGTAAAACTGTAAACTAGAGCAAGGAAGAGTAAAGTAGGTTATCTCATGTACAAGAGTCAAGAATCTATACTAACTAGTGAGTAAGTACTAGCTTCGACATGTGGCCGGCTTGGAAACTTGCAGCTCTACTGGCTTAGTTAATCATATGTGAGGTGTATGATTAACACTCACGAGGATCTACACAAGCATAAGGAGGGTATTGATCACATTTCTACACTACTACTTTCCGCCCCCGACTGATATAATGGATCCAACCATCACACGTTATGACACGAATTCTCTGAGAAGGTCGCGAGCCTTCACAGGAATCATGTCTATACAATGCACAAGAACAAGGACAAGACTTGTACAAGATATACCAAAAAATATAAGGAATAACATCTCATAACGGGATCCAGACAAATATCAATCTGTGTGACCAATGTGTCAAGAAATCAAGGATATCTACACTAAATATACGAAACATAAAAATAACATAAACGAAAAATTATCAGAGAATATACTCATCTCAATTTAGTTGGAGTCGACGTGCACGACACGAACGTATCGACACGGAATAGGTACCAATGCGATGCTCCACAATATGGTCCTAAATAATGACACGGGAAATTTCGTTGAGTCCATAAGTCCAAATAGCCTAGAGTGATATATAGAAGCTCAGAATTAGAGTTCGGCACGATAATTGAATCGAGAAATAGGAACGACTATATTAGTCACGACTTATGATTTAAGGAAAAATACATGACTAAATACTTAATACTAAAAGTATTATAATATTTTCGGAACTATATCTTATTAGTTAAATATTTTGAAGTAAATACTTTGGAAATATTGTAAATTTTTTTAGGCTAAAAGCCCTTATCAGAATTTGCAAATTTATTAGGAAAGGCTATAATACTATCTTAGGTTTCATACTACTTTTGAAATAGAAACTAGACTTTAAACAATAATTGTTTCATAACATTTTTCAGTAATTAATTGTTATATATATATTTTGCAAACCCCCAAAAATTATTTAGTACCAAAACCCCAGTTTTGTTAATATATAATATTATATATATATAATATATATATATTATATTATATATATATATAATATATAATATATTATTTTTTTTTTTTTTTGTTAACTATATATAATATATATATATATATATATTAATATAAAAAAATATATATATATATATATATATATATATATATATATAATATACTAATATATTATTATTACTATATATATATATATATATATATATATGATGGGTTCCCTCCTGACCGATCCCTTCCCCCCCCATGCCCCCCTGGCCCGCTCCGCCGTCCGACGTCCCCGCCCTCCCGCCCTCCGGCCAGCCGCTCTGACGCCCTCGCTCAGCGCCCACCGTCGACGGCGAGGTCGCCTCCGCCGCGTGTCTCCATACCCCGCCACCTCCCCTCCCAAGGCGGGCGGTCTCCTTCGTTCGACCAGCTGGTCCCCGACCGGCCGCTTCCGCTTCGGGCTGCGGCGTCGGCCCCCCCCGCTCCTCCCTCCCCTCGATTTTGGGATCTCCTCCTCCTTGGAGTTACCCCTCGTCCCCTGTCGCCTTGCCCGCCAGAGTCGGAGGGGCTCCTCTGCTCACCTCCTCTTCGAGCCGGGCTGTCCCAGCTGTGCCGTGCCCCGCCGTCTCGGAGTCGCATGGCGTGGGGCTGCTCGTTTCGGGAGTAGGGATGGCCAGACCCCCGCCGTTCTCGATCTCGCCGGTCGGCGACCCCCTTTCCTTCCCACCCCCCCTTCTTCCTCCTCGCGCTCGCTGGTCGAAGGAGCTCGTCGCCCTGGTCGAGCGCTCCCCGGCGTTGCTCCGGCAGACCCTAACCGAGGAGGCGCCTCCACTGTGCTGGCCCCCCCTGGCCGAGCCTCTCAGCCACCGGGTGCTGCGCTCCAGCAGACCCTAGCTGAGGAGGCACCCCCGCTGTGCTGGCCCCCCCAGGGCCGAGACTTTCAGCCACCGGGTGCTGAACTTTTTGCCTCGCCATTGGCCGCTCCTCCTATGCGGTGGCCGCTTCTCCCTGCACCCGGCGTTCGTCGACCGGTCGACGCACGCTCAGCAGGCACGCCCTCGGTTCTCCCCCTGGTGGCGTGTTCGTAGCCGCGGGCGTCCCATCCGTCCTGTCACTCCTCGTGGGCCTGCAGCCTCGGGGGAATGTGCCTCGAGTCTCGAGCATTGACGCTCCCGTCATCGCTTCCTCGGTAGGACCGCCAGAGGACTCTTGCGCGCTGTTGCTTTGCACAGGGATTCCTAATTCTCCCTCGGTGGGCCCCTGCCCTGTGGATCAGCACGTGGATGCCCCCCTTGTGCTGGAACCTGATGCTCTACTTTGCACAGTTAATCCTGCTCATTCCCTTGCGCTGCACGTGGGCCCCCCCCATGTGACAGCCTCCTCTTATTTCCCTCCTGCGCAGTTGGCTAAGAATAGGTTGGCCCCCTCCCCTCTCGTGGGACCCTTGGCTCCCCATTGTGCGTCCTCTTATATTGATCCTGTGCAGTTGACTTCATCCCTATCGGGTCTATCCTCCTACGTGGACTCACAACTTCCTCCACCCCCCCTCCGCGCCTGTCGGACCCCATCCCCGCCACCCCATCCTTGCAGACGCATGCACGGCCGCCCGTTGGTGCGTCTCGCAGTTCCCTCTCGGGTAATTCCCCGCTAGACCAGGCGACGGTTCCCCAGGCTGTCGCCTGCGAGGCTCTCTCCCCCCCACAGGCCTTTGCCTGCTCGGGTTCTTCCTTGGAGCAAGCCTCATTTCCCCCGGCAGTTATCGATGTGGGCATTCAGGCCGGCGACCGCCTCCTTCCAACGCCACCCAACGGTGCTCTCACGAGCTTCCCAATAGATCCCCTCTCACTTCAGGCCCTTGCCGAGGTTGCCCCCTCCTCGAGACGCGGATCGCCCTCGCCCTCTGGCCTGGACCCTTCAGTTTCCAGAACCCTCCCCAGCTCCCCCTCCTTCGCAAATGCCCTGCGGCCTGATCGATCTCGGTCTGGCCCTATTCCGGCCGCGGAAGTAGTCCTGCCGGACGTCACTCTGACGCCACCGCAAGACGGATACCCTATCAGGGTCCCCTTCTCCAACGAGGAGATTCGCTCTCTCTCTCTCTTCCCCCTTCACCAGGACTTTGGTACTCAAGTTCGGATCCGGATGCCTTAAGATTTCTTTCGTTCGGGAGGCCATCACCAGATGGGGACTCTCGAGGACATTCCGGATTGCTCCTCTCGACCCCAAACACCTGTTTCTTTATCTTTCCTCCGACCAGGACTACAGCAAAGTGTGGGCGAAAGGCACGACTAAAATTGACACTCAGTTTGTCAAGATTGTCAAATGGTCACCGAACTTCAATCCCAAGATCGATTCGACCATCATCACCTCCTGGGTCACCCTTCCCAATCTCCCCCTAGTGTGTTTTCCTGCTGCAGCCCTTAAGAGGATCGCCAGCTCTTTCGGAGCCCTGGTGGCCATCGCCAAAGAAACGAGAAACCTCTCTAAATATAACTACGCAAAGATTTGCGTAGAACTGGACCTCGCAAACGAGCCACCCAGACTGATAGAGATAGAACTCGGAGATCAGTCATTCAGCCAAGCGCTGGTTTATGACAACAGTATAATTTTCTGTCAACACTGCCAGATGTGCGGCCACTCTCTTCAACACTGCTTCCGCGCTCATCCAGAACTCAAGAAACCTGTCCCCAGGAAAGCGCGCGATACAGGCACGGCACCCCATCCCGCCCCTCAACATATATCCCCTCCAACCCCCTTCTCCCGTTCGGAGTTCCCCTATCCATACCGTCTATGTCGCCGCACCACCCCCCTTCTCTCGCCATCACTCTCCATAATTCCTTCGGAGCGCTAGACTCGGACCCAGCTGAGGGCACTCCAGAGCCGCCGGTATCCGATTGCCTCCCTAACCCCCTATCCCCTTCTCTCGCCATCACTCTCCATAATTCCTTCGGAGCTCTAGACTTTTATCCGGATGATTGCTCTCCAGAGACGTCTATCTCCGGTGGCCTCCCTAACCCCCCATCCTCTCCCCATACCGGCCCTCGCACTCGTTCCCCTCCAAATCCCCCCATCACCTCTACCTCCCCCGTGGCTCCCCCCCAAGCCTCCTCCTCCGAACTAGTGATTCCCAGTGTTCAGCCTAAGGCCAGTCTCCGATCACACTACAACGGTGCGGTAGCCGAGGCTCAGTCCTCTGTCGATCCTCCTCCCCCCCATGCCCAGCCATGGGTCCTCCTCGCCCGCTCACCGACAGATTTTGGCAGGCTCAGAAAGCGGGTTTCCTTGATCGAGACAATCCTCTTTGCGCACTAGCGGAGTGTGAAGACTCTGACACTTCCCCTCCGGCAGTCGCAGTCGTTAATTCGAGTTCGGATGGGGCCCTTGTACCGGTCAGTACCAGCCCCGAAAACAACTATCTCAAGAAAAAGAAGAAATCCAAGAAACAAAGGCGGCGTACGACGATGACCACGAGATCCGCCGCAAAGCTGCAAAACACCCCTGCCTCCACCCTTAATGCCTAACATTCTTTCTTGGAATGTTCGAGGCATTGGGAATAAACAGACATTGAATCGGATCATCAGCCTTACCAAATCCAATCGGATTGATCTACTTGTCATTATTGAACCCAAAATACCCCACAAAAGAATGAAAGAAATTCAACTCAAGCTGGGATTCCCTTCCGCAATCTCCGGATGTCACGACATTTGGATCTTCTTCGCCGCTGATTTCCAATTTGGCATTACTAACGACTCCCCTCAGGCCCTCTCCTGTTGGGTAGAGCATCCCGTCTTCAAGTCCCGCATCCTTCTTTCGGCCATCCACGGTAGCTGCAGCATCCCGGAGCGTAGAGTTCTTTGGGAGCTTCTATCGGGGCCCTCCCTTTCTCACGATGATATACCGTGGCTTTTCATCGGAGATTTTAACACAGTATCTTGCAGAGAGGAAAAATCAGGTGGTCGTGACCCCCCTCATTCGGCCATGGAGGACTTCAACAACTTCGCCTTAATCTCCCATCTTTCCGCTATCCCCTTCCACGGCAACCAGTTCACTTGGTGCAACATGCAAGATGGACCGCGTAGGCAGTACTCCCGCCTGGATCGTGCCATGGTGAATAACTGCTGGTCGGATTTGGGATTGATCAGTAATCTGTCGCACCTGAACTCCACTGAATTTGACCATTCCCCCCTCTTTCTCGAGATTAACAACACCCATAGCCACATCAATAAATCCTTCCGCTTCCTTGACTTCTGGCGCCACCACCCCCAGATCATGCACATTGTGGAAGAGGCTTGGGTCTCGGTCACTCACACGGATCTTCTGGTCAGAATGGCTACCAAACTCAAAGCTACTAGAAAAGCCCTTACGGCCTGGAGCAAAATTGCATTTGGGGACATTTTCCAAGCCATTAAAGATGCTGAAGACGATGTCACCCGTGCGGAGATCGACTTCGCCGTCTTCAATTCCCAGGAGAATCGCGCCTCTCTCAACCTCGCCAAGGCAATCCTTAAATCTAGAATCAGGGTTGAAACAGAATTCTGGAGACAAAAGGCTAGATTAACCTGGGACATGGAAGGGGACAAGAACTCTGGCTTCTTTCACAAATGCGTCAAAGGACGCAGAAGCTCTCTTAAGATACATCGCATCCGCGACGAAAATGGCCAACTTCTGGACGATCAGGAGAACATTCAGACGGCAGCCACGAACTATTTCTCCAACATGTTTGCTAAAGAGGTCGTGGTCAAAGATGACGGATTCCTGTCCAAGATCTCCTCCCTGATTTGCGACAGGGATAACGAGAGCCTCTGCGCTCCCCCTTTGTCGATGAAATTAAGAACGCTGTGTGGTCCATTAATGCTAACAGTGCCCCGGGTCCAGACGGGTTCAACGGGGTGTTTTTCCGAACATGCTGGGACATTATTCGGTTCGACCTCTGGGATGCCACAACCGTATTTTTCAAGGAGCCACGTATCCGAAATCTATATCCTCCGCCCACATCATCCTCATTCCCAAGAAAGATAACCCGGAGACCTTTAAAGACTTCAGACCAATCAGCCTCTGCACTTTCACCAACAAAATTATTTCTAAAATCGTCGCCTCCAGAATGTCGGATCTCCTCCCTAGAATCATCTCCGAAGAGCAAAGCGGCTTCGTCAAAGGTCGTAATATCACCGATAATATCCTTCTGGCTCAAGAAATGATCACTTGCATGAAATTTTCGTCCAGGGGGGAACGTCGCCATCAAACTGGACATGGAAAAAGCATACGACCGTCTTGACTGGCAGTTCATGATCTGGGTGTTCAGAGCCTTTGGTTTCTCGGAACCGGTTATCGACATCATCTTCAGATCCATCAACAACTCCTGGTTTTCCACCGTCATCAACGGTCAACCTCAGGGTTTCTTCAAAGCTACTCGCGGTGTCAGACAGGGAGACCCCTTCTCCTCCACCATTTTCATCATCACGGCCGAAGCCCTGAGCAGAAACCTCAAAATCATGCCGCGATCTCCTGGATTCCAGCACTTTCACACAACGACCGGTTGCCCTCTCATAACTCATCTTGCGTACGCGGACGACATCCTCATTTTCTCCACTGGCGCTATTGGAGCCATTGAGGTGGTTATTAGAACTCTTGCTAAATACACTCGATGCTCTGGCCAGAAAATCAATCACAGCAAGAGCGTGATCTACACTCATCACAAAGCCGATAGAACTCACTGGGCAGTGCTGTCCACCATGACCTCCTTCTCCACAGCTTACCCCCCTTTCTTGTACTTAGGCTGCCCATTGGTGTACGGTAGAGCGAGCTCTGGGATTTTCGACCACATGGTGGGCAAGATTCGTCAGAAAATTGCGGGCTGGCACAACGCCACCCTTTCCCCTGGGGGGAAGTTAATTCTCATAAAGCACGTCCTATCCTCCATCCCCCTATACACCCTAGCTGTGTGCGCGCCCCCCATCAAAGTGCTTCCTTCTATTGAATCCATTCTCGCCAATTTCTTTTGGGGTCATCTCGAGGGAAAGAACAAGCATCACTGGGCTAGTTGGGCTACCATTGCCAAACCTACTGAAGAAGGTGGTCTGGGATTCTGCAGACTTGCCCACATGGTCGACGCCCAATCGGCGAAATTGTGGTGGAAAATCCGCTCTGAAAACTCGATCTGGACCAGGTTCATGAGAGCGAGATACTCCAGATTCTGTCACTTAACAGAGGCGTCTTCCAACAACAGATCCTCTGCGTCGTGGCGGCGCATCATCCGCGGCCGAAACCTCGCGAAACCGCACTTGCGCTTGATACTGGGCAATGGTCATTCGCAGGCATACAAGGAACGCTGGTTGGGGGACGAGATCCTCAGGCCCAAAGCTATTACTCCGCCGTTGTGTGAGATCCGAGATTTATGGGATGATGACGCGTCAAGCTGGAATTGGGATAGAGTTCATGATTGGCTTGGCCCGGCGGCCATGGCGACCCTGGCTGCTTCTCATCTGTCGATCAATGATGCTCATGACGTTCTCAGATGGTCCCCAAACCAGGGTGGCGTCTTCACCCTTGCTTCGGCCAGAACCACCATCAGAGACATCCAAGTAACGACCTCCCCTTCCGCCAAGTTTTGGCACTCGTGTATTCCAGTGAAATGGTCCATCCTCCTTTGGCGTGCCGCGCGTCGGAAACTCCCTACGGACGATGCCGTCAAATCCTTCGACTTCAGTCTGGCGTCCAGATGCCACTACTGTGTTGATCACCAACCAGAATCCGTCGAGCACGTTCTTCTTTCTGGTGAATCAGCCTACCATATTTGGTCGCACCTTCACTACAGGTACAAATTGGTCCCCACAACCGGGGGCATCAACGATCTGCTGGCCAGCTGGAACGCGTCTCATGGGCATCAGATCGTCGCTGCCGCCGCATTTTGGGTTTTATGGAAAAACAGAAACAAGTACATATTTGAGGGCCGTCAATTACTGCCTCCTCAATTGTACAGAGAGGTGGTTCGGCAAATCTTCAAAAGAAAGAGACGTTGCACTCACACCTCGAACCAGTTTTGGGACGCACTGGACTACTGACAGGGGCTGGGGCGCTCTTTCCTTGGGCACTGCTTTGACCGCCTAACCTTCTGATGCTCGGTCCAGTTACCGTTTTGTGGGCAACACTTCATGTTTCTTTCTTTGTTTTGGGTCCTTCTTCGCACGAGGTGCGCTTACTTGTATAGGCTTCGGCATTTTGCGCCTATCATTCAATAAAGGTTTGTTTTCCAAAAAAAAAAAAAAAAAAAAATATATATATATATATATATATATATATATATATATATATATATATATTTAAAGGAAAACCCCTCTTTTTATTTATCAAGGCTCAAAAAACTGAAGCCTAACACGTATACAAGGAAAAAGTATGCCACAAAAGGAAAGACAGGGGAGAAGGACGGTCGCAGCCGTCGATACTAAGGGATATGCGGGTGCCCGAATGCCGGCGATAGGTGGGAGCAGAGTGAACTCCGTTTGCGACATTGTCAGTAAATTTTTCGGATAAGCTGATCGACAGAGAATTGGTGTCCCTCGTACCTCGCTTTGTTTCGATTTTTCCAGATTGCCCAGGTGGCGGCCGCTGCAACGATCTGGTGGCCGTGGGATGCGGCTCCCCAGTGGGCCAGAAGATCGATAAAGCGCTCGACTCCTGGAGAGATATTGTAGTTGCGGTTGAGGGTGCTCCAGATTTGGTCAGGGAGGCTCCCCTCCTGGAAGATGTGGTCAATAGTTTCCGTCTGGCGCTCAGTACAGCAATTACAAGCTGACGCCAGGCTGAAGCCGATAGAGTTAAGGTTGTCGTCGGTAGGCAGTTTCTTTTTCATGACTCTCCACAGGAGGAAGGACCATTTCTTAGGGATGCAAGAGTGCCAATATCGAGAAATGAATAGGTCTGGCCCGTTCTCTTGGATCGTGATTCTTGCCGATCGCACGGAGAAGGCTCCAGAGGCAGCCGGCGACCACCTCAGTTTGTCTGCATCGGGGCCAATGATAAGTCCTTGCTGACGAATGCTGTAACTTCTCTTCCCTAAATTTTCAAAACTCTTATTTATTTGTTCACATTTAAGGGTAATTTTCGTCAAATTATTTTAAGTGAGATCTTGATATATTTATGATCTTGCTAGTATGGAGTACTACTAAATTTATTTTGATAATATTAGTTATATTAAAATTTCCATGTATATGATTTAAATTAATAGATATCATTCATAAGATTTCAAGGAGATTTATTTTGTTTTAAAATAGGTCGCTCGATGGCAACGTATATTATCTGTGAAAATCGATTATTTGGTTTACTTAAATCACATGGTTTAATTTATGGGATACCATTGAATATTATTTTGAAGATATTATAGTAATCATTAATTTATTTATATTTTAAATAAATTACTTGGTGCTAACAATTATACGATTTAAATTATCTTGAAAGGTCGTATATATTATTTGTATAGCGAAAATCAATTTTCATTTTGATTTGAAAATATGTCATTTAAATATTATTATGCTAATCATTAAATGATATGGATATATATTCTTATAATTTGAGTATGGTCTTGATTGCTTAATATTATCAAATATTATTTAAACTAATTAAATTATACATTTTGTGATGTACTAATATTGTTTTAATAAAAATATTTTTGTTATTATTATTATAAAAGAAGCTTCATTATTACTTTAACCTTTCAAATGCTTATGGTTTGAAAAGTTGATCTTCGGTAGCAATCAAAAGATTTTCTAGTTTAGTTTAATATAAATAAGATTTTGAGACCAAATGAAAATATCTTTTGCATTTATCGAAATATTAGCAAATGATCAAATATTTGAATCTTGTAATGTTAAAATTAGCTATTTTTTAAACTAAAAGTTTTAAAATAAATATCCTAATATTTAATCTAATCTCTATTTGATTCCCGATAGAATTCTTCCTAAGGAGACGACCCTATCTTTCTATAAGATATATGTATACGAGAACTCTCTCTCCGCCTCCATGATCATCCGTGCAAATCCCTCCCTCTCAAATCCAGCAACTCCACCCTCGCCACCAAAACCACACCATCACCGTCGACAAAAACCAGCCATCCAATATCCCAACGCACTCATCATCACCATCCACGTATCACATGTCCGAGCGTCCGCCATCTAGCCATATTTCCTGCCACAGTCGCCAAGCCAACCAGAGCCGTGTCCGGACCCGTGTGTCCGTGTACTTCCCGTCTTATTCCACAGGATTACAAGCATCAAAACCCCGTGTCCGTGTCGACAGGCCGACACGGACGTTACATCACCCTGTTCCCAAATTCCCGACCACCAGCCCGCGTCCACCACAGACACTTACCTCAAGATCAAGAGTTCTGACCCCGCACCTCCGCGCCGGTGAACCGCTGCGAAGCTCCGTCCGCCGGGACCTCCGACCCTGCGTCGCCGAACCGCCCTCTCCGAGTTCGCCGTCCGGCGAGCGCCCTCCTTCTGGATCCGCATCCCCCAGTGCCGGCCGCCGTGCCCGACAACGCTCACCCGCCTCCTCCGTCTCCCACTCCGACCTCCCTCACTGCGCCTACTCTCCATGAGCAGCGCCTTGGACTTCACCGGAGCCAGAGAACCCTCCGCTTGGTCATCTCCCCCGTTCCAAATGGTACATCTCTCTCTCTCTCTCTCTCTGCCATTATAACTCACCCCTTCTTATTCTTGCCTTTCCAAAGCTACACTACTGTGCTTGTTGTTTGATTGGAGCTATTAGTATTAATTTAATATCTTGGATGTTTTGGGAACATATGGATATTTTGACCCGTCTGTACATGTATACATTTGTATTAAATGTTATGATTAAATGTTATGATTGCTTATTATTATTACTTATTATTATTTTTGTTAGTCTCAGTGGTTTCACAAATGTCAATAGTGATATTTATTACAAAATAAATATATGTGTAGATAATTTTGCGACAAATAATATTTTCGGCTAATATTCAGCATGTACAGGTATACTAGTATGTATAAAAATACTTTTGTTATGAATTATTACTTTACTAGTGGTATTGTACCATAAATATTATTTTACTTTTATAAAAAAATATATGATAAACTAAAATTATATTTTTAAATAAATATTATAAGTATTTTGGGTATTGGACTATTTAGTGATACTTGGCAAATTGGAGATCTGTATAAAATAATTTACTATTTTCAAGCGTATTCCTCTAAGTTATTTTAATCCTAATATGTATATCGTTTCAAATACCATAAATAATTTCTAAAACGGTTTATAAGTATTTACTATTATATTTTCTTCCTAGACTTATGGTCTGACTTCAAAAATGATTTAACTATAGTTTTACCAAGATAGTTATTTAAGATATTTTGACTAATAGTTCAAAATCAAAACGTATTTTCCTAAAATAGATTATAAGTATTATAAAATAAATATTTTCTTAAAAAGGGGTTAATACTTATTAAGTATAATATTTTCTAAAATAAGAAATTCTCATTCCTGAGTCAAATTCTATTAGATTAGATTGTACATCATGACTAATCGAACATTTACTATTTTCTTGCAAACCGAACTCTCTCATATCGATCTAGGCTAATCGGACTAGTCTGAACTCAATGGAATTGTCGGTTTCACCAGCAAAGGTCCTCAGGCAAGTGCACTTTCTGATTGCTTTCGATTCATAGTAGTCTTTTCATTTCATGTCTATACATATATCTTGCTGCTTGTTGACACGCTCGTCACACAGAGTAGTCGGGAGGGGAAATATCTTAGTAGACATGTGGACTACCCAGAACTATCCCATGATGTCTATTCGTGAACAATAGCACCTGTACACGACACGTGCAGGTGCCGGATTTACCCCCTAGCCGTTCACATGTCGAAACGGATATTTCACACCACATAGATAGTTGTTTTATTTATTTTTCCTTGTCCTTTCCACCGTGCCATGTCATCAGTATCTTTCTACTTTTCACATCTCATATGCTATTTTCATGTCTTATTAATTCTATTGTATTTTTGCATTGCCGTCGGTTTGTGTACTTGTTCCATTCCTGACTGGAAACCAACAATTTTCAGGTTTAGCCGCGATCACTCTTAGCATTGGGAAGGCTTGGGTATACTGAGATCAACCTAGAAATAGAAATCAATTGTATCAATTTTATTAATTGTAAAATCTTGTATTTTCTTTAATTATAAATGTTGTAATAAACTTAGAAATGTGAATGAGCAGCAAATGTTATATTTTGAGCATTTATTTCTTGCGGGCTTGACAGCGTTCTACCGCCGACTCTGCGGCGTAGGCTGGCTTGGACACGTCTCGTATCTGAAAAACGGGTGCGGGTCGTGACAAATGCTGTCCACTGTTTTGTTGCCTGACCACTCTCGAATCCTATCCCAATTCTAAACGTTATTGGTGGGGTTCCAAAGGTCTTTGATCTTGCTGTTTCTGGGGGAATCGGTAATATACGGGATAAGGCTGTCACCAATCCACCTTTCCCGGAAGGGGTTGGCCTCGCCAGAACCCAGCTGGAGTCTGATCGCGGGCTCTGCCAAATCTCAGCCTCGAAGAATGCGACGCCAAGCCGCTGAAGATCTGCTGTTAGCTGAGGCCGTCGCTGAGTGGATGTGTTTGAAGTACCTGGCCTTCATGAACTTGGTCCACAGGTTTTGGCTGGTGCGTAATTTCCACCACAGTTTCATCGAGAAAGCTTTGACGTTGTGGTCGAGTTTGGTAAAACCAAGCCCACCGATCTCGGCGGGGATGGCCATTGTATCCCAGCTGGCCCAGTGGTGTTTGTCTTGCCCCTTGTTGTGCCCCCAGAAGAAGTTGCAAAAGATCTTCTCAATCGACACAATAACCTTCCTGGACGGAGAGCAGGCCGCTAAGGTGTGGATGGGAACGGAGTTGAGAACATGTTTGATGAGGATAATTTTCCCTCCTGGTGAGAGGGTGGCGTTATGCCATCCTTCGATTTTGTTCCTGATTTTGGTGATCAAGTTCTCGAAGATGCTGGCGTTAGATTTCCCGTACACCAGAGGACAGCCGAGATAGTTGAAAGGAGGATGTGCCACCGCAATGGAAGTTAGGTTGGTGAGTCTGGTCACATTCTCGATTTTGATGTTGTGGTGGGCGTAGATGACGCTTTTGGAAAGGTTGATCTTCTGGCCTGAGCATCTGGAGTACCGCTTCAGGGTGTCGTGAACCACCTCCATCGATCTGATGTCCCCGGAAGAGAAGATGAGTAAATCATCGGCAAAGGCCAGGTGGGTGATGGTGGGGCAACCGCTGGCAGTGTGGTAATGCTGGAAGTTAGGGGTGTTGACCATGTTGTTGAGGTTTCTGCTCAGGGCGTCGGCTACAATGATGAAGACCGTGGACGATAGGGGGTCGCCATGTCTGACTCCCCGGCTAGATTTGAAAAAAACCTTCGGATTGGCCGTTGATAACTGTGGAGAACCAAGAGTTGCTGATGGATCTCCACACGATGTTGGTCCAATTCTCGGAGAATCCGAAAGCCCTAAAGACCCATATCATGAATTGCCATCAAGTCTGTCGTAAGCTTTTTCTATGTCGATTTTGATGACGATGTTGCCCCCTCTGGCTGGAAATTTCATGCAGGTGATAAGTTCTTGGGCTAGCATGATATTGTCTTGGATGTTCCTTTCCGAACGAATCCGCTTTGCTCCTCCGAGATAATTTTGGGAGAGTTTCTGTCATTCTAGTAGCGATGATCTTGGAGATAATTTTGTTGGTGAATGTGCAAAGACTGATTGGTCGAAAATCACGAAAGGAATTGGGGTTATCTTTTTT
>JANAVB010027985.1:0-25000 GCA_029216955.1 Iris pallida
CTAACCCTAATTTCTCCTCATGGTCCCTGCCGTAGCCTATATATATCCTCTATCTCTGGCCGCCAGATTACTGATCAGAAATCTAAAATTTTCTCTAAATTCGTATTCACGTAAGGAGAGAAGAGAGTGCTGTCAAGGAGAAGAAAGGTGGGGAGATCGTCGCCCACACGACGTCCAACCGAGGAAAATACGTACGAAGATCTTGGGGTCGTCCGCTCGTGATTGCCAGGAATACTTGTCTCCTTTCCGCCGCAGTATAATTCGTGAACCCTAGTTTCCGCCTATGAAGGGTTAGAACACGTATTAGATATGTTTAACTTTCTATCGATCAATACGCACACCAAAGGAAGGGTCATGGGAATCCCCAGTTCCATCATTGGTATCAGAGCCACTTTAGATCTACGTATTGATTGATACGTCCATGTTGTCCAATAAAACCTGCGCTGTGTAATAGTCGTAGATGTATCTGTTCTAACTCGGTTTTGCAGGCATCTTAGATCCCAATACATATTTTTTTGATTGTGTTGTTTAAACTACGAACATGTCGTGGATGTTGTTGTTGCTGTGGATGTAATTAAAATCACGAGGGTTGATCATGCCTATTATTTTAATTTTTCAATCTAGATTATGTGTGAACTCCTTCGGGAGGCATAGGATTGATGTAATTTTAATTATTTTTGATCAATCGTGATGGCGGTGGTGGCTGTTTCTGACGCCGGACGAGATGCTGGTTTTAAGCAGTCCAGAGGCAGACAGATGATTTTCGATGAAGGAATCGACAGCCAAAACCTATAAAAAAAAATCGGAACGCTGCCCCGAACCCCGCGACCTGACCGGGCAGATCGAACCCCGTATAGATCTGCACAGTGCCAGATTTTGGATTCTGATAGTTGAGGACGGAGCAGCAAAGATGACCATAATACTTGGATATTTTCTCTTATTTTTGTCATTTTGCTTTTTCTGATTATGCATGCTTATTATTGTGTGGTTGTTTTTTTTTGCCTACATTAATAATGGACAACATGGACATAATATCAACTAATAGAAAAACCCTCATTGTTAAATAACTAAGTGGGAGAGGATTTTTATTTAGTATAAATCCTATGGTCTCCATTACTGGTTTGTAGGTGATGTAATTATACTTGCGTGTTGGCTTTAGTACTTTCCTCCATATCGGATGAGTATAATTATGGATCACCAGTACAAACTTCCTTAGGGATAATTGTAGAAAGTTACCTAGTATATGTTCACTTCTCCATCTGAAGTAACTCATTACAAGATAATGGACTTAGTATTAAGTAATGGTATACACTTAGATACAAATAATGGTATCCTCCCCATCGGAGTCACTGCTATTATTTGTATGACCAGAGAAAGACCAGCATATTAATTTTATTTGTCATAAAGTTATATTGACATGATAGTAAAATTAATAAGAAAATTCTACTTGAACAAAGTTGAATTTGTATACGTCCACACTATCGTGGCATGCTAAATTCAGAATTTTTTATTATTGTTTTGAGGGAATCAATATTTAGTTAATTCAAAAATGGGTTCTTTCAGTCCACTTATGGTGATTCTTAAAGAAAACAAACTTACTGGACCTAATTATATTGACTGGAAACGTAATTTGGATATTGTTCTGACTGCTGAGGAGTACAAATATGTACTTGTTGAGGAATGCCCACCTAAGCCTGATGCGAACTCTGATGAAGAGGTCAAAGAGGCTTATAAGAAGTAGAAAAAGGCAGATGAGATGGCACGATATTACATTCTGACATCTATGTCAAATGTACTGCAACATCAGCATTAGGCCATGGCCACAGCTTATAACATGATGTATAACCTCAAGGAACTCTTCGGACATCAGAGTAGAGCAGCTAGGCAGTTTGCTATAAAATGTTTGATGAATACAAAAATGGCTGAGGGTACACCAGTAAGGGATCATGTTCTCAAGATGATGGGTCATCTGAATGAGATGGAGATCCTTGGAGCTGAAATGGGGAAACCCAGGTCAATATCATTCTCGGGACTCTGTCTAAAATTTTTGACAATTTCTGCCTTAATTATAACATGAACAAAAGGTTGTATAGTTTGGCAGAACTTGAAAAAGAGCTACAAGATGCTGAATCTCTCTTTAGGCAGAGTGGTCATGTTTTTGTTTCTGAAAATGCTTCTACTTCTAAGCCAAAAGGCGGTAAGAAGAAGAATAACATTCAGAAACAGGCAAACTCAGCAAAAAAGGACATGGGACCTCAAGGCACGGTGAAAAAGCCGAAAGGCAAATGTTTCAAGTGCAAAGGGTCAGGACATTGGAAGACTGATTGTCCACTTCTCAAACAAGAAAACAAAGAAGGTATATCTCATTTACTAGTAGTTGAAACATGTTTAGCGGTGTTATCTACCGGCACCTGGTGTGTAGATACAGGAGCCACTAATTATGTCTGCAATACATTACAGGGGTTCCAGGAAACCAGACGGCTCAGTGATGAAGAGATATGTGATGCTACAAAAGTATCGGTCGTTGCATTAGGAGATGTTACTTTATCTTTTGGTAGAAATAAGTCTTTGACATTGAGAGATTGTCTTTATGCACGTTCACTTAGAAGGAATTTAGTTTCTGTTTCTATGTTAGTTAAGGATGTATATTCAGTTTATTTTAATAACAATATTGTTATTAGAAAGAATAAACATTTTATCTGTTCTGGTGCATTGGTTGATAATTTGTATGTTATTAATCCTATTTCGCCCACAATGCAACTTATAGAAATGAATAATATGTCATCTAACTTAAATAAGAGAAAAGAACCTTCTTGTATGAACCAAACATATCTTTGGCACTTACGATTGGGGCATATTAACCTAAGAAGGATTCAAAGACTGGTTGAAGATGGACCTTTGAGTTTATTGGAAGTGGAGGCACGACCAGTCTGTGAATCCTGCTTGGAAGGTAAAATGACCAAAAGGCCTTTTACGGCAAAGGGGTACAGGGCCAAAGATGTGTTGGAATTGGTTCATTCTGATTTGTGTGTACCCATGACTATCCAAGCTAGAGGTGGCTTTGAATATTTTGTCACATTTATTGACGATTATTCAAGGTATGGATACATTTATTTGATGCGCCGTAAGTCTGAGTGCTTTGAGAAATTTAAAGAGTACAAGGCTGAAACGAAGAAACGTCATAGAAAATATATCAAGTCATTACGATCAGATCGTGGTGGCGAGTACCTCTTTGGAGAGTTTAGGGATTATTTATCAGAGGCTGGGATTGCATCCCAATTGACTGCACCTGGAACGCCCCAACAGAATGGTGTAGCCGAAAGAAGGAATAGAACTCTTATGGAGTTGGTTAGATCAATGATGAGTTATTCGGATTTGCCAGATTCATTTTGGGGATATGCCTTAGAGACTGCAGCTTATATTTTGAACTTGGTTCCTTCTAAGTCAGTACCTCTTACTCCCACAGAGCTGTGGATTGGACGTAAGCCTAGTCTGAAACATTCACATTTGGGGTAGTCCAGCACATGTGCTGAATGGGAAAGCAGATAAGTTGGAATCACGTACAGAAGTACGCTTGTTTGTAGGCTATCCAAGAGGAACGAAAGGAGGTTTATTTTATAGTCCTAAGGATCAGAAGGTTATTGTTAGCACCAATGCTCGATTCTTAGAGGAAGACTATGTGATGAACCATAAACCCACAAGTAGAGTTGTTTTAGAAGAACTGAGACGTGAGACACTAAGTACTTCAGTACCAATAGTACAAGAGGATGAACCACAAATAACTGCACAACGTGTCACAAATGTTACACCACAACCGATAGTGCCTCGTCGTAGTGGGAGGGTTGTGATACAACCTGATAGATATATGTTATTGGGAGAGTCGTCAGACTTCGTCCCTGAGGAACAAGATTATGATCCCTGTACCTACAATAAAGCACTCCAAGATAAAGATGCAGACTCTTGGCAAAAAAGTAATGATATCTGAAATAGAATCTATGGAGTCTGGGAGCTTGTAGAACCACCCGTTGGTGTAAAAGCCATTGGATGCAAGTGGGTCTATAAGAGAAAAAGAGGATCAGACGGTAAGGTTGAAACCTTTAAAGCTCGGCTTGTAGCAAAAGGTTTTACTCAAAGAGAGGGTATCGATTATGAGAAAACCTTTTCTCCTGTAGCCTTGCTTAAGTCTATTCGGATTCTTTTATCTATTGCAGCTCATCTCGATTATGAGATTTGGCAAATGGATGTCAAGACAGCTTTCTTTAATATAAGTCTTGAGGAAGACATCTATATGAAGCAACCAGACGGGTTCATTGAAAAGGGCCAGGAGCATCTTGTTTGTAAGCTCAAAAAGTCCATTTATGGACTTAAGCAAGCTTCCAGATCTTGAAACATATGTTTTGATCAGGTGATAAAATCCTATAGATTTGACCAATGTCAGGATGAATCATGTGTATACAGAAAGTATGAAGAAAACGTGGTGGTGTTCTTAGTACTTTATGTACATCTTGCTCATTGGAAACAATGTGAAGGTATTATCTGATGTAAGGGTATGGTTATCCAAACAGTTTGATATGAAGGACTTGGGAGAAGTAGGTCACATCCTTGGGATCAAAGTTCTACGAGATCGTAAGAAAAGGATGTTGGGCTTATCCCAAGCTTCCTATATCGATACTGTACTAACTCGTTTTAGTATGTTAAATTCTAAGAAAGGTTTCTTACCTTTTAGACACGGAATTGCTCTATCAAAGGAGCTGTGTCCGAGGACACCTAAAGAGATAGAGAACATGAGGGCAGTTCCTTATGCTTCAGTAGTAGGAAGCTTAATGTATGCAATGCTATGTACGAGACCAGACATCTGCTTTGCCGTAGGTATGGTCAACAGATATCAGTCTAACCCAGGACAAGAGCACTGGACTGCCGTAAAGCATATTTTGAAGTACCTGAAAAGGACTAAAGAGTATATGCTAGTTTACCAGGCAGATAGTTTAGTTTCCTTAGGGTATACAGACTCAGATTTTCAGTCAGATAGGGATTCCAGGAAATCTACCTCAGGTTATGTGTTTACTTTGGGAGGTGGAGCCATTGTGTGGAGGAGTATCAAGCAAAAATGTATTGCTGATTCCACCATGGAAGCTGAGTATGTGGCAGCCTCTGAGGCACTCAAAGAAGCGGTTTGGCTCAAAAACTTTCTGTTGGACTTGGATGTGGTACCTAGTTTGTCTAAGTCTATTACACTTTATTGTGATAATAGTGGTACAGTTGCAAACTCGAAGGAACCACGAGCCCATAAGACAGGCAAACATATTGAGCACAAGTACCACCTGATACGAGATTTCGTAAGAAAGGAAAAGTTGCTGTGATCAAGATAGCATCAGCCGACAACCTAGCTGATCCCTTTACAAAGAGCTTACCAGCTAAGGCTTTTGACAGTCATGTTAAGGAAATGGGAGTCAGATGTGTAGCAGCATGGCTTTAAGTATAAGTGGGAGATTTGTAACAGAAAGCAATGCTTTGAGTATAAGTGGGAGATTGTTAGGGTTATATACTAAAAGCATCACTTTTGTAGTAACCTTATTTCCTTAAATTTTGAATGAGAATCATATGGGCAAATATTTGTATATTGTATTTGTTGCAAGTTTTAATGCAAATGTCTGATATTCTATATTGTAGATAATATGGTGTGTGGTGTCACACAGAAGATCATATTATCAGTTTTCTATGGAGTATATAAATAGTTCACAACCTAGATGGACAATCTATTGGAAAGGTTGTAGTATAATCTGGTATTAGTCTATCTTGACTATAAGTTTACACTAGTACACTTTGTGTGTATTGAACAGGACCACTTGAGGTTGTTTTCTTTGTACTGACTACATAAGAGAACAAACACCTCTGTTATTATGGATGCTTGTACTCTTAATCCGGATATAATAACGGACATGTATATGCAGTGTGCATTACTTTGACTCATGAAAGAGTGAGATTCATTATGGATCAACATCTATGAATTGGGTAATAACATTGTATGTATGATGGGCTGTTGATTATAAATGGAATCCATGTCCCGATACATCAGGTTGATGATGTCCTCTTAAGGAGCTCATAAGGATTGTCATGTAAACCCTACAGGTGGATTATATCCGACATGACAAATAAAGTTGAGCGGTACTACTTAAGGATAAAACATGTTGAATCAATATAGTTGTCAGTAACTTAATTTGATCGACGGACATACGATATCTTAACATGGGGAGCCAAACGAGCATATAATAAAAGGAGCCCACAAACATAATTTGGGATTAGGGAGGTAGTACAACAATAGCTCATTAGTGGACCGAGCTATTGTTAATGGGCCTGGATTGTGTGTTCGGGCTGAACACGGGATATCCAGATCCGTTAGGAGGCCTAACCCTAATTTCTTTCCATGGTCCCTGCCGTAGCCTATATATATCCTCTATTCTCTGGCCGCCAGATTACTGATCAGAAATCTGAAATTTTCTAATTCGTGATTCACGTAAGGAGAAAAAGAGAGTGCTGCCAAGAAGAAGAAAAGGTTGGGAGATCGTCGCCCACACGACGTCCAACTCGAGGAAGGAATACGTGCAGAAGATCTTGGGGTCGTCCGCTCGAGATTGCCAGGAATTACTTGTCTCCTTTCCGCCGCAGGTATAATTCGTGAACCCTAGTTTCCGCCTATGAAGGGTTAGAACACGTATTAGATCTGTTTAACTTTCTATCGATCAATACGCACACCAAAGGAAGGGTCCTGGGAATCCCCAGTTCTATCACATACATGATCTTCGAACTTCACCTAGCACAAGCACTTCAGATACATATCCTTATTATGGTATAAGAGGACATGTATCACATCAGTGTAAGATTAGAAAGCTAATAGATATGCTTGTATATGTTTGGGTTCCTAAAACTAACATATCCGGACCCTCAAGAAAGTGGGTACCAAAGGTTACATCTTCAACTTATGTTGTAGGTGGACCTTCCTCCTCCTACTAGAAGCAAGTGAATTCTCGATAGTAGTTGCTCAAGACTTATGACGGATGATAATACTTTGTTTGCAACTCTATCGATGAAGAAAGAAGACTATGTCTCCACTGGAAATAATTTAAAAGGACATATAATTGGTAATGGTGACATAGGTACTTCTTTCTCTCCTATTATTAAAGATGTATGTTAAGTAGCAGAATTAAACATAATCTACTGAGCATAAGTCAATTGACTGATCATGGTCATGGAATTAATTTTGTTAAAGATAAATGCTTCATTTATGATAAATCTTCTAGAATATCTTTTTTGAGGGAATAAGAGAGGGCAACATTTATGTTTTATATCTGTCAGAAAGTACTAATAGTACAGAAAATGTCTACATACATCTCAAGACGAAAACTGGATATGGCATATGCAAACATAGACCCTATTGTAAGATTGTCCACAAAGAAATTGGTAAGAGGCTTACCTAAAATTACTTTCAAGAAAGATAGTCTGTGCCGAGCGTGAAAAGAACAAGGCATCTAGATCATCTTCAAGTCAATAACACTGTAAGTACCTCTAGACCACTTCAATTGTTACATAGGGACTTATTTGGACCAAGTAGAGTAGTCAGTTTTGGCGGTAAGCTATATGCTCGTAATAGTTGATAACTATTCATGATATCTTGGGTTTACTTTCTTATAAATAAAAATGAGACATTTTCTGAATTTGTTTCTTTTTTTTGTAAAAAGGTACAAAATGAGAAAGGATTCATAATTACTTGAATTCGAAGTGATCATGGAGGAGAATTCGATAACCATAATTTTGAAACCTTTTGTGATTCAAATGGTTTATCATATGAATTCTCTTGCCCTAGATATTCTCAACGAAATGGTGTTATGGAGAGGAAGAATAGAACTCTAGGCGATATATCCAGAGTTATGGTTAACCAGCATATACATAAAAAGTTTTCTTTTGGGACAATACTTTTAGGAACACTAGTTTTAAACGTCCTAAAAGATTATTATTTGGGACTGCTATATTTTTTGTAGCAAAAAAACAATTTTATTGGTGATAGATTGGAAAATGGATCTCTTATCTGGGACTATGAATATTTTTCATTCCAAATAAATTTTGAGACCGTCCCAATTAATCTCAGCGGGAATAGCAATTATTTGGTGGCCTAAACCAAATTTTTGGAAAAAAAATTTCCCCTACTCCTAACCGTTGGATCTCCAGAATGAATCCACACCGTTCATCCACAAATATTTTTAACCTGCCTCCACTCTCTCTCTCTTTCTCTCTCTATTCAATGCCACTTTAGGAGAACAAGACCGCTGCTTCGAGAACCCCTATTTTCTTCGACCATGCTTGGGAGAATTGGTTCTACTGAGGATGGCGACAACGACCTCACTATGGTCTCCATGGAGGAGATCCTCCTTGAGAGGTCCTCTTCTCTTTAAAACCCTATTTTTTGGGTTTGGATTTTGTTTGATTATGGCTTGGAAATTAATGGTGGATAGGAATAGGAAGCAAAATGGCCGCTCAAGGTGGGGGATTCGCTAGGCTAATGGAGGTGATGAGCTCGTTCAGGTTTGAGGTGGCGAATGCCAACGTTACGATTCTCGAAGCGCTCGTCCTGGATGTCTTCCAACTTTGTTCTTAGCAAAAAAAATGATGTATGCTCCCCAACTTCATGTTTGCTTTTTTTTTCTTTTCTTATAAAATTAAAAAATGCTAGCTTTTGTTGAATTTAACAACAGATTAAATCAACTCCTCTCTTTATGTTTGCTTTTTTTTACTTACAATACCAAGGCAATTGAACAATTATTGAAGTTTAAATTGTTTCCTCTTTTCCTGTTTGCTTTCTTTTCCTTATTACGCCGTTCGACTCCTCGCCATTTTCGATCTCTAAATCACAATTACAATATCATACCTAAACTTGCTTCTGCTAAGACATGACATGCTAGACTTGAGTTTTCTAGTTTAATGTTTTAATTAGCAAGGTTATGGAGATAAAAAAGTTACTTGGATTACTTTGTGCCTTATTGGAGGTATTTATTCTTTTATATGCAATGGTTTCATAAATTATTGCTTCCTTATAAAAAAAGGACTTGGGCATGGACCCTCTTGCCAATTCTTATGTTGGTTGTTGTTGTCTATACACGACTTTTAGATCTATCACTTCCTGACTCATCTTTGGTTTAAGAGCCTCTGTTATGGAAGTAAATAGAAGTATATGTAGATGATACTGCAATCTTTTTCAACAAGATATTAGCTATCTTGTTGAAGATTTCGCTATGGTTATGTGGTTTGGAGATCAATCTTTGCAAAGAGTTCTACTATTCTATTGAATCCATTAGGAGAAAATATCTTCTTCTTCTTTGCTTAGTTAGGTAGTGTTACCTTTCGAGTCAGTGAGGATTCCTGTAACATACCAAATCTTTAAGGCCTGGGAATTTTATTCTAAAATAAAATAAACCTAATCAAAATGACTAATTCTCTGGCTTAACTAGTGAAATTAATTTGTAGAAATAATACTAAATCATATGAAACATGCCTGGAATTGTCATAGATGTATGCTAGAGTGTTAATATTTTAAGGTGCTCATTGTTAGTTAAAGGAGTGCCTAGAAGTGTCATAGATGTATGATAGAAGTATCTGAAATCAAAATTCAAAATATGAGTCCAAGAAAATTCCTATACTTTATAGTTATGGGATCACAGGTTTTCCTGCTTATCTTATCAAATATTTCTAATGTTACATCAATTTTCCAAAGAGGAGTGTGCCTGAAAGTGTTGTTGTAGTCCATTTTGAATCAAAAGTGTGCATGAAAGTCTTGTAGAATGTCCTAAAAAACTAAAATCAAATGTATAATGTCAAGAAAGTTTCTAGGTTACATAGTTATTGAATTAAATATCTTCCACACTTGTGTCCCCTCACAGATATTACTGATCTTACATCTGTTGTTGTTGTTGTTGTTGTTGCAGGTGCCCATTGTTGTATTTAAGTTTGAAGGCATCTCTTAGGTCTGATGTGGCACATGAATTATGATTTTACCCTAAGATGTTTCGAGTAAGGAGATGAATTATTGACATTGGGCATGTTTAGTGCTCTGTTTCAAATTGAAGGATTATGCCTTGCATGATTGTTTTCAGGGTTGTGATTGCTCAAGCTATCCCTTACATGTTTAAACATTGAGTAGACTTTAGCATTTTTATAGCCATCTTCTTCGCTTACATGGAGTGTTGATTTCTAGGTTCCTCCAGATACACACTCGTGTTGGCTCCAGCAGCACATGTGATTCTCTATGCTGAACATATTATAATCTTTATGTTTTTTTGGCTGAATCTTTTTAGTCTTCACACATAGTATTGCTTTGTAGTTGACTTATGCAATTATTTCTATTCATACTATGTATAGCCTATGTGCAACCTTTCTGCTTAATATTTTATTTATCTACACTTCGAGGTTATGAGGTACCCTTTAGCCTTTTATAGGAACAATAGTCCACCTACTTATAGAAAATAAGATTTTTTTTGTATCATGGCATTCTACTCCATACTCTCATTTTATTCAACGTTTTAGTTTTTAAATGAGATAGCTTTTTTAGTTTTAGGTCACCAGTCACAATGTGATCTTCTATGAAACATCATTTGCTCTGTTCTTGTCTGATTTTCGAAGATCGCAGAAATGCTGGGTTCATCGGAGCCTGAAACTAGTGGTCAAGTAATAATTATTTTTCTATGGAACTTTCATGATTTTATTGTCTTATAGTTTTTTGTTTGCTTGTGTGATATGATTAGCATCCAAAACCCAAATTTTCAAAAGATTGGCCATTTTAGCCAACTTATTTTTAAAATTCATATTACCAAATTATTTATACTAGTTATTGTATTTATATAAACTAATGGCCTTTAATGGTATTATCTATATATTCTGTACTTTTGTCATTATATAACAATATGGAAGTGCTAAGTGCTACTCTGATACTACTTTTAAAAGGGTTGTAAATAGCACTATTTAATCTTAATGCAGAACATTCATCTCTTATTTTGCTGGTATCACTATTTTATTAACATGTTTAGTGGTGGTTGACCAAAACTATTACATCGAGAGATTCATCACAAGGTGTTACAAGTTAGAGGTCTATATTTTGTTTGGTTCATGAACGTTCTACCCAAATACGAAATAGCACCTATACAAAATCGTATCACTTTAGTGAAGATATGTATGTTGGCATCAGGGTTACGTTTGCTTTATTGGAACTTTGGCGGATAAGGAATAAACTTGGGATACCTTAGATTTCTTTTGTATATGGCTGTATACCCCCGTGCTATTCTGGATTTATATACCTCGAACCATTGGCACTTTTCATTCAGTGAATAGACCTTCATTAGTTACTAGTATAATCATGTTGCTACTCTTTGATGTGTTGTGCTTGTCGTGTTGTTCTTCAAAGCTAGATATCGAAAAAGTTTTTGACAAAATGGCATGACCTTGCCATTTCTTAAGCAGCTTGCCAGAACATTCTCTACATCCTCGCTTTATATGCTAACTCTGATATTCTAATCAATATCACAGTGTAGTTCTGTTTCCTGTTGCAGTCATATAGTAACTCTATTTTTCATTAAAGTTTGAAGCTATGGCCTTCACAACAAACAACGCCATTAAAACCTAGTCTTGATTACCACAGTCAGGTGCCTGCTAACATGGTTATTACATTAGCCATGATAAAAATGGCTATGAAGACATAATTTTATTTCTACCTACAATATATTATCCTTTATCCATCATTGTCATTTGTAAACAAATTACTTTTGCAATTACTTATCGGAGGCAAATAGTATACAGTTTATTGTTTCATTTCATGAAATTAACTTAGTGCTTGGGTACATTGAAAGAAATATCCATACTCTTTACATGGACTTCGTATCTTGAAATATACATATTACCTATATATTAATTCTTCTGAAATAAAATCTTGTTAAGTTGCTAACTGCTGCTATTATTCAAGTTGTCTATCAATTTATTTGTACCTTTATTTCTTTATTTGTTTAGGGCTCTGTTAAATCGTTAGCTTAGGAACTTTGGGACATTTATCACATTTGTTTTGTGCTCGCTTTGTTTATATCAATGGCGTATGAGTAAATTAGGTTTCCTCTGCTTAACAGTTCGATTATCTAAAACTTGTGTACAACTTTATGCTTTTTAAGGGTTTGTCTTATACTTGTTATCATGTTATAGTCATAATCATTTGATAGGTTTCGCTCTAGGTAAATTAATTTTTTATGTAGTTATATTTAGGTTCTAATAGTTATATCTGTTAGTTCAATTCTTTTGTTGCTTAGATTTCACATTTATTGTAGCTTTCTTTATTCCAGATAAGTTATTACTATGATTCTCAGTTTTAGTCGACATTAAATGTAGTTATGTGGGATAGGAAGCAATTAGCTATACAATCATCACTCAAACATTAAAAAAAGGAACATGGTTGAATTAGGTTTAAAAAAAAGCTTTATCGAATTATCAGAAGAGGCATGTAATCGTATTGTTGGACCTTCCTTATAAAAGTTAAATCTGGTAGTAACCAAGTGGATACGGTGTAAATAAAAGTGTTTGGATATCGAATTTAGATATTCTGGTGTTTGTCAAACCGAAAGTTACACAATCAAACTACTTGGTTGTAAAAAATATGCAAATGTAGATGTAATTCCTTACATTGTATTGATGAGAATATTAGAATAACTTGGAACAAGGATGGTTTTTGATGATTGTGTGGTGCTAACATTTCATTTAGGATACCAGAAAGATGAACAAATTTAATGCCTTCTTGGGGTTGATATTGTTTTTTGTAACCTCGTAGTCACCTAATATGTGAACAAATGTTACTTATGTTTAGATGATTCTGATATTAGAATTGTACTTCATGGTATCTTACCCTTTAACCATATTGCCTATTTTTTTATTTACCTATTGAACGTTATTTAGGTAATACAGGTTTGTATATTCTTGACAACTACATAACAATTCGCTCAACTTTGCACGAGTCTGACTATTTATTATTAAACTGTTTACATATATGATTTTTTGGGAAATTTCTTCTCTTTTATGCAATATTTGACATCTTCATTTATCATAGTAGTAATTTAATTACTTTTTCTTAGTTGTCTTTAATTTTTAGGTCCCATTTTGAATAAAAAAATATGTGGCCATTCGTCCTTTAATATCCAACTCTTTCTGGTATGCCTCTTAATTTTTTTTATTTATTCTTACAAATGGTACATTTTATTGAATGATAATTATTTGTAATTTTCTTCCCAGCTGAAACGTTCTACCTTTAATTTACTATGTCTCATTTAAAATCAATAGTATACATATGGGGTTTATTGACCTTGACTCCTAGGAAGCAATTTGAGGATCTATTTATTTGGATAATTATGGTGTTTATTTTTGTCAACCCAACCCATGTCCAATCAAGAACTAAGAATTAAATCTTACCAAGAACCCAAGCAATCTGTGAATCGTTCTGATTCTCAGTTCTGGTAACAATTCTGCTAATATTCCAACCCATGACCCAAACTCTGGACCTTATAAGTATTCTCCTTTTTGGTAAAGATTCACTTGTATAAATAAAATAGCATATGCAAGGCTTGATAGATTCCTAATTTGTCATGATCTCTTCCTCCACATACGTACATTCTTGCTCTTTCTACCCCAACTCTGATTACTATTCTTACCAAAGGCATCAAAGTCAATCTCTTTAAGTTAAGATTTGAGAAGATATAGAACCTCTATCCAGATTTTTCTGATTTTATTGTTAATGGTCATCTTTCTCTGTCTCAGATGACTGTGCCACTGTCCTAATTTTTAAATTGAAATTGTTGAGACAGAGATTGAAAATATGGAATAAAAATATTTTTTGGTAATCTTTTCCAAAAGAAAAAAAAATTCTCCTGAAATTATCTAATTTTGACCAAACTAAAGTGGTAAGAGAGCTATCACAAAGAAGAACAAGAACAATATTAAAGTGTTGCTCTTTTTAACTCCTTAACTGATATTTACTCAAAAGAAGAACTTCAACTAATATACACTTAAATGCCTTCAACTCTTACCACTTTCATACTTAAAGATCATGTACTATTTTTACATAAGAAAGATTGTAATTGGGGAATTTAATGATTCCTAAAAGGGTTTTGAAAGCTTACAACAAGTTCCCTCCTGGCGACCATAGGAACTAAGAGAGAATGGCAAGTCCTTCGCGGCCCTGGTTTTAACTTTGGCAAAATATCTTTGCAAATGCTTCATTCGTCACAACCAAATACTACTCCAAGTACTCCCCCATTTTTTTTCAAGTGCATATTTTCTTATTTCTACAAAATATCTTGATGCTGGGGAAGCAACAAAGGGACTGGCTCTGGTTTATGATGAAGAAAGTCAAGCTGATGATCGTCTGGCTACCAACCATAGAAGCTACTATGGCCACTATGAGCACGGGCTACCTTACTCTTTCTGCATAATGGGAAGAATATGTCGATAGTACTATCAATAATTGAGTGTTGCCATGAGTCAGTGGCATCCATTGCAAAAGTAATCTAAACTAAACTACAACCATTAACATATAATAAAAAATAATATTGTAACTATTACCTAAATCCTTTTAATTTCCAGGTAATTAAAGAGCCTAGTTATGGTTTTTCAGCGAGTTTCATCTTCTTATATATTATTTGATGTGTGCTTCCAGAAAGCATTGATGTAATGTAAGAGCAAAGGTATAACCTAGTTTCTAAGGTACCAAGCGCTATGTTGCACAGACACGGGTAAATGGTGTCCATATCCGTGTCAATTCTTATATGTATCATTGTTCGTATTCATGCATATCATAGATGAATACTTATTATACCTATTTAAAAATGCCCATAATTCGTATCCATATTGTGTCCTTATCCGTATCTTAGTATGGGTACCCGTGAAACATAGACCAAAAGACCTGCCTAATGAATTAACCTAATATTATAATGAACAAAGTGATATATTTGTCAATAGTTTCACAACTTTGAATGTCCTATATATAATTATTTTTTGTCTATCTAGACATATGAGATTGCAATCTCATACCAAATTATCTATTATTTTGACTCAGCTTTCGACTGCAAATGACAACACAAGGCACTGGTTTTCATTTCCTTGAGACTGCACTGTAGATAATACTTCCATCCTCCTCTTACTTTTTATACAAGATTGCATTACTAGCCACCTAAAGCGAAAAGTACCTACTGACACCTACAAATACTAAGAGAGGATCAAATTTTAATAAATAAATGAATAGCTTCCAACTTCCAAGTATAGACATCTATATCAGGATACCAACATGTACGTACTCTGAATGTGAATATTCTTATCACTTATTAGAAGGGAATTTGAGTTATATGAGATAATGCGTGATCAATCTGCTGATATGTATAATTCATCATGAAACTATATTGAAAATTTGAGTTTTTTTTCTTCTTCTGTTATAACATCACTTTGAATAAGCGATAATTATAACATCACTTTGAATTATAACTAGTTTTCTTACTTTTTTTTGCAGGTCCTTTAAATGTGTTTTGGCTAATTTTACAAAAGGTGGGATATGCCACTTAATGGAAAATCATTTTGGGATCATTTTGGGTCGTTTTGGTAGATAATGCTTAATGATGTGAAAAGTTTTAGACTTTGTTTTGTAAATGATGGAGATGAACACTTAATGCTTTCACTAATTTTGTGTTCATTTTGTGAATCATAGGAGGACATCTAAATGATGTAAGACGCTTTGTGTTCATTTTGTAAACAATGTGATATGGCCTGTAATGATGTTTTATGAAAACTTTTTTCTTTGTTAATGCCTTTCATAGAATACAATATGCATTTGAGCTTAAATAGTTATAAATAGTTTTTGTTATATATGTATGAGAACTGGAACAATTGTTATAATTTTTTTATTTTGAGTGTATATTTTGTATGCACAGTAGGAATCAATAATTCCATAAGAACTGGAACAACTGTTATAATTTTTTGAGTGTATGTTTTGTATGCACAACAGGGAATCAATAATTCCATAAGAATTGGAACTGCTATAATTTTTTGGGACAAATCTATTGTACTGTACTAAAAGTGAACTATATTCTTTTGTAACATTTACCTAAATTATTAGGACAGACACTATTCGTTACAAATACCTATTTTTGGGGACGACATAACCAACCGTCACACAAAAATAAAATTTCACAACCTTTTGAGACGGTTTATTTATCAGTCCTTTAACAGTATTTAGGACGGCAAAATCCATCCCTTAAGCTTTTGCCACACCACCCTAATAGCACTGTTTGAATCCATCCCAATTGTCATCCAAAATAATATTTAGGACGGTAAAAGTACTTTTTAGAACGGTTTTTTGTTGTCCTAAAAGGTCACTTTTTGTAGTGATAATCTTCTAAGATATTTTTGGGCAGAAGCTGTGTATACAGCATGCCATGTGTTAAACAGAGTTCTTATTAGACCTATCTCCAAAAAGAGTCATTATGAATTATATATGGTTCAATAGAACTCCTAATATCAACTATTTCAAAGTGTTTGGTTGTAGGTATTTTATCTTAAACACTAAAGACAATTTAGGCAAATTTAATAAAAAAAAGCTGATAAAGAAATATTTCTCGGATATGCGGCAAAGAGCAAGGGATACAGAATATTCAATAAAAGATTACTTGTTGTTAAAGAATCAATAAACGTTACCTTCAACAAGTTGAATAGTCAATGTGACAACAACAGTGATAATGAAGATGATAGAACCCCCTCAAGCAAAGCACCCGAAGATACACCAACCTCATATCTGGAAAGTCTGCCGAAGAGATTACGATTTACCCTAAATCATCTAGAGGAACTGGTAATAGGTGATGTATCCAAAGGTGTAGGTACTCGTTCAAGCATTAGAGATGTTATTGCTAACGTAGCTTTTATTTTAAAGATAGAACCAAAGAATGTTGAAGAAGCTTTTGATGACGAATTTTGAATTTCTGTATTACAAGAGGAACTAAACTAATTCAAACGAAATCAACTTTGGAAACTTGTTCCCAGACCTAGTGATCACTCGGACATTGGTACCAAATGGGTTTTTCGAAATAAGTTAGATAAGAATGATATGGTCACACGCAACAAAGCACATATAGTAGCTCAAGGCTATAATCAAGAAGAAGGCATTGGCTACGATAAGACATATGCTCCGGTTGCTAGACTAGAATCCATTTGTATGCTTTGTGTTTTACAAGTTTGTATGGTTTTAATGTTTTTAAATAGATGTCAAATACTTTTCTAAATGGTTTTATAAAAGAAAAAGTCTTTGTTAAATAACCTCCAAGTTTTAAAATTTTCAAAAGACCAGACTACGTATTCAAGCTTCGTAAGGCTCTATACAGAATCAAATAAGCACCTCGTGCATGGTATGAGCGCTTAGTTTCTTCTTACTTGAACACGATTTTTCAAAAGAAAATGTTGATTCTACTCTTTTTATAAAATCTATGGATAAGAACATTTTATTAGTACAGATCTATATAGATGATATTATTTTTGGATTGACAAATGAGATGCTATGTAACGAGTTTACTAAGTGTATGCAGAGTGAATTTGAAATGAGCATGATGGGAGAACTGACTTTCTTTCTTGGACTACAAATCAAACAAAATTTACAAGAAATTTTCATCAATCAAGCCAAATATACAAAAGACCTGCTAAAGAAGTTTGTTATGGACAATGTCAAACCAATTGGAACTCCTATGGCAACATCTACAAAGCTTGATATGGATGAAAATGGTAAACCAACTGAAGTGCGTAAGTACAGAGGTATGATTGGTAGTTTACTCTATTTAACTGCTAGTCGTCCAGACATTATGTTTTCAATATGCTTATGTGCAAGATATCAGGCTTATCCTAAGGAATTATAGGTGAGCGCCTTTAATAGTATCCTCTGATACCTTAAAGGTACTTTGACAACCATTCTATAGTATCCAAAAATCGATTCGTTTGACCTAATAGGTTACTCGGACGCAGATTTTGCTGGATGCAAGGTCGATCGTAAAAGTATCAGTGGCACATCTCATTTTCTAGAAAAATTCTTAGTCTCCTGTTTTCTAAAAAGCAAAATTTTGTTGCATTATCAACAACCGAGGCTGAATATATAGCCGCAGGACGTTGTTGTGCTCAGATTTTATGGATAAAGCAAACCTTGGAAGACTATCAATTGTCTTACAACCATATTCCCATTTACTGCGATAACACTTGCTCGATAAATCTCACAAAGAATCTCATTTGTCACTCTGCACTAAGCATAATATAGAAATTAGACGTCATTTTCTTAGTGACCATGTTTTAAAGGGTGATATTTGGTTAGAGTATGTCGACACAGAATGTCAATTAACTGACATCTTCACTAAACCCCTAGCTGAAGATCGTTTTAACCTTATACGAAGAGAATTGGAAATTTTGGACGTTAAAGTTTTATAATTATATATTATTTGATCTGAATATATAAAATTGTAGAAAATATTTGGTTACAAGCCGAAAGGGCCATTCTGACAAAAAGATGTAAAAGTCTAAGCGATACGGTGCCAAGTGTCTTCGGACTAACACTAGCTGGAATCTGGCCCCTACATCTAACCTGATTAATTAATATTAGTTATTTTTCATCAACACATTTATTTCAAATTACTTTTTGTATCTATGTTAAAACCTATATCAAAACTGCCCAAAGTCTGTTAAGATTACCATGTGACCGAACTCGGACCGAGCTCTGTATGAACTCGGGCCGAACTCGGTCAAGAGAAATCCAAATAGAAGCTGGACAGTCGGGTTCCCTCTTTTAAACCTCACATCAAACATTATCTTCCTCATTCAAACAGCAGCAAAAGCCACCAGAAACCCTAACACTACCCACCATAATACTTCATCTTCCAAGCATCTCAAGGTCTTCAAACTTGGATTCGGAGCTGTCTCAAGGTTCTCTTCCACTTTCTCTACTCGATTTCGGTATATCTCTACTCTCTTCTTCACTTTCAAATTTCTATGGCTCCTAAAATTCTTTATGAGTCCAAAAAGAAGAGAAATGTTGGAGAAGCTTCCTCCTCTAATGTTCAAGAGGAAGGTTCTTTCTCTCTTTTTTCTTTTAGTTCTGCCAAGCCAGACAACGACTATTTTGATGAGTTTATTTTTGTCTCCCTTGATGCATCCAACGAGTGGTTCTCCGACTTTGTCGAAAGGACAATTTGTCCGGCCCCAAATCAAAATTATGCTATTTCATAATCACTTATCTATTTTTGAACACTTCAACGTAGAAGATTTAGTTCAATCAAGTTATCCTATCTATTGGAACACAATTCGAATATTTTATTGCAATCTCACGGTCACCAATGGCACGGTTAAATCTAAAGTCGGTGGGTTAGACATTGAATTTGATACCGATGATTTGGCTCTTATGCTTCATATTTCCAATGAAGGGGAAGCATTGGTGGATATCACCAAAGTTTGATTTCCTGCCTACATGACTTGATTTATTTCATGACTCGTTGTATGAACCAAATCCACATCCCAAAGGTCGCCTTCGACCAAAATTCATGAACGACTATTTTTATGACTTGCATCGGATGGTATTTTCCACTATTCTTCACAAACAAACTTCTACTGATGATATCACCTATCTTGAGCTTTCTTCCATTTATCACCTCCACTTTCAAGTTTCATTCAGTCTCCCTAAGACTCTTATCGCTGCTTTTGATATCGTCTTGGATGAGTGTTATCACGATGCACCACCTTCTTATCTTCATACGCATCGTCGAGTCGCTCCTACACCTGCAGTACAGGCTCCTCCACCACCTCCTCCTGTTGCTGACCCATCAGCTTGTTCAACACCTTCACATCCTCCCACAGGTGTCACTCTTGAGTCTCTTCAAGCCACGATGATGGATTAGTTTCAATCCATAGACTTTCGTACCATACTCCAGTTTCAGGCCATGACCAACACCATGAGGGACTTTAGCTACTGTTTTGCTCACAACCCTGGTGAAAATTCCCATGGTTCAAGATCCCTCGGTGCTTGGTTATCGAATTGATAATCCAGAGGCTCAAAGCTATTTCGACCGTTGTTGCTTGCTACGATCCACACCGTACTACTGAGTTCGGGAACCCTTCTCGGATGGCGGATGCTGATGACGATGAGGATGACATCTAGTGATACAGAGTCACTATTATGTTCTAGTTGCTTTTTTTTATATTAGTGATATGCTTCTTCAAAGCATTTTTAGTTATGTGTGATAGTTTGTATTTCAGTTTGGTATGTATTAGTCTACGCACTCTATGTATAAGTTTCCTATTTTAGCACTCTATATGCATTTCTAGTTATGTGATTTCTTCTATGTCATACTAGTTTATGCATTATTTATTTTTCTCTGTGCTGAGTATATTCTTATTTAGTATATTCTTATTTATGTCATTTTTATTATGTGACAAATGGGGGAGAATATGATACTTACTTGTATGAATACTTACTTCATTTTGCTTACTACACATGTTGCTAGATATGTCTTGCTAGATATCAAATGATCTAAAGACGGGACTTGGTCATCTATTGTGGGGGAGCAAATCGATACGCAAGCTAATGTACCATTTGTTAGCTACTTTCGTATCATACCAACATACTTTCGAACAAGCTGAATAGATGTCAAGTATCAATCATAGTTTTGTCAAATTATCAAAATGGGAAAGATTGGTGGCCCATATAGCCATGATCAACTTGATTTCAATAATTGACTTATTACTCTAACTTTGATATAAAAATCAAGAAGATTATAAATAATGACTACAGAAGACCGCATCTAATCGTCAAGTGAACTTTTTTTTATTTATTCTGTATTTTTTATTTATTGAGTCTAGATTGTTTTGTGAGTCGGAATCACTAGCAATTTAGAAGCCTATCCTCACAAAAATAGACCTAACTTTTATCCCAAACCAAACCAACATCCAAAAATCCTTTCTGAACCAAAATACCCAGAAAAGCTAGTAGCCGAACTCGGGCCGAGCTCCCCCCGAACTCGGTCACCTTGTATCACTCCTGGTCAGAAGGATTTTCTAGTCTTTTGGATCTCCAACATTTAAAAATTCAAACATTTACCCTAGCCGAGTTCTGCCCGAACTTTGGTTAAAAAATAACTATAAATAGAGAAAATTTGACATTTTACTCACTCATCTCATTCTTCATTTTCTCTATTCATTCTAAGCTTTCCTATTACAAAGAGCTTTTCAATCTTCACATTTCTAAGACAACTTTCATTCTTCTAAGTGTCGATGGTTTCGATTAGGAGTATTCAAGTTGTCACTACTAAAATCTACTCCATTAGCGACGTAAATTTAGCGATGTTAGTATAACGTCGCTAAATTGTGCACATTAGCGACGTTTAATAAAAATGTCGCTAATAGTTGCTACTAGCGACGAAAATAGCAACGTGACAATGACGTATATTAGTTACATGAGCTAGTCGTCGCGAAATGTCGCTACGACGTCGCTAATAGCGACTAATTTAGCGACGTTAGGATGAACGTCGCTAAATTCTAATTAAATTCCCCCCAACGATTCATTTCCCCATATTTTACTCTCTCACTCTCTCTCCTTCCCCCTCCGGCGCTCTCACTCTCTCCGGCGCTCTCACTCTCTCCGGCGACTCTCACTCCCTTCGGTGACTCTCACTCTCTCCGGCGACTCTCCTTCCTCTCCGGTACGTGACTCTCCCCCCTCTCTCTCTATTTTGGTTGTTGGTGGTTGGGGGGTGCGGGCGGCTGGAGGAGGGAAGCAGTGGGGGTGGGGGCGGCTGGGGGAGGGGAGCAGTGGGGAGGGGAGGGTTAGGGTTAGGGGTGGAGGTGAGGAGGGGGGCTGTGGGGAGGGTTAGGGTTAGGGGTGGTTGGTGGAGGAAGGGGGCTGGGGAGGGGAAGGGGGCTGGTGGGGGAGGGGGGCTGGTGGAGGAGGGGTTAGGGATAGGGTTCGGGTTAGGGTTAGGGGTGGTGTAGGAGGGGGGAGGGGTGCGGGAGGGCTTGGTCAGGGGTACCGATAGTGCCAAAAAATCTGATAATTTAGTAATAATTATTTATTTTTCGACACCGAAAAATGTGATACTCCGATTCGAAAGCACCGATAGTGTCGATATTTATAACAAATAGTTTTGTTGGTTGGTTAATTGGTAACATGGTGATCGAAACATATAGTCCCTACAGCCATTCGACTGGCGAGGTAGAAACTATGTAGCCGTAGATAAAGTTGACTGTCCTCTGACCCTCATCCCTCGGCAATGATGATACGACAACCTATCACTATATCTTTTAGTAGTAGATGATGTCTTTGTATTACATTATATGTGTTCATCTTGATTCTGTTATATCCTTCAGATACTAGATTCGATAAGAACATATACTAAACCATATGTACAGAACATAGATAATTCACACTAATGTATGCTAGAATGAATTTTAGGTTGTGTTCTGAGCCATCCGTTCTCACACTTAAAACATATATGAATTAGTACTGTGTGTCAATCTTTGTTTTTATATTTTCGGCGAACCCAGGGATTGGATTCTGTATTTTGTATTTTGGATTATGTATTTTGGCTCCAGCCCCAGCTCTATTTGTATTAATCTACGGTACGACATGGTGATCAGGACATAGTCCCTGCAGCCATTCGACTGGCGAGGCAGAAACTATGTAGCCATAGATAAAGTTGACTGTCCTTCGACCCTCATCCCTCGACAATGATGATATGACAACCTATCACTATATCTTATATAGTAGTAGATGATGTCTTAGTATTACATTATGTGAGTTCATCTTGATTCTGTTACATTCTTCAGATACTAGATACGATAAGAACATATACTACACCATATGTACAAAACATAGAAGATTCACACTAATGTATGCTAGAATGAATTTTGGGTTGTGTTCTGAGCCATTCGTCCCCACACTTATGGTCGTTACTGCAGAAAGTGCAGACTGACATGAACTGACGCACGAAAAGGGAGGGATCAAAGCTGTAACAAGTAAAGTTGTATTTTGGATGTTCTACTCTTGTAAGCTCTTTGTTCACAAAGCAAGATATAATGAATACAGAACAAATATCGAGTTTATAACTCTTGTAAGCTCTATACTTGAGTTACGAACTCAATACTTGTTATGTATTCTTTAATTATAGCTTGCTTTGTGAATAAAGTATTTACAAGAGTTCTTTTTCCAAAGCACAACTTTACTTGTTCCAGATTAGAGTCCCTTATTTTCGTGTGTCAGTTCATGTCGGTCTTCACTTTCTGCAGTAACTTCCTCCAATTAACCTCCATCCCTTGGCAATGATGATACGACAACCTATCTTGATTCTGTTATTATAGTAGATGATGTCTTAGTATTACATTTTGTGGATTTATCTTGATTCTGTTACATCCTTCAGATACTAGAATCGATAAAAACATATACTACACCATATGTACATAACATAGATGATTCACATTAATGTATGCTAGAATGAATTTTAGGTTGTGTTCTGAGCCATCTGTTCTCACACTTAAAACAAATATGAATTAGTACTGTGTGTCAATCTTTGTTTTTGTATTTTCGGTGAACCCAGGGATTGGATTCTGTATTTTGTATTTTAGATTTTGTATTTTGGCTCCAGCTCCAGCTCCATTTGCATTAATCTATGGTACGACATGGTGATCAGGACATAGTTCCTGCAGCCATTCGACTGGCGAGGCAGAAACTATGTAGTCGTAGACAAAGTTGATTGTCCTCCGACCCTCATCCTTCGACAATGATGATACGACAACCTATCACTATATCTTTTAGTAGTAGATGATGTCTTAGTATTACATTATGTGGGTTCATCTTGATTTTGTTATATCCTTCAGATACTAGATTCGATAAGAACATATACTACACCATATGTACAGAACATATATGATTCACACTAATGTATGCTAGAATAAATTTTGGGTTGTGTTCTGAGCCATGATTTCTCACACTTGGCAAAAAATTGAATATTCTGTATTTTATCTGCTTTCGAAAATGTACTCAAACGAGATGATGGTTACTTTAGTTAGCTTGATTATGTTACAATTATATTCTTTGTGAATATCGATCTTACCAGATGGCACCCATGACCCGAGCAGCGACACATCGTTTGAGGAAAACACAGAATGCTGAGGTGGCTCCTCCTACTGTTAAGGAGGAAGTGGCACCGGTAGCTAGTGAGACCGGGAGTTCTATTCATCCAGCACCTGCAGTGGACTGCATCTCTTTTGGCACCGTCGATCCCACTTATTCGAAGTGGTTGCATGATCATATCACTGAGCGTTTGCGTGAGCTGCGTGGTCGTCATTAGTGTAGTGTAGTTTTATGGACATATTTTGTATTGGACTATTAGTACTTATTACCAGCTGTACTTGCTTTATGAATATATTTTGTATTGGACTATCTACTAGTTTGTTTCTTTTTTGGAATTACAAAACATATATGAATTAGTACTGTGTCAATCTCTGGATTGTATCTCCAGCTTCAGCTCCATTTGCATTCTGGATTCTGTATTTTGTATTTTGGATTCTGTATTTTGGCTCTAGCTCCAGCTCCATTTGCATCAATCTATGGTACGGTATGGTGATCAGGACATAGTCCTTGCAGCCATTCGACTAGCGAGGCAGAAACTATGTAGCCATAGATAAAGTTGACTGTCCTCCGACCCTCATCCCTTGGCAATGATGATACGACAACCTATCACTATATCTTTTAGTAGTAGATGATGTCTTAGTATTACATTATATGGGTTCATCTTGATTCTGTTATATCCTTCAGATACTAGATTCGATAAGAACATATACTACACCATATGTACAGAACATAGATGATTCATACTAATGTATGCTAGAATGAATTTTGGGTTGTGTTCTGAGCCATCCGTTCTCA
>JANAVB010027985.1:30000-31833 GCA_029216955.1 Iris pallida
CCAGCTCGCCAAAGTCGCCGGGCCAAGCCAATCATGAACTCTGTCCCAATTCCACCCTGACATGTCCTCATCCCATAAGTCACGGGTCTTGCAACGTCGGAGTAATATCGTTGGGCCTGAGGATGTCGTCCCCCAACCAGCGTTCCTTGCATGCCTGCGAGTGACCATTGCCCAATGTCAAACGCAAGTGCAGTTCTGCGAGGTTTCGGCCCCGGATGATGCGCCGCCACGACGCAGGATCTGTTGTTGGCAGACGCAACTGTCAAGTGACAGAATCTGGAGTATCTCGTGCGCATGAACCTGGTCCAGATCGAATTCTTGGAGCGGAGTTTCCACCATAATTTAGCCGAGAGGGCGTCGACCATGTTGGCAAGCCTGTAGAATCCCAGGCCACCCTCATCAGTGGGTTGGCCATGGTAGCCCAACTGGCCCAGTGGTGCTTGTTCTTTCCCTCGAGATGACCCCAAAAGATTTGGCGAGGATGGATTCGATAGTATGGAGCACTTTGATGGGGGGCGAGCAAACCGCAAGGGTGTATATGGGGATGGAGGATAGGACATGCTTTTGAGATTAACTTACCTCCGGGGGAAAGGGTTTGTTGTGCCAGCCCTAATTTTCTGTCGAATCTTGCTCACCATGAGGTCGAAAATGCCAGAGTTCGTTCTACCGTACACCATCGGACAACCTAAGTAAAGGAAGGGGGTAAGCTGTGGAGAAGGAGGTCATGGTGGACAGCACAGTCAGTGAGTTCTATCGCTTTGGATAGGTGTAGATCATGCTCTTGCTGTTGTTAATTTTTCTGGCCAGAGCATCTATGTATTTAGCTAGAGTACTCATAACCACCTCAATGGCTCCAATCGCACCAGCGGAGAAAATGATGATGTCGTCTGCGTACGCAAGATGAGTTATGAGAGGGCAACCTGTCGTTGTGTGAAAGTGCTGGAATCCGGGGAATCGCGGCATGATTTTGAGGTTTCTGCTTAGGGCTTCAGCCGTGATGATGAAAATGGTGGAGGAGAGAGGATCTCCCTGTCTGACTCCGCGAGTAGCTTGAAGAAACCCTGAGCTTGTCCGTTGATGACGGTAGAAAACCAGGAGTTGTTGATGGATCTAAAGATGATGTCGATAACAGGTTTCGAGAAACCAAAGGCTCTGAACACCCATATCATGAACTGCCAGTCAAGACGGTCGTATGCTTTTTCCATGTCCAGTTTGATGGCGACGTTCCCCCTCTGGACAGAAATTTCAAGCAAGTGATCATCTCTTGCGCTAGAAGGATATTATCGGTGATATTACGCCCTTTGACGAAACTGCTTTGTTCTTCGGAGATGATTATGGGAGGTCTGACATTCTGGAGGCGATGATTTTAGAAATAATTTTGTTGGTGAAAGTGCATAGACTGATCGTCTGAAGTCTTTAAAGGTCTCCGGGTTATTTTTCTTGGGTATGAGGATGATATGGGCGGAAGATATAGATTTCGGGTACGTGGCTCCTTTAAAAAAAGCGGTAGCAGCCTCCCATAGGTTGGACTGAATGATGTCCCAGCATGTCTGGAAAACACCCCGTTGAACCCGTCTGAACCTGGGGCGCTGTTAGCATTAATGGACCATACAGCGGTCTTAACCTCGTCGACAGAGGGGGGGCAGATGATCTCGTTTTTCCTGTCGCAAATCAGAGAGGGATCTCGGACAGGAATTCGTCGTCTTTAACCACCGCCTCTTTGGAAAACATGTTGGAGAAGAAGTTCGTGGCTGCCATCTGAATGCTCTCCTGATCGTCAAGAATTTGACCATTTCCGTCGCCGATGCGATGGATCTTAAGAGAACTTCTACG
>JANAVB010027986.1:0-25000 GCA_029216955.1 Iris pallida
CATCCTGGACTCACTGGGAATTGGTTAGCGTTCCCACGGACCCACACGAGCAACCTCGAGTGATCCGACCACGACAAAGGCAGAAGAGCATCACTCTCGTGCGGGACAATGACACCACGTCACAGGCAGAAGCGTCAACCTCACGCGGGGACAAGGCCAAGAAAGTAACTGACGAAAACACAACCATTCAAACCAGATCCGCCACCAAGCGGAACAAAAAACCTCCACTAACAATAATGTTCAACATCCTATCGTAGAATGTCCGTGGCCTGGCGAACAAACCTACATTAAGGAGAATTTTGGCCTTCAGAAATATACGAGATGACATCCTCATTATTTGAACCCAAATCCCTCCCAATAGATTAAAATCTATCCAGTTGTAGCTAGGCTTCCCCCACGGCCATAGTAGACAGAAACGATATTTGGATCCTCTACACGAAGGATGTGAAAATCGGGGTCATCCAGGACTCCCGGCAGGCCCTCTCATGCTGGTAGGAACACTGAACGCACCATCCTATCAGCGGTCCACGACAGCTGTGATATTGCCGAACGAAAACATCTCTAAAACGACCTCATTGACATCCATCTCCACCACATCAACTCTTCTTGGCTGTACATCGGGGACTTTAACGCGATCACCTGCAGAGAAGAGAAAATCGGAGGACGGCCTCCCCCATATCGGTCATGCAAGACTTCAACAATTTTATCTTCAACGCTCATCTCACCACCTTACAGTTCATCGACAACGCTTTCACCTGGTGCAACATGCAGGAAGGCGACCGTCGTCAATACTCCCGCCTGGACAGGGCCCTCACAAACGACCACTGGCACGGAATAGAGATCATACCAACCTATCCCATCTCAACTCCTCTGAATCAGACCACATCCCTCTGCTGGTTGAAATTAAAAACAATACTAATCCATTCAAAAAGAACTTCCAATTCCTCGACTTCTGGACTGATCATCCCCAATTTCTTGGCATTGTCACAAAAGCGTAGAATCCCCCAATCCCCTATCGCGGGTGAGCAACAAGCTCCGAGCGATGAGGAAAGCTCTATCCAATTGGAGCAAACTTGCCTACGGGGTCATTTTTTAATCCGTGCGGGTAGCGGAGGACGATGTCACCCATACCGAAGCCTATTTTGTGTCGGAACGATCTACGGTGGCCAGGACAGCCCTGAACCTCACGAATGCTATGCTCAAATTCAGACTAAAAGTGGAAACCGATTTCTGGAAGCAGAAAGCGAGATTGAAATTGGACAGCGAGGGGGATAAAAACTCAAAATTCTTCTATGCCTGCATCAATAGCCGCAGACAGAAGCTATCGATCCACCGTATGGCAGACGACAACGGGAACATCATTACTGACCATAATAGCATCCAAGCAGCTGCTGCAGATTTTTACTCCAAATTATTCAACAAAGAGACGGTTCACAATGATAGACCTTTCTTGGACCAAATCCTCCGACTCATAAATGACACCGACAACACCCAGCTGGAACGTCCCCCGACTGTCGAGGAAGTGAAAGACGCGGTGTGGGCTCTGAACGAGCACAGTGCCCCCGGCCCGGACGGCTTCAATGTAGTATTCTTTCGTACCTGCTGGGATATTATCAAGCGGGACATCACCGATGCGGCTATCGCATTTTTCGAAGATGCTACATACCCCAAAGCCATTTCCAGCGCAAACCTCATCCTTATCCCGAAAAAAGATAACCCGGAGTCCTTTCGGGATTATTGACCCATTAGTCTTTGCACTTTCACCAACAAGATCATCTCCAAAATCATCGCTTTTCGAATGGCGGGGATTCTATCCAAGATTATTTTAGAAGAGCAAAGCGGCTTTGTGCGCGGAAGAAACATCCAGGACAATATTATGCTGGCCCAAGAGTTAATCACCTGCATGAAGTTTCCAGCAAGAGGGGGAAACATCGTCGTTAAGATAGACATGGAAAAAACTTATGACAGACTGGATTGGCAATTTATGATCTGGGTCTTCAGGGCTTTCGGATTCTCGGAAACTTGGACCAACACCGTATGGAGATCCATTAGCAACTCGTGGTTCTCCACGGTTTTTAGGCCAGGCCGACAGATTTTTCAAATCCAGTCGTGGCGTTAGACAGGGCGACCCACTTTCTTCTACCGTCTTCATCATAGCTGCAGATGCCTTGAGTAGAAACCTTAACAACATGGTCAGTACTCCAAACTTCTAACACTATCACACTTCCAGTGGATGTCCTACCATCACCCACCTGGCCTTCGCTGACGATTTACTTATCTTCTACTCTGGGAACGTTGGAGCGGTGGAAGTGATCCATAACACACTGCAGAGGTACTCCAGATGTTCGGGCCAGAAGATCAATCCTTCCAAAGGCGTTATCTATTCCCACCATAACATCAAGAGAGAGCACGCTATCAATCTCTCCTACTTAACATCATTCTCTGTTGCTTACCCCCAGTTCAACTACCTCGGTTGTCCCCTGGTTTACGGGAAATCCAACGCTCGCATCTTTGAGAACTTGATCGCTAGAATCAGAAAGAAACTTGAAGGGTAGCATAATGCCATATTATCCCCGGGTGGCAAGATGATCCTCATCAAACATGTGCTCACCTCCATCCCTATCCACACTCTGGCTGTGTGCTCCCCACCAAAGAAGGTTCTTGAATCGATCGAACAGATCTTCTGTAACTTATTCTGGGGGCATTGCAACGGTCAAGACAAGCATCACTGGGCTAGCTGGAAATCCATGGCTCGTCCTACTGAGGATGGGGGCCTGGGTTTTACCAAACTAACCCACATCGTCAAATCTTTCTCAATGTAATTGTGGTGGAAACTCTATACGGGCAAGAACTTATAGACCAGATTTATGAAGGCTAGGTACTTCAAACACATCCACCCATCAGTAGCCATATCCAACAGCAGATCCTCGGCGGCTTAGCGTCGTATCCTTATCGGCCGCGATCTCATCGAGCCTGCGATGAGACTCCAATTGGGAGCCGACAAGTCGAACCCATTCCTGGAGCGATGGACCGGGGACAGCTTAATCCCTAGTCTCACGGAGACCCCGAGAGATAGCAGAATCAGAGACTTGTGGAGCTACTCTACTAACGACTGGAAATAGAACAAAATTCGAGAATGGGCCGGTTATGAAGCGGTAGACAACATCCGCTAGAACAAAATTACTCTAGGTCGCAACGTCGATGCGCTTAGGTGGACGCTCGAAGCATTCAGGGTGTTTTCGGTGAGGTCGACGAGGACCGCTGTCCAAGGGATCGGATAGCCGCATCATCCTATCGCGCAATATTGGCAGACCCGTATCCCCAGGAAGTGGTCCATCCTCATATGGAGAGTCATTAGCTAGAAACTGCCTACTGACGAGATCCTCAACACTATGGTGATTAGCTTAGCGTCAGCCTGCAATTGCTGTCCTGATCGTTAAATGGAGACCATTGACCACATCTTTTGTCAAGGGACCCTTCCAGGCAATACTTGGAGGACCCTCAATCAGCTCTACAACATTGAGCCGGGTGGTGGACGCTTCCACGATCTGGCGACCGCTTGGGGTTCTGCCTTCCATGGCCACCAGATAGTCGCAGCGGCCGCCACGTGGTTGATCTGGAAAAATCGTAACAAGGCGAGATACGAAGGTCACAAATACTCAACTGATCAGCTTACTCGGAAAGTCTTCCGCCAATGCTGTAAACGGAGCACCCAATGCTCCAACAGTCCAAGAGCATTCTGGTCCTCGACCCACCCCTAGCTCTTGTTGGTTGAGCTCTTTCTATCCCTCTTTGATCCCTTTTGGTGGTATACTTGTATAGGCTTTGTCTTTTTTTGCCTTTTATACAGGGTCAGGCTTCGGCATTTTGAGCCTTGTTTAATAAAAGGAGGGGGGTTTTCAAAAAAAAATATTATATATATATATATATATATTATATATATATATATATATATATATATAGAAAGAGAAAAATATATATATATATATATATATATATATATATATATAAAGAGAAAAAGGATATGTATACATATATGGTAGAAATATTTGGATGTAAATCTAGAGACTACTACCCACAAGTCCAGAATCTAATTATCATGATAAAAACTCAGAAATTATAACTAAAAATCAGAAAATCAAAATATAACAAATCAACTCAATAATATATATATATATATATATATATATATATATATATATATATATATATATATATATATATATATATATATATATATATATATATATATATCAAAATTACCCGAAATGCAACTTGAGACCCAAATCGTAATATACACAACTAGAACCCGTGAAACATAGCAAACACAAAGGTATCTATGTGTGTGACGTGCTCGGGTACTCACGGGGTCGAACCCGTATTCGTATCGTGTCCACAGAGTGCGTATCGAAAAACCAAAATACGCGTGTCGAAACGTGTACGTGCATGTGCGTTTCGCCCGATTGGATGTCGCACGCACGCAAGAAGCCTCGTGCTCTTGCACATAGCTAGGTAGGGTCCCGGGCTAGGTCTAGGGTACACTGACATGACACCACGTCGTATCTACGCGACACAGGACACGCAGATCCAGTACGGCCTTTGCGCGCGCGCGCGTGCGTGCCCGTGGGCCTGTAACACCCAATTTTCCAGATGAGGTAATTTTGAAATTTTGTAATTATAATTATTATTTATTGATATTTATTTCACATTATGATTTTTGGTGATTTTTAATAATTTTTAAACTATTTAAAGTCTGGTTTAAGTCATGACTTGTGATTTTGATGTGCTGCCAGTGAAACCCTAGAGACTGCATGATCTAGAGCCTAACCATGTCATTAGAATGATTTAATTATCATTTTTAGCCTAGAGGTAATTTGGTTATTTTGACTTATTTGAATTATTTGATGATTTATTGAATTGGTGAATGCTAGTTTGACCTTGACTTGTTGAGACCTAGCGAACTAGCCTAGAAGCTAACCCTAGCCATGGTGACCCTAGTCTAACTTAGGTTAACCTACTTTTAGTCATTAGAAACTAATTTTGGATTAGGAGGATTAGTTTTAGTGAATTTAAGTCATGGCTTATGGTTTCATGAAATGACTTATGGTTTAATGATTGTTTGATCATGACTTACGCCCATGGGCCATTTTAGTAAACCCTAACCCTAATTATTGAGCCTATGACCAGCCACATAGGGATCCCTACCCTATATAAACACTTATTCATTAGGGCTTGCCTCTTTTATTTCATTCCAACACTTGGAGAAAGAGAGGTATTTTTCCTCCTTCCAAAAATCTCCATAAATCCATTTTTATTCCTTTTTAATCCTAGTTTCTTGCATTAGAGCCTAATTTCCTCCTATTTTCTGATTGTGGAATTTAATCCCAGCATTGGGACAATTTGGGAGCATTTGGCTAGCAAGGAAGAATCCCCCATTTGAAGCTTTTCTAAGCTTTTTGCACATATAGGTAAAAGGCTTTAAATTGATTTAAATTTCTGTTGTTTTTTGCATTTAGGGCTAGATCTAGTAATCCCCTAGCTGTCCCTGAAGTTTGGGTCAAATTTGTGTCCGTTTGGTGTCCGTATCGGACACGTGTCGTAGTGTTGTGTAGGTGTTTGATTAAATGCCACTTAGGAATTTATTTCCAATTTTTGTAAAATCAATTACATGAATTTATAGATCTAGATATTTATATTAACTTTTATGAAGATTAATTTAATTTTTGTGTCGATTTTGTGTCAAAATTGGGAGCGGACACGCTGCACGACACGCGTGTGCGCTGTCCTGCTACCCGTGTCCTATTTCTCACTGGACACAGTGTTTCGACACGCGAAACTTGGCATGGAGGTTGGGGCAGTGACTGACAAGTCACTTCCCAAGTTTCACGATACCTAGTTTCGTGTCGGACACGAAAATGCGTTCGTACGGGTCATGTACTGCACTGCACGAACACATTTTTCCTCACTGACACGCGAGTTATATCGACTCTGGACACGTTGTAGACACCTCGTGTTGACACGAGTGTGTAGCCCAACATGTGGGTTACACATAGACATGACCATGAGGCCCCACGTAGCTCGTGTCGACACTTGTATCGTTGTACGACGCTGCACTGTGCACGTGTATCAGTCGAGTTTTTCTCGACTGATACGGTATTCGTGCTATGTCCTGAGGACACGTGGACACGGTACAGGAACCTAGACACCTAGACCAACCCTAGGCAAACCTACACACATGTGCACGAGACACTTGGACACCTGTGTCGTGTCCTAGACCTAGGTGAACACGTGCACGAGGCCATACTGAACACTGTGTCTTCCTATTTTCCCTTATTCGATTTTGACACTTCGTGTCCAGTTCTAGGACACATAGACACCCTCCACATGTGCACACACATGTGGGACACCACTGTACACGAATTCATTGGGTTTTGATTTGTTTTGATATTGAATTTTGAATGGGATGAACTGTAATATCTGATACATAGGAACTGAACCTGGGATTCAATGAAAGTCGGGTTTCCTTGATCCTGGGTTTGGTTTTAGGATTCTAGGTTAGTTTTATGATGAGTGTAATAAGTTAGGGTTTATTTCATGAGTTGTTGTTTGTGTTTTATGTTCATATGATGCTTTGATTGGCCATTTCAGAATATCTGTTTAATTATAGGTTGTTCACTGATTTTCGAATGATAACCCAGTTGATATGCCAATTTCACATATTTAAACATATTGTTTCATCGCTATATATATAGACAACATGTTAGGTTCATCTATGAGAATTTGATTAGGTTTGTGAATTGCATTGAACTGCTAAAACTGTCAAGTGCACACATTGGTACACTGTTTTGAGTTTGACATGATGTTCCATCCACACACAAACTGAAAACTGAAATGAAAATGAATGTAAACCTGAGATTCACTAACAGAAATCTGAGATAGGACTGTTGCATGTGAACTTGAGAAGGGTTATTTGGTTTATAGGTTGAAAACTGAAAATGGATGAACTGAGTGTTCCCGAACCTGAGGATTTTTTTCCTGTATGAAAATGAGATGGGATTATAGGCTTTGAGTTTACATGTTGATTTTAAAACTAAAATGAACCCCATTCTCTGTTTTCCTGAACATAGACACACACACATGTATACCCTTAACCCTCTCTCTATCTCTCTATGTATGCATATATAAATATATAGATGAAAGTAGGTAGATATATGCATATATGTGGTGTTTAAATACATGAGAAATGAAACATAAGAAAAATGAGGTTTAGTTGAAAGATCAATATGAGTTTGATTTTGTTAAAACTAAGAGTTAAGACTGAATTTATGATATAACCTGAGATTTGGGGAACACATAAGAAACTGAAAATCCATTTCATTGTTGTTAAAACTAGTGAACCTGAGAACACAAACACACACACATATTCATGACAGGCCTACACACCCTCACCAATCTACACAAACACATATCACATATTCCACACTCCTCTCATTCACACACCTACGTGACACACATATGTGAGTATAATGCATAGAGCCCAATGTGAAATGCATTAAAATGGCATTGCCTATATAGATAATGTATATATAGCCTAATATGAAGATGGGTTAGCTTTGTACCATGTGTAGTGTAAACACATAACTAGTGTTGATTTCTTTTCTCATGTACACCTTCATGTTCACACCCACAAATAGCTTTACATGTTAGTTCCTTTCTCTTATATATATATATATATATATATATATATATATATATATATATTTTTTCAAACCCCTTTTTATTCAATCATAAGCAGTCAAAAGAAACCGTACATAATACAAGTCTAAAGTTCAGGAAACTCCATATGCGAGCATCTAATAGTAGCCTTCTTGATTTGTCTTTTAACTTCTGCAATCAACTGATCCAACGAGTAGCAGTAGGATTCATACCTCCATTTGTTGCGGTTTTTCCATAAAACCCAACATATAGCACCAACGATTAACTGCTTCACGTGTTTCTGCCTTCTTCTCCACCATGTTTGAAGCCTGTGTAGCACATCCAATCTATTAACCCGAACTCCAATTTTAGTTTGAAAGTAAAGCCACACATCCTTAGCTAGGTTCCCAGAGCTGAAAACATGTTGGATAGATTCCGATTGACGCTCAACACAGCAATGACAAGCAGAAGCTAACGAGAATCCCAACTTTGAAACATTATCATCAGTGGGAAGCTTATTGAAAATAAGTCTCCAGAGAAGAATAGACCACTTGGTCGGCATGCATTTATTCCAAGCATTGGCAAGGAAAACTTGTTGAGGAAACTGAGCCCTAATAAGACTCCAGGCCGATGCAATAGAAAAGTTACCAGTAGGGTTTTGGGTCCAGACCAACTGTCCCATACCATCTTCAGCAATAAATTCCTCACCAAGATCTCGACCTCTAATCAATCGCTTCCAGACATGCGACGCTGAAGACGTTAATTCGACATTGCTTGGATGGGAGGTAGCACAGTACTTAGCTTTAAAAAATGTAGCCCAAAGAGTATCAGTCGACCTCAGCTTCCACCAGAGCTTTACAGTCATAGCATCCAAGACGTCCCCCAGCCTACGCACTCCAAGACCCCCTTCAGGGATAGGTCGAGCCACTCTATCCCATTTAAGCCAAGAACGCTTAGGAAAACCATCTTTAGAGCCCCATAGAAAGCTATCAAACATACTTTCAAGACGGTTTAATACAGAAATAGGGGGGTTACTGGCTGATAAGCAATGAACAGGAATCGAAGTAAGGATAGACTTGATAAGCACAAGTCGACCCCCATAAGAAAGCAATTTGTTATTCCAGCCTGAGATACAAGAGCGAATTTTGCATATTAATTCTTCATACATACCAGCATTCCGACGCCCCGTAGCTATAGGACATCCCAGATATACAATAGAGCCTTGCATCAACTGATAGCCAGTCACTTGCTTAATCTCTGCAACTCTATCAGGGGGAATCTTCTCAGATAGGATCATAGATGATTTAGATGCATTAACAAGTTGGCCTGAGTTGGATTCATAGGAATGGATAACCTCCATCAGTAGCTTGATCGATCTCTTATCTGCTCCAGAAAAAATAAGAAGATCATCTGCATACGCAAGATGGGAGACCCTGGGGCACCCTCTTGGAGAATAAAATCCACTAAAACCATTTTTAGTGTTCAGATGAATAAGATTACGACTCAAAGCTTCTGCAGCAATAATAAAAAGAGCATGTGAGATAGGATCACCTTGGCGAATCCCACACTGTCCATGAAAGAAGCCTGAAGAACGGCCATTGATTAAAGTGGAAAACCAAATATTATCCACTAAATGAAGGATAAGAGTGCACCATTCATTGCTAAAGCCAAACTGTTTCATTATCCGAAGGAGGAAGGCCCAACTAACACGATCATAAGCTTTACTCATATCCAATTTGATTGCCAAATTGCCTCCCCAGTGCTTGTGATCTAGTTCTGCAATCATTTCCTGAGCCAGTAAAATATTATCCACAATTTTCCGTCCCCTAACAAAGCCACTTTGAGTAGGAGAAATAATTCGGGGCAATATATCAACAAGCCGTCTAGCCAAGAGTTTGGATATAATTTTGTTAACAAAATTACATAAACTAATAGGACGGTAATCAGATAGGGATTTGGGTTGTTTGATTTTAGGGATAGGTAAGAGATGAGTGCTTGTGAATGATCTAGGCAATGCAAATCCATCCATAAATAGACAAACCGCATCAAGGATGTCTGCTCCAATGATCTGCCAGCAAGACAAAAAGAAAGAGCCAGAGAACCCATCCGGACCTGCAGTACTGTTATGATCCATACTCTTGACAGTTGCTAACAATTCGTCCATAGACGGTTTAGCAGTTAATATAGCATTATCATCCGACGTAATAATGGCAGGAATATGTTGAAAGTAATCATCATTCATAACAGTGTGAGAGGGAGTAAAGATCTTACAGTAATAATCATTCGCCTCCTGTTGTATCTCAGGGAGAGTTGATATAAAACGGCCATCCGCAGCCTTAAGATGGTGAATATGCAGCCGATTCCTCTTAGACGAAACACACGAATGATAAAACTTAGTATTTTTGTCACCTTCATTATCCCACTTCACCCTTGCTTTTTGCTTCCAGTAGGAGTCTTCAATCCGTAACCGTTGTTTCAATTGAGCTCGAGCCAGAAGCCATTGGGGACGAAGAGATGGATCTAAAACACAATCGGCTTCCAAAGCAGTAACCAAGTCCTCAGCTTTCTTAACTTCCTGAAATATATCACCATAAGTAGATCGACTCCACGCAGAGAGAGCCTTCCTTGTTGCAGCAAGCCGAAGACCAACCCTTACCAAGCTGTTAACATGACCAACCGAGTGCCATGCTTTGTCCACCACAGGGAGGAAAGTATCATGATCTTTCCAAAATTGCAGGAAGCGAAAAGGATGGGGCGAGTTGGATTTGTCTGCTTCTAACAAAAGTAAGACAGGAGCATGATCCGAATCAGATCTGTTAAGGTAAGACACAGATGAACAAGGGACCCAATCCCACCATTTGGAATCCAGCAGTATACGATCTAACCGAGAGCCTTGTTTAGGAACTCCATATTGACGGTCCACCCACGTGAAGCAGCTTCCCGAATAGGGAACTTCAGAGAGGCCAGCAGAAACTTGAAAGTCAGAAAACTCCTTCATAGAGACAAAGCAAGGAGGAAGTCCACCAAACTTCTCGTCTTGCATTGTAATGGCATTGAAGTCACCCGCTACTAGCCATGGTTGGTTCCATCTAGAACGAAAAAGCAGAAGATGATCCCATAATACGCGTCTGCCTTCTTTAGTATTAGAGCCATGGACAGCAGATAACAGTGCAACCGAAGGCAAGAGAGGTGAGGAAAGAGAGACAGTAAGACACTGATCATGAGAATCTATCACAGCTAACTCAAAATCCGATCTAGCCATGATCCAAATATTACCCCTAGCATTCGAAAAGGAAGATTGAAATCCCAGTTTAAGTTGGTAAGAAAGGAGTTTATCACTGTTCACTTTAGGTTCTATAATAACCACAAGATGAACCTTATTAGTTCTGCAAAGAGATTTAAGGCGCTTGAGAGCCATAGGGTTGGCTATACCCCTGATATTCCAGCAGAGGAATTTAAACATCAGAGGAGGGCTGGGAAGAGGAAGTGTCTGTAGCCTTAGCTGCGGAGCGGAGGACACGAGTTGTTGGGGGGATTGGAGCTTTCTTTTTCTGTTGAGACCCTGGGAGGACTGCGGGGAGAGAACGCCTTTCGTCATTGGTATCCATACGGGTGGTAGGACCCAAGTTATCGTCTCCAGGATCACTGGGTAAGTCTTCGGTGGGCTCTTCAGGATCAACAGTATTTTGATCAGCTGCGTCAACTTCGTCCGCCCAGGACCTAATTTCACTTTCTTCAGCTTCATCAGCAGCCTGGGAAATAGACTGCTCAACAAGTTGACGTGGGGAAGAGGGATTAGACGTATGAGGAGATGACGGTTGCAGGGAGTTGACAGGAGAGGAATTGGCTGCGGAAATGTTAATAGTAGCAGTTGGTGGGGCCGCATTGGTAAGCTCACCCTGAGCAGAAGCGACAAACTGATCTGTCGGAAGCGGTGGATTAATGACAGGGTCATTCAATGGCAGTCTGGGGTTGGATGGCTCCCCTGGCTCTAAATGTGTGGTCCCCACCGACGTGGGAGTAGGGTCAATAATGATCTCTTTCTGTTTGTGTTGAGTAGGATGAACCACAGCAGTTGCAGTAGCTTTGCATAGATCTCTGGTATGGCCTTGATGTTTGCACAAAGAGCAATATTTTGGATGAGTTTCATATTCTATTTCCTGCATAAAAGAACGCCCATGAGGAAGATTAATACGAACAGCTGGCGGAAGAGGCTTACTAGCGTCCACCTCCACAAATACACGCGCCGTACTAGGACATGAAAAATCTTCAGTCGCTTTATCAAGTTTGAGCGGAGTACCAATACCCATAACGATAGAGAAGAGTGCATTCTTCGCAAAAAGTTGGTGAGGAAGACCCGGAAGAGAGACCCATGTAGGAGCAAGCGGCGATTCTTGGGATGCACAGAAATCCTTGGACCAGCGGAAAACCCGTATAGGAGCTTTAGCAACATACCAGATCTCTCTCGCCCTAAGACGTAAGAAGTCGATCTCAAGAGATGGCCGGACAATAATATGTTTCGAGTCGATCACCCCAACCTGCACCTCACCGGCGAATTGAAAGCCCATAAAGGCCTTACGAATCGCATCGATGGGTGGACGGGTATGAGAGAACTTTCCAATCAGCGAGAATCAAAAGGGTTGTATCAGGATCTGCTCATCTTCTTCAGAGAAGGAGACAACAGGAACTCCCTTAGAAAATGAAGGACTTCTAACAGAGATCGAAGGGGCCATCGGTGGCATCCCTACAACCTCCGCGAAGGATTTCGACGCCATGAACCGTCAAAACACGATGGTCAAATGATCCAGTCGTGAGGGAGACGCCGGCCCGGCCAAAGGCCAAGCCGGAGTCTAGTGGATTAGGGTTTCACGGCGCGGCGCTCTCTCAGGAAGAGAGAGAGCGATCCCTATCTTCATATATATATATATATATATATATATTTATATATATATAATGTTGAATATAAAAAAATATATACAATGTTGAATATGCATGAAAGTGATGTATCTTGATATGTGACTTGTATGGCTTGTATAGCCTTGGATTGGTGTGTGTGAATGCTAGGGTAGACAAGGTTAGGCCTAGTGAGACTTCATTGAGTCTCGGTTGACCCAGTTGACCTAGCTTTGACTTGATAGTTGACTAGAGTTGACCAAGTTTGACTTTGACCTAGATTGGCCTAGAAATTATGTAGATTGCATCATAAACTTCATTTGTCTTATTTTAAGCATATTATAACCTGTATTACTCTGTTTAGGATATTGTGACTCCGGTGCAGACATCTGATATTACACTACTCTTTTTAGAGTAGCAGGCGAGTACATTTTCTGATAGTTCTTTCATTTATTTGTCAATTACTGTACTTCAGTTCTAGTTAGCTGTATGTGATTCTCTGTTACAAACACGTATTGTTATTTCTGAATTCTTGTATATGACACACATACATACTCGTCTTACCTCTATTATTCGAATCACCATACGAATCACTATTCGAACCACCTTTTTGTATCTTTATGTGCTGGTTGGACTTTTATTCGATTGATGTGTCGGATTTTGGATTCATTGTATTAGATGGGCGAGGAAATACTTGATTAGACATATGAACATTCCCACTATTCGAACCACCCCCTGTGAATGATATTCGAACGATAGCCATCCCACACTTGGCCAGGTGTGCGATGTGCCGGATTTACCCATAGCCGTTTACATGTCTATCTAAGTATTTTAAAACACACTTGGAGAATTTATTCGAATCATTGTTTGACTACTATTCGAATCACTATTCGTATCACCTTATTCGAATCACCTTATTAGAACAATGATTAGAATCACATTCGACTCATCTTGTACTAGACTCACATTGGGATTACACTCGACTTATATTGTACTGTCTGAACTTATTATGTTACTCTAGTTCAGCTAGATCTTATTTTACATTCTTCATTGCTATGTTTCTCTTCTTGTTTAGTTACCTTACTTTCTTTGTACCTTAACTGCTCTCTACATCATTACTCGTACAAACTGCCATATTCATCAATACAACTGTCTATAACTGCTTTATAGTTCTCTGTCATTTACTTGGGATTTCTTGATGAATTGTACTCGTTCATGTCCTGACTGGACCTGTTGAAAATATTACAGATGCTTGTCCTGTGGATATTTGCCCTACTTGTCTTGGAGCAGGAGATGGCTTAGCTACCTATGGCCCCGACACTCAGGAGTGATCGGGAGACTAGCTAGTAGACTTGGTTTAGATTTTTATGTTTTAGAACTTGAATTGTAATAACTGAGATACGAGTTTGCATTTGAGTTTGTTTGAGATATTATTATTTAGTAGTTTATAAATGTTGTTAGTTAGTCTTTAGTTATAAACTTCTGTGTTATCTTATCGTGCTTAGACTGTGATTGAGATTTTATTATATCTATACCTGTCCTCCGTTCGGAGTTGAGATTTGACAAGTACATTATATAATTGCGTGAGTTGTTGATTAGATAGTAACCTAGGACAGCGTTCTACCGTCGACACTGCGGCGTAGGCTGGACGTACCCCCTTCTCGTGCCCCTACACAGGGTACGGGTCGTGACACGTGTTTAATGGTGGCCCATGCAGGTCGAGTTTATGTAGTGGTATTCAAACTAGAGTATCACTACAGTCTGTGATAGGATTTGAGAGATAGGTTTAAACGGAGAGGTACTCAATCACAGTTAGGAAAATTTTGCTTTAAATCATGCCATCTACATATCGTACTGATTTATCTTCTTTGAAATAAACTGTCCTCCTTTGATTATATAGATTCTTGCTCAGTATTGACTTCCTTGTTCGATCTGTCTTCAGAATGGTGGAGACACGATCACATCGCTCTGGTGCAGCAGTTGCTGTAGAGGGGACTGCCATCTCTCAGCCAGTTCAGCAGGGTCAGGAGGCTGCAGCTCCTGCCACCTCTACTCATATTGGGACTTCAGCAGCAGCAGGGGGTATGCCTCCACCAGCTCGGAGGCAGGACCCAGTCATCCCAGAGATGCAGTTCCAGCAGCCGCCGTCTACTGGACATGTGGATGCGGCACAGATGTTCGCTTACTTCCAGCAGTTTATGGACCGGCAGCAGGCCCAACAGGACAGGGGCATGGAGTTGGCCCTTATGGCAGTCGCAGCTCGACCAGTGGTCTAGCAGTCGAGGACACCGGGGATAGAGCAGTTCCAGAAGATGAGCTCCAGAGACTTCCTAGGGACAGAGGGGATTTTATATACGGATGAGTGGATCGAGCACATAGAGGAGATCTTCCGCTTGGCCCGGATACCGGCAGATCTCCAGATAGAGGCAGCAGCTAGTCGGATGCGAGACCTTGCTCGCACCTGGTATCAGTCAGACCCCAGGGTGGGAGTAGCTGGACAGTCCTGGGAGGAGTTCAAGGGCTTCTTCAAGAAGAAGTTCTTTCCAGATTCAGCGCTTCGAGCCTTGGAGTCGCAGTTCGAGAGCTTAGTTCAGGGGAGCCTGTTAGTAGAGGAGTACGCTGGGGAGTTCGGCCGCCTCGACAGATTCGTAGAGGGCTTGAGCGAGACGGCGAAGGCCCAGAGGTTCCGGAAGGGTCTGGTCAAGGAAGTCAAGTCCTTGACCAAGGGCAACAGGGATGCCCCTTTTGAGGAGATTTTGACGAGAGCCTTATTGGCTGAGGATGATCTTGAAGCTTAGGCTCAAGAGGGGATGAGACCCAGTTGGGGACAAGAGCAGCGGAGGCCAGGCCAAGAGGCCTCACGTACAGATTCAGCAGATGCAGGCACCGGTAAGAGTACAGCAGGCACAGCATCAGCCTAGAGGGCAGGACCACACAGTACAGACTTTTTCTTACTGCAAGAGGGCAGGGCACGTTTGGGAGACTTGTTATAGGAGGTGGAAGGTTTGTCTGTTCTGTGGATCCGCTGCTCATCAGGTCAGGGATTGCCCTACTGCACCCGTATATGACGGAGCACCGGGTCAGAGAGAGGGAGCTAGGCCACCTGTAGAGCAGCACCATGCCCAAAGGGGTGGAGCTTTTGCGATGGCAGTCGAGGAGACCGATGCTGCAGGTGATGGGTTAGAAGGTTCGTCTTTCTGTTCTTCTTCTCCACTTTTATGTGTGATTTCCATTAGTACCTGCCAGGATATTGCTTGTGATTGCTAGATAGTGTAGCTACCCTGTTCGAGACTATGAAATCATGACCTGTAAGATTATGTTTGCAGGATTATCTCTTGACCTTGGTTGTTTGGGTTTGACCTAGAAGGGGTGCGATAATTTTAATTTCGAGGACGAAATTTTTCTAAGGGGGTAGGATTGTAACACCCAATTTTTCAGATGAGGGTAATTTTGAAATTTTGTAATTATAATTATTATTTATTGATATTTATTTTATATTATGATTTTTGGTGATTTTTAATAATTTTTAAACTATTTAAAATGTGGTTTAAGTCATGACTTGTGATTTTGATGTGCTGCCAGTAAAACCCTAGAGACCGCATGACCTAGAGCCTAACCATGTCATTAGGATGATTTAATTATCATTTTTATCCTAGGGGTAATTTGGTTATTTTGACTTATTTGAATTATTTGATGATTTATTGAATTGGTGAATTCTAGTTTGACCTTGACTTGTTGAGACCTAGCGAACTAGCCTAGAAGCTAACCCTAGCCATGGTGACCCTAGTCTAACATAGGTTAACCTACTTTTAGTCATTAGAAACTAATTTTGGATTAGGAGGATTAGTTTAAGTGAATTTAAGTCATGGCTTATGGTTTCATGAAATGACTTATGGTTTAATGATTGTTTGATCATGACTTAAGCCCATGGGCCATTTTAGTAAACCCTAACCCTAATTATTGAGCCATGACCAGCCATATAGGGATCCTCACCCTATATAAATACTTATTTATTAGGGCTTGCCTCTTTTATTTCATTCCAACACTTGGAGAAAGAGAGGTATTTTTTCCCCTTCCAAAAATCCCCATAAATCTATTTTTATTCCTTTTTATTCCTAGTTTCTTGCATTAGAGCCTAATTTCCTTCTATTTTCTGATTGGGGAATTTAATCCCAGCTTTGGGACAATTTGGGAGCATTTGGCTAGCAAGGAAGAATCCCCCATTTGAAACTTTTCTAAGCTTTTTGCACATATAGGTAAAACCCTTTAAATTGATTTAAATTTCTGTTTTCTTTGCATTTAGGGCTACATCTAGGAGTCCCCTAGCTGTCCCTGAAGTTTGGGTCAAATTCGTGTCCGTTTGGTATCCGTATCGAACACGTGTCGTAGTGTTGTGTAGGTATTTGATTAAATGCCACTTAGGAATTTATTTTCAATTTTCGTAAAACCAATTACATGAATTTGTAGATCTAGATATTTATATTAACTTTTGTGAAGACTGATTTAATTTTCGTGTCGATTTCGTATCAAAATTGGGTGCGGACATGCTGTACGACACGCGTGTGCGCTGTCCTGCTACCCATGTCCTATTTCTCACTGGACACAGCGTTTCGACACGCAAAACTTAGCATGAAGGTTGGGGCAGTGACTGATAAGTCACTTCCTAAGTTTCACGACACCTAGTTTCGTGTCGGACACGAAAATGCGTTCGCACGGGTCATGCACTACACTGCACGAATATGTTTTTCCTCAGTGACACGTGAGTCGTAACGACTCTGGACACGTTGTGGACACCTCGTGTTGACACGAGTGTGTAGCCCAACACGTGGGTTACACATGGACATGACCACGAGGCCCCATGTGGCTCGGGTCGTGTCCACGAGATACTTGCATCGCTGTACGACGCTGTACTGTGCACGTGTATCAGTCGAGTTTTTCTCGACTGATACGGTATTCGTACTGTGTCCTGAGGATATGTGAATACGGTACAGGAACCTAGACACCTAGACCAACCCTAGGCGAACCTACACACGTGTTCACGAGACACTTGGACACCTGTGTCGTGTCCTAGACCGAGGTGAACACGTGCACGAGGCCATACTGAACACTGTGTCTTCCTGTTTTCCTTTATTCGATTTTGACACTTTGTGTCCAGTTCTAGGACACATGGACACCCTCCACATGTGGGACACCACTGTACACGAATTCATTGGGTTTCGATTTGTTTTGATATTGAATTTTGATTGGGATGAACTGTAATATCTGATACATAGGAACTGAACCTGGGATTCAATGAGAGTCGGGTTTCCTTGATCCTGGGTTTGGTTTTAGGATTCTAGGTTAGTTTCATAATGAGTGTAATGAGTTAGAGTTTATTTCATGAGTTGTTGTTTGTGTTTTGTGTTCATATGATGCTTTGATTGGCCATTTCAAAATATCTGTATAATTATAGGTTGTTTACTGATTTTCGAATGATAACCCAGTTGATATGCCAATTTCACATATTTAAACATGTTGTTTCATTGCTATATATATAGACAACATGTTAGGTTCATGTATGAGAATTTGATTGGGTTTGTGAATTGCATTGAACTGCTAAAACTATCAAGTGCACATATTGGTACACTGTTTTCAGTTTGACATGATGTTCCATCCACACACAAACTGAAAACTGAAATGAAAATGAATGTAAACCTAAGATTCACTAACAGAAATCTGAGATAGGACTGTTGCATGTGAACTTGAGAAGGGTTGTTTGGTTTATAGGTTGAAAACTGAAAATGGATGAACTGAGTGTTCCCAAACCTGAGGATTTCTTTCCTGTATGAAACTGAGATGGGATTATAGGCTTTGAGTTTACATGTTGATTTTAAAACTGAAATGAACCTCATTCTCTGTTTTCCTGAACATAGACACACACACATGTATACCCTTAACCCTCTCTCTATCTCTCTATGTATGCATATATAAATGTATAGATGAAAGTAGGTAGATGTATGCATATATGTGGTATTTAAATACCTGAGAAATGAAACATAAGAAAAATGAGTTTTAGTTGAAAGATCAATATGAGTTTGATTTTGTTAAAAACTAGGAGTTAAGACTGAATTTATGATATAACCTGAGATTTGGGGAACACATAAGAAACTGAAAATCCATTTCAATGTTGTTAAAACTAGTGAACCTGAGAACACAAACACACACACATATTCATGACAGGCCTACACACCCTCACCAATCTACACACACACATATCACATATTCCACACTCCTCTCATTCACACACCTATGTGACACACATATGTGAGTATAATGCATAGAGCCCAATGAGAAATGCAATAAAATGGCATTGCCTATATAGATAATGTGTGTATAGCCTAATATGAAGATGGGTTAGCTTTGTACCATGTGTAGTGTAAACACATAACTAGTATTGATTTCTCTTTTCATGTACACCTCCATGTTCACACCCACACATAGCTTTACATGTTAGTTCCTTTCTCTTATATATATATATATATATATATATATATATATATATATATATATATATATAATGTTTAATATATAATGTTTAATATGCATGAAAGTGATGTATCTTGATATGTGACTTGTATGGCTTGTATAGCCTTGGATTGGTGTGTGTGAATGCTAGGGTAGACAAGGTTAGGCCTAGTGAGACTTCATTGAGTCTAGGTTGACCCAGTTGACCTAGCTTTGACTAGATAGTTGACTAGAGTTGACCAAGTTTGACTTTGACCTAGATTGGCCTAGAAATCATGTAGATTGCATCATAAACTTCATTTGTCTTATTTTAAGCATATTATAACCTGTATTACTCTGTTTAGGAAATTGTGACTGGTGCAGACATCTGATATTACACTACTCTTTTCAGAGTAGCAGGCGAGTACATTTTCTGATGGTTCTCTCATTTATTTGTCAATTACTGTACTTCAGTTCTAGTTAGATGTATGTGATTATCTGTTACAAACACATATTATTATTTCTGAATTCATGTATACGACACACATACTTACTCGTCTTACTTCTATTATTCGAATCACCATACGAATCACTATTTGAACCACCTATTCGTATCTTCATGTGCTGGTTGGACTTTTATTCGATTGATGTGTCGGATTTTGGATTCATTGTATTAGATGGGCGGGGAAATACTTGATTAGACATGTGAACATTCCCACTATTCGAACCATCCCCTATGAATGATATTCGGACGATAGCCATCCTACACTTGGCCTGGTGTACGATGTGCCGGATTTACCCATAGTCGTTTATATGTCTATCTAAGTATTTTAAAACACACTTGGAGAATTTATTCGAATCATTGTTTGACTACTATTCGAATCACTATTCGTATCACCTTATTCGAATCACCTTATTAGAACAATGATTAGAATCACATTCGACTCATCTTATATTAGACTCATATTGGGATTACACTCGACTTATATTGTACTGTCTGAACTTATTATGTTACTCTAGCTCAGCTAGATATTATTTTACAGTCTTCATTGCTATGTTTCTCTTCTTGTTTAGTTACCTTACTTTCCTTGTACCTTAACTGCTCTCTACATCATTACTCGTACAAACTGCCATATTCATCAATACAACTGTCTATAACTGCTTTATAGTTCTCTGTTATTTACTTGGGATTTCTTGATGAATTGTACTCATTCCTGTCCTGACTGGACCTGTTGAAAATATTACAGATGCTTGCCCTGAGGATATTTGCCCTACTTGCCTTGGAGCAGGAGATGGCTTAGCTACCTATGGCCCCGACACTCAGGAGTGATCGGAAGATTAGCTAGTAGACTTGGTTTAGTTTTTTATGTTTTAGAACTTGAATTCTAATAACTGAGATACGAGTTTGTATTTGAGTTTGTTTGAGATATTATTATTTAGTAATTTATAAATGTTGTTGTTTAGTCTTTAGTTATAAACTTCTGTGTTGTCTTATCGTGCTTAGACTGTGATTGAGATTTCAATATATCTATACTTGTCCTCCGTTCGGAGTTGAGATTTGACAAGTATATTATATAATTGCGTGAGTTGTTGATTAGATAGTAACCTAGGACAGCGTTCTACCATCAACACTGCGGCGTAGGATGGACGTACCCACTTCTCGTGCCCCAACACAGGGTGCGGGTCGTGACACGGCCCGTATCGAGCCACGTAGCTCACTACACAAGCCACGGTGAGACTTGGGATCGAGTCCCTGGGTAGGCTAGGTATAGGGCTTTATGCTCGTGCTCCTGGAATAGGTCTTCGATGCGTCGTGTACGCCTACGAAGGCCATCTCAACGGCAATTTTCAGCCACGTGCATAGTGCGGGCTGAACCGTGCACGTCAGATTTCTCCGTGCACGCTCCACAAAATGTCGTAAAATTATAGAAGTACGTGGGCAAAGGTTTCCCCCACGCATCCATAAAATTTCACGCGAAATAGAGCCCTGTGTGTCGAGTTATGACGCACAGACAGCAGGGCATTCATGGGCCGTGCATGGCTCCTCGTACAGCATGTTCGTGTCCGTTTTGGACACGAACACGAGCCCAAAACGTGTTGAAAACTAGGGTTTCAAGGTCCTTATGTCTAAGGCTATCAAAACATATAAATAGTTCAGAAATTAACCTGTTTTACTTCATTGGGTAATTATGTCGAACATCTATTAAAACTTTCCGATACGTGTCCGATACGCATATCGAACGGACACGAAACCGAACGAAACTAAACCTACAGGTCGAGGGTACCTAGATGCATGCTAATATGACGAAATTTTAGTAGAAATAATGGTAGAACGAGGTTTACCTATTGAGAGTTGGAATCTCAATGAAAGTGAATCCTCAAGCGCTTTGACGACCAGTTTCTCCCGAACAACGTCCCCAAATCCTTGCTAGCAATGCTCTAGCAAGTTCCTCTCCTCCCAATGGTCACAACGTAATTCATTTGACACGAATCGGATGCCGGATGAGAAAATAGTGTTTTTGGAGAAATTGAGAAATAAGGGTTTGTAAAGGGGTATCAAAGCCATGCATATGCTTATGTAGGGATGGGGGCTGCTGCTATGGCCGGCCAAGGGGAGTTAGATTAGGGTTAGGGTTTTCTTATGGGCCAAATGCACTTCCAAGTTAAGTTAAAAAGTCCATTAGTCAAAAGGCAAAAAGGCCAATTGACTTAAGCCCTTAAATTAACTCCAAAAGTTTCCTAATTCGGCCGAAAGCCCAAATTAAGTTTCTAGTTATCATATTAAGTCTCATGAGTCATGTTGGGCCTCTAACTAAGGTTAAACAAGTTGTTAGTCTAATACCCATTAATACTACTTATTAAATTCAGGAAATCACATAATTATTCAAATGACTAAAATACCCTTATATAAAAAAGTGAGTGTGACAAATCTACCCTCCTTAAAATAATTTTGTCATCTAAATTAAAGACAAAACTGAACAGATAAGAAGGTTAGAAAATTATACCTCAAGACTGAAAAAGATAATAGTATTGCTCGCGCATCTCATCCTCCCTCTCCCAGGTAGACTCACTTGGAGAGTGATGCCTCCACGCTACGCGAACCAAGGGTATCGTCTGGTTCCTCAGCACCTTCTCTCATCGATCTAAAATCATCATAGGCTGCTCTGGATAACTAAGAGTAGGGCCCACCTCGATCTCGGAATAATCCAGTACATGGCTGAGATCTGCCATATACCGTCTCAACTGTGACACGTGACATACGTTGTGGACTCCCTCTAATACAGGGGGAAAGTCTAGTCTGTATGACACATCACCGACTCTTCCGTTGATAACGAAAGGTCTGATGAAATGCAGACTAAGCTTTCCACCTCCACCAAAGCGAATAGTACCACGCGTCGGAGATATCCTCAGGAACACCAGATCTTCAACCTAGCAGAAACATGGTCTCAAACTTAACTAAAACAATCACATGATCAATAAAATCATAAAACAACAAAATCCTAATCCTAAGTCGAAGCTGTACCTCAAACTGTAAAGGTCTTCGATGGCTATCGGCCAATGCTGTTGTCTGTCCTACACCACGCGAAGTCGATCTCTGATGAGCTTCACCTTTTTGGCTGCGTTAACAACCATCTTAGGTCCTAATAAAGCTCGCTCTCTAATGTCATCCCAAGATAAGGGTGTATGACATCTACGCCTGTACAGTACCTCGAAAGGTAACATCCCAATGCTGGCCTAAAAACTGTTGTTATATGCAAACTCCACCAAATGCAAATAATCCTCCCAGGAACCTCCAAGATCCAGAACACAAGTTCGCATCTTGTCCTCGAGTGTCTGAATAGTCCTCTCTGACTGTTCGTCCGTCTGAGGGTGGTATGCAGTACTAAACTTGAGCTGAGTGCCCAAACTTGTTTACAGACTCCGCTAGAAATAGGAAGTAAAGTGACTATCCTGATCCGAGATAATGCTCATCGGAACTCCGTGTATCCTAACAATCTGTCACATATACATCTCTGCTAGCCTCTCAGTAGACGTACCCACTTTAAATATCAAAAAGTAGGCTGATTTGGTCAACCTGTCTACGATGACCCAAATCGTATCTTTCCCTCATTGTGTACACGGTAATCCAGAAACAAAGTCCATCGTGATGTGCTCTCACTTCCACTCCGGAATGAGCAATGGCTGTAATAGTCCTTCAGGCCTCTGTCTGCCTTAACCTACTGACAGACTAAACTTTTGGCTATGAAGCGTGCTACCTTCCGATTCATCCTACACCACCATATATGCTCCTTCAGATCCATATACATCTTGTTCGCACCTGGATGCATAGAGTACTGAGAACGATGGGCCTCCTGCATGACCTGCCCCCGAAGGTCTCCACTAGGCACACACAGTCTGGAACCGTGCCTCAATGTGCCATCCTCTGCAATGACAAACTCATCCACAAGTCCTGCTCGAGCCCGCTCTCGAATACACCGCAGAGTAACATCGTCGAACTAAGTCGATTTGATCCTCTCCATCATGTTCAACTGAATCTGCAGTCCCCACATCTCCATCTCAACTCCTGGCATTATTACCTCGATTCCTAGGCTCTCCAAATCTGCTAACAAGTGACGATCCATCGTCAAATACATGGCCACTGGATACTTACTCAAGGCATCGACAACTACGTTGGCCTTCCCCGGATGATACTGCAATGAAATGTCGAAGTGCTTCATCAACTCCAACCATCTACGCTGCCTTATGTTGAGCTCCTTCTGTGTAAACACATACTTCAAGCTTTTATGATCTGTGAAGATCTCTACACGCTCTCCGTATAAATAGTGCTTCCATAACTTGAGAGCAAAGATAACTGCCACCAACTCTAAATCATGGGTAGGGTAGTTCTTCTCATGCATGCGTAATTGCCTGGATGCATAGGCAATCACCTTCCCATCCTGCTGTAAGACACAACCCAGACCCTTTCCTAAGGCGTCACTATAGATAGTGAACCCGCCTGATCCTGATGGCAATGTCAGAATCGGGGCTGTCGTCAGTCGCTTCTTCAACTCATCAAAAGCAACCTAATTTTCCTTTGACCAGATAAACTTTGAGTCCTTCCGGGTTACCCTAGTCAATGGCTATACAACCCGGAAGAAATCCTGAATGAACCTTTTATAGTAGCCTGCCAATCCCAGAAAGCTCCTGATCTCCGCAACTGAATTCGGTGCTGTCCACGCCTCAACTGTTCTAATCTTCTTCGGGTCTACTGAGACCCTATCTCCGGTCATAATATGACCTAGGAAATCTACTCGATCCAGGAAGAACTATCACTTCGAGAGCTTGCCATAAAGCTGCTCCTTCCTAAGAGTCTTCAGAACTACTCTTAAGTGCTTCTCGTGCTCTTCTGGGGAATTCGAATACACCAAGATATCGTCGATGAACACCACCACGAACTTATCAATGTACTGGTGGAACATCTTGTTCATCAGGTTCATGAACACCACCGGGGCGTTAGTTAACCCAAACGGCATCACCATGAACTCAAACTGGCCATACCGTGTCCTGAATGCTGTCTTTGGAATGTCCTCATTCTTTACCTTCACTTGATGGTAACATGACCTCAGATCAATTTTGGAGAATACTGTCGCTCTGCTCGACTAATCGAACAGATCATCGATCCTTGGCAGCGGGTACTTGTTCTTGATCGTGAGGTTGTTGAGTGCCCTATAGTCGATACACATCCGTACCGACCTATCCTTCTTCGGCACAAAGAGTACTGGTGCACCCCATGGTGAAGAACTCGATCAGATGAAGCCTTTCTCCTGTAACTCATCCACCTGCTTCTTCAAATCTATTAGCTCGCTCTTGTTCACTCTATAGACGTGCTGAGATATCGGCTCTACGTCGGGCACCAAATCAATAGAGAACTCTACATCTCTGTCCAGAG
>JANAVB010027986.1:30000-47418 GCA_029216955.1 Iris pallida
GTGTCCATGGAGTGTGTATCAACTGAAATACACCTATCGGAACGTGTACGTGCAGGCGCGTTTCATACGATTGGATACTGCATGCAATGCGAGAAGCTTCGTGCTCGTGCACATATCTAGGTATGGTCCCGGGCTAGGTCTAGGATACACTGACATGACAGTACATCGTGTCTACGCGACACAGGACACGCAGATCCCACACGGCCTGTGCGTGCGTGTGCGTGCATGCCCGTAGGCACGTGTCGAGCCACGTGGCTCGCGTCACAAGCCACGGTGCATCTCGGCATCGAATCCCTGGGTAGCCTAGGTATAGGGCTTTGTGCTCGTGCTCCTGGAATGACTCCTCGATGCGTCGTGTTCGCATACGAAGGCCGTGTCAGCGACGATTTTCAGCCGCGTGCACAGTACGTACTGAACCATGCACGTCAGATTTCTCCGCGCACGCTCCATGAAACGTCATGAAATTTTAGGAGCACGTGGGAAGAGGTTTCCCCCATGCATCCAAAAAATTTCATGCGAAGTCCTGTACGTCGAGTTATGATGTACAGACAGCAGGGCATGCACGGGCCGTGCATGGACCCTCGTGCAGCGTGTTCGTATCCGTTTTGGATACCGACACGAGCCCAAAACGTGTCAAAAACTAGGGTATCAAGGTCCTTATGTATATGGCTATCAATACATATAAATAGTTCAAAAATTAACCTATTTCAATTCATTGGATAATTATGTCGAACACCTATTGAAACTTTCCGATACGTGTCCGATACGCATATCGAACGGACACGAAACCGAATGAAACTAAACCTACAGGTCGAGGGTACCTAGATGCATGCTAATATGAAGAAATTTCAGAAGAAACAATGGTAGAACGAGGTTTACCTATTGAGAGTTGGAATCTCAATAAAAGTGAATCCTCGAGCGCTTTGACGACCAGTTCCTTTCGAGCAACGTCCCCAAATCCTTGCTAGCAATGCTCTAGCAAGTTTCTCTCCTCCCAACGGTCACAACGCAATTCGTTTGACGTGAATCGGATGCCGGATGAGAAAATAGGGTTTTTGGAGAAATTGAGAAACTAGGGTTTGTAAAGGGGTGTCAAAGCCATGCATATGCTTATGTAGGGATGGGTGTGCTGCTATAGCCGGCCAAAGGGAGTTAGATTACGGTTACTTTGCTCATAGGCCAAATGCACTTCTAAGTTAAGTTAAAAAGCCAATTAGTCAAAAGGCAAAAAGGCCAATTGATTTAACCCCTTAAATTAACTCCAAAAGTTTTCTAATTCGGCCAAAAGCCCAAATTAAGTTTATAGTTATCATATTATGTCTCATGAGTCATGTTGGGCCTCTAACTAAGGTTAAAAAAGTTGGTAGTTAATTACCAATTAATACTACTTATTAAATTCAGAAAATCACACAATTAATCAAATGACTAAAATACCCTTATATGAAAAAGTGAGTGTGACAGGACCCAAATCTAATTTGACCCAACTGACGTGGACCCTGACATAATCCAATATTGAGCTAGACCCCAATCCAAGTACAATCATGCATTATTCATTCCTGTGAAAATAAAACACCTATATCGCATGAATAAGTTTTCCATCTTTAGTGGAAAAACTACTTTTATGGACAGTCAAAGTTTTCATGAATAAATTTAATAGGACAAACAAAATATGGCAATTAGTTTTCCAATGTAAATTTTTTCAAGTATACAAATATTCGTGCACCAAACGAAAACTAAACTTTATAAAATATAATAACCAATCTGATTTTTTCTATAAAATTGCATTAGAATGGTTTTGGTTACCAAGAATTAAAAGCTTGGATAAATTGTTCGTATCTAACCATAGAAGTATCTGTTTTACCCTTAATTAACTAGTAAGGAACAAAGTATAAAATTTTATAAAAAAAATAAAAAAACATAATTACAAACCTTATATATCCTAGTAATTTAATATGCGTTGCACGTAAAATATATTTTTTCTTTCTGATATTGTTAAAAATATTTTAAATATGTAAATTTTTTTGAATAATATTATATATATTTTGCCGAGCATGATCCGTCTTTAGCTGGGATCGGGCGTCTCATCCCTATTTTACAAACGCTGGCTTGGGGACGCCCTCTTTTCGCAGTTCTAGGCGGCTCCCCATAATAGCTCCATTCGCAATCTGTGAGGGTAGCGACGGAGATTAGAATTGGGAGAGGGCTCAGGAGTGGATTGGTGAGGAGGCAGCATCGGTGCTGACAGCATCCGATTAAAAATCAACTCAGATTCTGATGAGTTGGTGGACCCCTCGACTATGGGAGTCTTCTCTTTGCCTCGACGAGGAGAGTCGACGCGCGGTATAAGTGTCATCCCCTATTATAATTTCTTACTGGCAGTTTTGTATTCCAAAAAAAATGGTCCTTTTATCATATGGAGGATTTCGTAAAAGTTGCCACTGATGACGCGCTCACCTCCATTGGTTTCTGTCACGACCGCACCCGTTTTTTTCTTAAACGGATACGAGACGTGTCCAAGCCAGCCTCACCGCAGAGTCGGCGGTACAACACTGTCACGGCCATGAAGATCAAATCACAAATAATGCTCATTCACATAATTAATTTAACTTACAATGATTACAGTTTTATATTTGTAGAAAATATAAACTTGTACAAATAAATGAATGACTACAACTCAACTATCTAGCTAGTCTCTAGGCTTTGTCTGCAAGTATTCCCGTCACTCCCCAAGCTAAGTGCATCCACGGCTAACCTGAAAAATGTTGGTTTCCAGTCAGGAATAGAACGAGCACAATTCACTGAATGCAATTTCAAATAAAGAAAATGACTATAAAACAAAGGTTAGACATCAATCATGAGTTTTGAAAATAAACAGTAAATACGAAAAACCAATAGCAAATAAATAGGCACAAAATACTTTCCCCAACTGTTAGAAGTACCCTTGATATATGATCGGTCTGGGGCACTATACGTACGGTCTACGATGTCTACTTGTATGAAAATAAGTACTGTCTACGATGTCTACTTGCAGAAAAATAAGCACTGTCTACGATGTCTACTTGCAAAAAATGAACACTGTCTATGATGTCTACTTACTGAAAAATAAGCACTGTCTACGATGTCTACTTACAGAAAATAAGCATTGTCTACGATGTCTACTGCATGAAAATAAACACTGTCTACGGTCGGATCACACATCCTTGGCACTTCTCATTCCCGACTCAACAATTTATAATAGGGTATAAAATCACATAACCAATGGCCAATCAATGAAATATAGTAAAGATCAATATTTGAAATGCAGACAAAAAACTGTACTCGCCTGTGGTCCTTTGCTGGTGAAATCGACAATCCAAAACAATCGGTATGCCCCAATAGTCAAAACTCGTACAACAGTCCCCGGAAGCTGAAATAAATATTACCAATATTTTTAGAATAGTAAAATTAGCTAGGATTGCCTGTCCTTAAGTCCAATTCTGGATACAGGAGCAAAACGGTAATTTTGGGTCAAAACGGTATCCGCCGTCGGACCCGCTTTGCACCAAAAAGCATGCCAGAGTCAACGGTCTCTAAAGTCGTCAAACTACATGTCTACGGATCTAGTTTTTTGATACGAACCAACCGTATGTCCAAAGTGGATTCCGGTGGGCCGTGCACAAAATCGCCCGTTGAGTGGGACCGTAGGGCCCGCAAAACGACGTACGATTCAACTGTCTCATAATTGGACCAAACTTGGCATACAGAACCAGAAAAAACGATACGGTCTTGTTGGCGCAAGTTTCGTCTCGATCTGACGAGCGAGCACAAAGTAATTGAAAAATTTGCACAGAGGCCAATACGGGGAATTTCGACGGATATGTATCAAATTCGTCGCGCACACGCGACCAATTTGAATTTCGTCAAAGCCCACACGACCACGAAGCCGTTACGTACCTTTAGATGCTTCGGTTCGCGACCACGTTGCCCGGATTGGCGGGACGCACATCATATCGAGAGATTTCGTAATTTCTGAAATTTAAAAAAATAGGTTTTTCGCTAAATTGGGAATCCGATTTCTCGACTCACAGTCGACGAAATCCAATTCTACAAAAAGGAAATCGAAGCCCTATAGGTTGTCTAGGACTGCCATTAAATAGATTCCTAAATTTCCTAATGTTCGGATCAGAAAGTGCGTGCCAAGTTGGGTCGAGAGACTGGTACACACTCTGTTTTGGAACAGATTTCTCGTCGACTTTGAGTCAATTTAACGGGCCGGTCTTGCGTATCTACATAAGGGTAATTAGAGGGAATCGAAGATGTATATATAGGCTACGTACCAGAGAAGAAGGATCGTAAAATAATCGAGCGTGTGCGAGAGAACCCGCGACGAAGTCGCTCTCGCGGCCTGCAATCGCTGCTGTCGACCTCGTCTCCAAATCGCGCGCGTGGTCGGCGGGATCCCGCCGCGTGGTGGCCAGCGTCGGCGGCGAACGGCTTCTAGGGGTCGCGGCTTAGGGTTTAGGTGTTCGCGTGACTCCTCTGTTCAAAACCCTATACATATATGTGGTTCTTGCCAACCATGAAGGAAGCTACGCGGGTCGGGCCCATTCCAGGGCTCGGGTTGGGATGCTTTTGCAACTCATGTGAGTTGCTACAGTGCTGTGGGAAGTCTTCGGTTCGTAGGGTTTACAAGCAGGTTGTTGGGTCAGTGTTGATATACATATATTTTCTTTTCCTTTTTTTTTATATTAACCACATAGATATATATATATATATGTATGTCTATAGAAAAAAAAAATATATATATATGTATGTCTATAGTATATATCATATATAATATATATTTTCATATATATATATATAATATATATATATATATATATATATATATATAATATATTATATTTGAATATGAATAGATATATTTATAGTATAGTGTATATATATATAGTGAATATATGGAGTATAAATATATACATATTATCATTATATATATTATCTATATAATATATATATATATATATATATATATATTCATATATATTATAATATATATATATATATATATATATATATATATCTATATATATATAGAATTATAATATATATATATATATTAGATATATAAATAATATATAGATATTTTATATATATCTCTATATAATATATATATAAAAAATAATAAATAAATAATATATATAATATATATATATATATATATATATATATCTATAATATATATATATAATATATATATATATATATATATATATAAAATATATATATATATATAAAATATATATATATATATATATATATATATATATATATATATATATATATATATATATATATATATATTTTTATATTCATATATATATATACACAAATATATTAAACTCCATAAAATACACTATATATATATATATATACATATATATATTCATATATATATATATAATATATATATATATCTATATATATATATATATATATATATATATATATATATATATATATATATATATATATACATACTAATATCATATACTCCATAAAATTCTAAATAAGTCCAATAGCATCATTCCTACGTAGAGCTTTTTTTTAATATAAATACGAACATGTGTATACCTAACATTTATTGACAATAATAATATAACCAGTAATAATAAAATAATATTGTATAATTATATTCTCGATAATATTGATAATAAAATAATAATAATAATAACAAAGTTCAATAAATCCATAATGGTGTGTATACCACCATGTACAGTCTAACAATCCCAAAATGTACAAGGATCTATTTTATACCAATGTCATTGAATATAAACTAAATAATGATAATTATAATATCCAATTTTAAATACTAGAAAATATTCGTTAAATCATAAAAATGAAATACAACACCCTCATACCAAAATCCTTCAACACGAATGTCCTTGGACGTGCCGCAAGACTACATGGGCTTGGTCCGGTTCGAGTCCAGTCCGGACCAGTCTAGTACAACTGGATCACTTAAATGTCAAATAATAATAGTAATGAATAACTAAACTATTTATAATGGTCACGTCGTAACTTGGTCTGGTTTTTCTAGTTAGGACATCACTATGACTCGACCTTCTCTTACCATGGCTAAACTCTAGTCAAAGTACGCCACTGCACTATCCGTGCCATGATTTCTAGTCGTCTTGTACTCTAAAACACATCTGTGGCTAAAGTCATCTATCGTAATAATTATCGAATAATTATTTACAGAAAATTCTAAAATCACTATTAAATAAAAATAAATAATTAAATATTTCAAAAAAAAATTTCCGGGAAGGGGAGCTACAAATCTACCCACCTTAAAATAATTTCGTCCTCGAAATTCTAATCCATAATTATTTCTTAAAAATTCAATACGAAGCTCCACATGAACCTTAATCTCCTTAAATTTTAATTCCTCAAAATAGTTTGTAATCTTCTCCTGGCCATATAGCCTCCAGGACTTCTACCCACCTTTGGTCACACTACTCCTCAAACTAAAAATCTTAAAATCTTCTAACTGGCTGCTAATAATCTTACCAACAATATCTAGGCATATAGTATCTACAATCCGCTCCTATCTATCAAACAACCCAATATTTAATAAGCAATAATTTTTATACAAGTAGCTAAGAAATATTGACAAACTCCAATAAGCATGACCATTTGTCACTCTACAATAGGAAGGACAGGAAGATTAGGAAGAATAATCGATAGTAAATATAAAATTTCAAGAGCGATAGGGAGTATCCAATGATGCAGATCGAAAGAAAGTCTATGAACCAATGGCCTATTTTGCTAGATTGGGCTACTCTAGTCCAGTCACTTGATAATTCGAAGAACCCTTCGTTTCTTAGAGGGCTTGCAATCCGTGCAATACAAAAGTTCTATTGTCAAAATTCTAATCAGGTTATATAATAGAACGGGATTTGAGAAATCACGATTGTGATCCTTTTCGTGGTTATTTAAACACACGAGCAAGGGTTATAAATGCAATGCAAGGTCGTATCGCAACTTCCAGATAGATGGATTAAGGGTTACGAATGACCTCACATTCTAAGGGGTGGAGACTACATAATAGGTATAGGGACCTATTTCAAGTAGTTCGATTTTATAGTCCAAATAGGGTGGTATGCCTGGATGAATCTTACTGGATCCTAATGGGTTTCCTGATTGGACATCAATCGTTGGTCGAATGAATCTTGGATTTCAATCCACATTGATTGGACAAGATCTCAATGATAAAATTATTTCTACTATGTTAAGATAACCTAGAATAGCCTTTTACCTAAATGGTTGAGCTAGTTGGGCAGTCAGATTGGTTAAATAGGTTCTGTAAGCCCTGTAGGTGCGCCTTCCGTGACTTTGTGTTTAAGTAGCACGAGAAGACACAATTAAATGGCACCCTAGTGACATGTGCGTAATGGGCTTCCAGTCGATCACAACTATATATTGGGTCGAGTGGTTCGGGTCGAGTTAGAGTCTCTAATTGCAGCCCGAAAGTATACGATTATTATGGTAAGGGTTATAGTTAGTCCCTTTGACCTGAAAGCCGTACTATAAAAATAGAGTACAAGGGGACGTGTTTGAGTGGGACATGATATACCAAGATGAAGGTGGACTTGTCTAGAACTTTCATATAAAATTTGTTGGAAGGTAAAAGCTGGTCTTGTGCTCCGAATATTAATGACACGGCCGGGGACACAAAATGTTCTAAATGGAAAGTGGGAGTCCATAGGGCACTAACTATCATCCTAATAAAAATTTATTCTAATCAATCGGTGATCTTCGTATATCCTAAAACATTAGGAGGCTTACAGTCTACCCACCTTAGAAATAGGACATGGCCTTAGGAATATTGAGGTTAGAGGGTTCCCAAAGTCCGGATACTGTACCTCGACCCTTTGTTAATAGGGAATAAGGCATGACGTATCGGGATACGGTAGATATAAGTCAAGTCAAGGATCATTCCTCAATAAATGGAGAACGAGTGTGTACAATGACACATGGTCGATAAAATAGGATGATCTACTCGTCTATAGTATACTAGAGTTATCGATGGGGTAACCAACTTTAAGGCACAAGATTTCTAACAACTGAGTCGTGAATTTCTATTTGTGTCAACCTGCCAGAATATCATCACAAGAGTTGTAGTGATCGTGTATTGCTGTTGACAACTGGTAGATCATAATATGACAGGATATTTAAGCTATGGTATTGGCTAAGCTAGTGACTGTGGTGTTCCAACACTAGTTAGGTCTTAATAATAAAATTTACATAACTAGAGTAATATTTGTTGGAAACCAATCTCGGGATAAGTGTCACGGTAAATGATTACCCTATTGTCCACTCATCTCATGTCTAACTGTGGGCTTCGGTCGAGGAAGGGTTGGTTCAAGGCTTAAGGGTTGCTAGTTAAGGCAAGCTTCCAACAATTAATTAGAGACTCACAACATTTGGTTTCTTGAGAATAGATAGTCTCCTAGGTTGGCGTTCTGATTAAGGATAAAACCCTAATCATTCTCAAATTTAGATGGCTCGAAAGTCTCAATAGTAGTTTGAGGGTCAATGTAAGAACGAGTAACTCAATCACATGACTGGCCGATGGTAGCTACACTTGTGCCTACCATTATCATAGCCATGGGAATACTCTGTATCTCCCTACCATCACGAGCTTTCGTCTTTCCAAATCGGTGAAAGATAAAAACAATAAAGAATTCAAGGGAGATGTTACTGAATACAATTTTGTGATTCAAGGGCAAACATATAATTCAAGAGGAATTGTCAATGCAGTCGCGGATGAGATCCTAGAGACATCTACTTCTCAATCCACGTGCGTTAATCAAAGGAAGAGCGAACCAAGTGCACTACGGTTGATCACACCGTATTACCTCGATTCTGATTAGACAATATGTTAGTAGGCATCCCCACTAAACATATGTCTTGAATCAAGCTCGAGAACAGAGTGAGCTTGCAAAACTAGGTTGTAATAGCAGTATTGGTTAAGATTGTAAAAATACAAGTATACAAATTTTTTGAAAGGAGGCACAAGTAGTTCGAGTTTTGTGAGAATCAAACCTTATCCAGTGTTCTTGCTTATACAGTCTTCCTACTATCTTCTTATCCACAAGGACTTGGTCGACTAATGGGTTATGGACCTCTATTTTCTATATTCCAGGTAAACCTATTAGTGCCAGTCAATTATCTTGTCGATAGATCACAAGGACCACGGGATACCGGATTGGGAGACTTGCTACCCAACTTGCAGAACTTCCACTGATATTGGCTTTGGGTCTTATGGGACATACAGGGCACGGTCCTATCCTTTATAGTACCCTAAACTTGTACTCACGTCTGAAGTTATTTTATCGAGAATTTTGCCTCGTCTGTATATCCTGGCGGTGGTAAACCCTTGGTTCCGTGATTCAGATGTGTTATACTATCAGATGCTCTACCTTACATTGACACAAGGGTAACTATGATCAAAGAGGACCACTAGCCATAGTTTTAGCAATATTCTATGACCTATATTCTCTTAAACCAATTTTAACTCTAGGGGTCGTGTCTCGCCAGTGCGCTGCTGGCTGCGGTGAATCCATAGTCTTCATAATTCAAATAAATGGCGACAGTGCGCTGCTGTCCTGCCATTATGAGTTAACTAACATTCCTTTAACAAAAATCTGTAAGAATTTATGGGCTTATAGAGACTCCAGCAAGTTGCCTATGAGATAAAGCGTAAGCATTTGTCCTATCAGTCACAACCCTTAAGATAAAAGATTGAACAGGGGAAATAACTGAGGACAAAGAAATACAAACATTCTAACTATTCCATGTGTACTCAAGCCTTTGGGGAAAAACTTGAATCGAAACTAACGTAAGGTTCATATATGGGTAACATAATTAGAAATTATATAAAATAATAATTCATAGGCAAAATAGGAACTAAATAGGCAATTCAGACTAATATATGAGGATGATATCTAAAGAGGCAAAGAGAAGGAATTGAACAATTTATCGTGGTTAGATCATAAATTATAAGAAGCCCTGTCTAACCAAGTGAATAATCTATCCACTTTGGATCGTGTCATCGTATCGAGAGATAATAGTGTACCTATGGGGATCTGACAAACCATCAACATTAATAACTCCTCATCTAAATTGCATGGCCTAGACTACCCATCGGCCAATTTGTATAAGGGACTCCTAGTCCTAGTCATTCTCTTAAATTAAATTAATTCCTAATTCGTGAATGAGCAATTCTTAGTTGCAGGCTCGCAATAGTATAACTAACTTGAGTACTATCACGAGTTCGCATGATTTGTAAAGACTGACCTGCATGGGCCACCACAAAACTTGTCACGACCCGCACACGTTTTTTTTTCTTCTTAAACGGATACGAGACATGTCTAAGCCAGCCTACGCCATAGTGTCGGCGGTAGAATGCTATCACGGCCATGAAGATCAAATCACAAATAATGCTCATTCACATAATTAATTTAACTTACAATGATCACAAGTTTTACATTTGTAGAAAATATAAACTTGTACAAATAAATGAATGACTACAACTCAACTATCTAGCTAGTCTCTAGGCTTTTGTCTGTAAGTATTCCCGTCACTCCCCAAGCTAAGTGCATCCACGGCTAACTTGAAAAATGTTGGTTTCCAGTCAGGAATGGAACGAGCACAATTCACTGAATGCAATTTCAAATAAAGAAAATGACTATAAAACAAAAGTTAGACATCAATCATGAGTTTTGAAAATAAATAGTAAATACGGAAAACTAATAGCAAATAAATAGGCACAAAATACTTTTCCCAACTGTTAGAAGTACCCTTGATATGTGATCGGTCTGGGGCACTACACCGCATAGTCTACGATGTCTACTTGCATAAAAATAAGCACTGTCTACGATGTCTACTTGCAGAAAAATAAGCACTGTCTTCGATGTCTACTTGCAGAAAATAAACACTGTCTACGATGTCTACTTGCTGAAAAATAAGCACTGTCTACGATGTCTACTTGCAAAAAAATAAGCACTGTCTACGATGTCTACTGCATGAAAATAAACACTGTCTGCGGTCGGATCACACATCCTTGGTATTTCTTATTCCCGACTCAACAATTTATAATAGGGTATTAAAATCACATAACCAATAGTCAAAAAACTGTACTCGCCTGTGCTCCTTTGCTGGTGAAATCGACAATCCAAAACAATCGGTATGCCCCAATAGTCAAAACTCGTACAACAGTCCCCGAAAGCTAAAATAAACATTACCAATGTTTTCAGAATAGTCAAATTAGCTATGATTGCCTATCCTTAAGTCCAATTCTGGACACAGGGGCAAAACGATAATTTTGGGTCAAAACGGTATCTGCCATAGGACCCGCTTTACACCGAAAAGCGTGCCAGAGTCAACGGTCTCTAAAGTCGTCAAACTACATGTCTACGGATCCAGTTTTTTGATACAAACCCAACCGTATGTCCAAAGTTGGATTTTGGTGGGCCGTGCACAAAATCGCCCGTTGAGTAGGACCGTGGGGCCCACAAAACGACGTACGATTCAACTGTCTCAAAATTTGACCAAACTTGGCATACAGAACCAGAAAAACGATACGGTCCTGTTGGCATAAGTTTCGTCTCGATCTGACGAGCGTGCACAAAGTAATTGAGAAATTTTCACAAAGGCCGATACAGGAAATTTTGACGGATACGCATCAAATTCGTCGCGCACACGCGACGAATTTGAATTCCGTCAAAGCCCACACGACCACGAAGCCATTACACACCTTTTGATGCTTTCGGTTCGCGACCACGTCGACCGGATTGGCGGGACACATGTCGTATCGAGAGATTTCGTAATTTCTGAAATTTAAAAAACAGGTTTTTCGCTATATTGGGAATCCGATTTCTTGACTCACAGTCGACGAAATCTGATTCTACAAAAAGGAAATCGAAGCCCTATAGGTTTTCTAGGGCTGTCATTAAATAGATTCCTAAATTTCCTAATGTTCGGTTCAGAAAGTGCGTGCCAAGTTGGGTCGAGAGACTGGTACACACTCTGTTTTGGAATAGATTTCTCGTCAACTTTGAGTCGATTTGACGGGCCGCTCTTGCGTATCTACATAAGGGTAATTAGAGGGAATCGAAGATGTATATATAGGCTATGTACTAGAGAAGAAGGATCGTAAAATAATCGAGCGTGCGCGATGAGAACCCGCGACAAAGTCGCTCTCGCGGCCTGCAATCCGCTGCTGTCGACCTCGACTCCAAACCGCGCGCGCTGGTCGACGGCGGTTCCCGGCCGCGTGGTGTCGGTGCCGGCAGCGAGCGGCTTCCCAGGGTTCGCGGCTTAGGGTTTAGGTGTTCGCGTGACTCCTCTGTTCGAAACCCTATACATATATATGTGCGGTTCTTTGCCAACCATGAAGGAAGCTGCGCAGGTCGGGCCTTTTCCGGGGCTCGGGTTGGGATGCTTTTGCAACTCATGTGAGTTACTACAGTGCTGTGGGAAGACTTCGGTTCTTGGGGTTTACACGCAGGTTGTTGGGTCAGTGTTGATATACATGTATTTTCTTTTCCTTTTTTTTATATTAACACACATATATATGTATGTCTATAGTATATTCATATATATATATATATATATATATATATATATATATATATATATAATATACTCCATATAATTCGCTATATATAATATACACTATATATATACATATATATATTCATATATATATACACAAATATAGTAAACTCCATAAAATACACTATATATAATATACACTGTATATATACATATATATATATATATATATATATATATATATATATTTTTTTTTTTATATATATATACATATATATATATATATATATATATATATATATATATATATATATATATATATATATATATATATATATACACAAAAAAAAAAAAAAAAAAAAAAAATATATATATATATATATATATATATATATACACACTAATATCATATACTCCATAAAATTCTAAATAAGTCCAATAGCATCATTCCTACGTAGAGCTTATTTTTTTTATAAATACGAACATGTATATACCTAACATTTATTGACAATAATAATATAACCAGTAATAATAAAATAATATTGTATAATAATATTCTCGATAATATTGATAATAAAATAATAATAATAGTAACGAAGTTCAATAAATCCATAATGGTGTGTATACCACCATGTACAGTCTAACAATCCCAAAATGTACAAGGATCTATTTTATACCAAAGTCATTGAATATAAACTAAATAATGATAATTATAATATCCAATTTCGAATACTAGAAAATATTCGTTAAATCATAAAAATGAAATACAACACCCTCATACCAAAATCCCTCAACACGAATGTCCTTGGATGTGCCGTAAGACTACATGGGCTTGGTTCGGTCCGGGTCCAGTCCGGACCAGTCTAGTACAACCGGATCACTTAAATGTCAAATAATAATAGTAATGAATAACTAAACTATTTATAATGGTCACGTCGCAACTTGGTCTGATTTTCCTAGTTAGGACATCACTATGACTCGACCTTCTCTTACCATGGCTAAACTCTAGTCAAAGCAGGCCACTGCACTATCCGTGCCATGATTCCTAGTCGTCTTGTACTCCAAAACTCATCTGTGGCTAAAGTCATCTATCGTAATAATTATCAAATAATTATTTACAGAAAATTCTAAAATCACTATTAAATAAAAATAAATAATTAAATATTTCAAAAAATATTTTCCGGGAAGGGGAGGTACAGTTTCAGCTTAGCCTCAGCGTGTCATTGCTACTCGGAACAACAAACAGAGACTGCAGAAACATTTTGTATTCTGGAGACCTAGCGGTGCAGGTCTGGAACACCATCTCCGGCAAATGTAGACATGATCAGACTGTTGGGGGCTTCAACGATCTTCTAGCCACCTAAGGGAACGCCTTGCACGGCCACCAGATCATTGCAGTCGTCATCATATAGGTCACAAGGAAGAACTGCAACAAATTTAGATATGAGGGCCGACTATACAACTCTAACCAACTGTTCAGACAAGTTCTCATGCTTCCGAATAATCGGACACGCCCAGCCTACGTTGGGAGATACAACGTAGTAAGATGTACTAAGTATCTAATATCTTAAGTCACATCATGAAATCATATCACAGCATCTAAAACACGTGCTAAGTAATATTATAAATCACCATGTCATATAATACAAAATCATCAAATTTAAAGGTAAACCTGAATAACAAAGTCCTAATCCATAATTGATCTCCTCGTAGCCTCCAGGCTAGCTAACCATCAATAACTCGTCATGTATCCCATAATGCTAAGGTAGAATGCATCGACACCTGCAACGTATCCAATCAGGAAAGGAGCAAAGTACAACCCAACGAAATGAACATGTACAATGTAAAACTGTAATACAATGAGTACTGAAAAAGTAAGGAACATAAAGTACAAAAAATAAATACATGAACTGAATCCTGAACATGAAATGCACAGGGAACCTGACATGTGCAATATATTGAAATACATCCAGAGTGTGTGATTGGCTTGGGTAGATTCAATGAACATGAAATGGTATGGCTTCGGACCCGCGTACACGATACGGGGCCTAAGCTATTCACAAGAATTGTAACTCGGGTTTGATCACACATCTGTAGTATTTCTCCTCCCCAGACACAGGTAAAGTACATGGAACATGAATAAGAGCACAAGACAATATCATTTAATATCGTGTCCATGATGAAAATAATGTAATGCAAAAATATAAAGTAGAGTTCAATCATAGTGTACTTGCCTTTGACCTTGCAATTCAATATGTTCCAATGTCCACCTAGAATTTGGATAAGAAAAGGTTAGGTTCTAACAAATGGTAACTAGTTATCTATTTGTTAACCATTTAAACGACTAACTAGTAAATCTTATATAATATACGTCTAACTAGTTATATATATGTATATACTCTACTTAACCTTAGATATTCATATGTATACACGTACTAGCAAGTAAATACTACTACTCATAACTAAATTATTGACTTAAGCTAGAATTATTTAATATACCCTTTTACTAGAAAATAATTTTAATAGGTTATAAAAATATACTAGAAATTTATTTTTAACCAAAATCATGATAAAACCTTTAAGGGTAATAAAATATAACAATAGTTTTAGTAAGATTGTTTTACCTATAATTTTCTAGTTAAACTGGAAGACTAATATAAGCAAAATAATACTAGTATAGTAAAACTTTTACTAATATATCTATATACTAGTAACGCATTTCATGAAAATCTTTTACAATTTGTTGAGATAGAAATGCAATTAGCAACTATAATCCCAGCCCAATCCAATAGAATAGATGACCTAAAAATAGCCTAATTTTGGAATAAGCCTGAAGGCCAAGCCCAGAGAATAGTTTGAAGCCCACAGTCTTATTTGGTTATGCAAACAAAACCTTAAAGAATAACTAGTTCTCTTGGCTTTGAAGCCCAGGTCCAACCCTTACTAGGGCTTAAAATCCCAAACGTTTTTCTCTATTTGGAGAGAGAAACCAGCCATTAGAACTTACTGAGGAAGACAAAAAAGCAGAAGAGAAATGGAGAGACATGAAGATCGAGAGGGAAAAAGTAGTGCTTACCGCGGTGAAAGAAGGAAGCGGACGAGCGCTCGCCTGAAGGCGGCACTGGAACCCGGCGACGGAGAACACCTGTTAAGCATGGGCAAGCAGCGGGTTCGCCGACAAGGTGCAAAGAAAGCTGGGCGGGTGACCACGCGCCGGTGGTGGCTCCACAGATGAGCACGGCATCGCTCGAAGATGGAGGATCGGCGGATCTGAGATGGAGTCGTCCCTCTGCTCCAGACGAAGATGGTCGGATGGCAGAGATACGATTAGGCGGTCCACGGAGGTGGTGAAAGTGCTGATCGCCGAGAACTCGTGTCGAAACCACACGGTGGGGCACCGGCGGCCGGGATCGGTGGATCTGGTCGGGAGAAAGAAGAAGGAGGTCGGGATCGATCATTGCCGGCGATGCTGGGCGGCTCGGTGGAGCTTGACTACCATCGAACTCTGGCTTCTGGCGCAGCGGGTCGTGTTTAGGCGGATCTTCGGTGATTTCTGACCGAACTCGGTCTGATCTGACGACAGATGCTCGGGATCGGCTCTGATCTAGAGGCAGAGTCCCGACGCCGCACTCGTTGTCCACAGTCGGCAGCGAGCGGACAAGAACTCAGGTTAGGGTAGTGGGGTGTGTTAGCAATGGAGATTTGATGTTGTGTTGTGGTGGCGAAGACTCAGTAGCAATGGCTGGAGATGGACGGAACAGGGTGGTGGGCTAGATGAAGCTGGCCGGAAAGAAATAACTGATGATGCTCTGGTTGATGATCGGAAAGATGAAGGAGTTGGTGGTCATGGCCATGAAGGAGGAGTGGTAACAGTAGGCAGAGAGAACCAGGAGAGGAGGAAAAATTATGTAGTGAAATGAGGAAGTCCAATATAAAATGGAAAGAATTGTGGAGTGCTCCACAAGTAGTGGCAATGCTTGTAATTCCAAATGGATCTAGGGGCAAAGTAAAAAGAACTCCAACTAACCATTAAAAAGAACTCCAACTAACCATTTGCTTATTTCTAACTAATTCATTAGCTAGTAACTAATTATTTAACTAATCTATTAATTAAGACAAACTAAGTAATTAGCTACTTCCAAACAGGCGCACACCAACAAATCAAGTCTAATCTTGGTAGGCTTCAAGGATAACTAGTTCCAAATTAAGTAAATAGTAAAAATCAAAATTTGAAATGAATTAAAAAATGATCTTACAAATTAGGATATTATTTTCCATATATAATTTTGAAATTCAGGAAAATTGATTTTATAACTCGAAATCTAATACCAAATTTTCAAAAGTAGAAATTTAGGATTGCAGTAGTTACAAATCTATACCCTTTACAAAACTTTCGTCATCGAAATTTCAATGGCATGATACTCACAATTAAGAACAACTAAGCACTAAAATTTAAAAATGGTTAAAATCGGTTAATCATAAAATAAAAAACTAAATACGACTAGTAGAGTTAAGATGATCCAGAAAAGCTCAAAATTAAAAATTTAGGCATGGTATAAAATTGATTTGTCATGATTACATTCTCAACATGATTGATAGAAAGAAAAAAAATGGTGACCCATGTCAAAAGAAAAGAAAAAAAAAGTCGTTTTAAGCATAATTATCATGGCTATAAAAATATTCAAATCATTTAAACCATACTAGTAAAAGATGATCAAAATGTTAGGTTTTGATAGGGTCACAACTAATAGAGTCATAATTGCTAGAATAATCTAAACAGTAATTTTATGATGTTGGTTTTCCTAGAAAAAAATGATCGAA